>OZ024912.1:20034156-20126554 GCA_964017125.1 Flabesymbios commensalis
ACCACCACCACCACCACCACCACCACCATCAATCATCATCATCATCATCATCATCATCATCATCATCATCATCATCATCATCATCATCATCATCATCATCATCATCATCATCATCATCATCATTAACATCATCATCAACATCATCATCATCGATCATCATCATCATCATCATCATCATCATCATCATCATCATCATCATCATCATCATCATCATCATCATCATCATCATCATCATCATCATCATCATCATCATCATCATCATCATCATCATCATCATCATCATCATCATCATCATCATCATCATCATCATCATCATCATCATCATCATCATCATCATTTTCTTTAATTGCATATCTCACTAGTGAGTAATGTCGCAATGAGTTGTGCAAGGCGTGCAGGGAACACAAATTTAGTTTTAGTGTCCGAAAGCAGATAAAAACGTTTGGTGCTCAGTGCTATGTGCTGCTAAAAACAAAGTTCAAGTCTATGTTAGCTGAAATTGTGCCAACCGACTACGGAAAGCATCAATGTTCTGTGATGAGACAACTGTCGCGGGTAAATTATGTTATTGATAATTGATGTTAATATCTTCACATGAAGTTTGTGGTAAGTTCATATATTCTTCATATGCCTAGACGGCTAATGTCTGATGGATGCTGGGAAGAAACTGTTCTGATAGACCAGGCCTACTGTTCTAGTTGTTGGGATGTTGTAGGCCTACTTAACAGCATGTCCTTTTGTGTCACTCATGTCCTCTTGTGTATATTAGGCACGATATAGCGAGAAAATAACAGATAATTGATTACTTGGCTACTTGAACAATGCCAATATGTGAACATAAGTCTATCATTTTGTTTCCCGCACCAAAACTAGAGATACAATAGCTATAGTCTATGACACAATTATCTGGAGCGCATGCTTTTCGTCGATTTCTCCGGCAATTCTGAACCGATTTCCTCGAAATTTTGCACAGGATATTTTCAAGTCATGTCCTAACATCGTGATAATAGTCAATATTTCAAAAGTTAGACCATTTGACATGTCATAAAATTCCAGAATTAGTATAATATGGGTTTATAGAGGGACGTCATTGTTAATTTGCTACATGTCAAATGGTCTAACTTCTGCAATTATGTACTTAACTTTACGACATGTTTACCGATGTTAGCACATGACTTGAAAATTTCCTGTACAAAATTTCATGAAAATCGGTTGACAATTGACGGAGAAATCGATCAAAAGCATGCGCTCCAGATAATTTTGTCATAGACTATACTATGTATCATCCACAAATCGTATATATGAAAGCAAAAAAGACACTGAAAAGCAAAATGTATAATTATGCTACTGGAGTATGTACAGTGATGTAATAAAACGACGTTAAGGATTATATTGTATTTTAAAAATCAAACATAATCTCGGGTAAATGTAATAAATGTGGCCTACCTCCGTGCCATGTGACCATCCCAGCTAACACAAAACATTTTAAAAACGTTCTAAAACATTGTGCAAAACGTTTTAAAAATATTTTTTTAACGTTCTTGTGAAATGTTTCTAAAAAACATTATTAAAATGTTATAACAACATTTCCAGAAGTTTGTGCAATTCCAAATCTGGATCACGTGAAATAATTAGTGAACTTCACACTCAGTGTCAACAAAAACAACGATCTAGTGGTACTAATCATCAGACGTCTAACTGAGGTCTATGCCATGTTAACAATCAAACACAAGGGTATAAGGAACATTGTAAAAATATATGATTTGCTGTTTTAAATCTACTGCAGTTATGTTCCAACAAAATGTATTTCAAATTCATGGACTACCTATTGGGCTGTGTCTAATGTCAGTTCAATGTTGGACCGACACAATGCTGCTTGAAAAGAGCACAATATCAGCCATGTGTATGGCTTCAAGCAGATATTGCCAGACAGGTATCACCAATTAAAAATGGTTTGTAAGCCTACGAGGATCCTGAGACTGGCAAACCGTATCCAAAGTTTATCTTGATTGATTTTACAGATATTTGACTTTGTCTGGAGCTCGCCCTACCATACTCCAAGGACTAGTATCAAACGTCTAGGGATGGTGGGTTACCAGATGATGATAGTAGCTACTTGAGCACTAAGTGACACAGAACTCTTTTAGGCACATCAACGTTTTATTCATTCATTAGACGTAATACACCCCACACTAGACTCGATGTCTCTCTGACCAGATTGTGTGCTTGAGTGACTACACAAGTAGCTAAATTCTGTACGCCAATCAGATACACACCAGCTCTCAAGGCGAATCAACTAAAACCTCTGCAGAATCACATTGGTCATCAGCACACACCGGTCTAATCATCAGGCTTGCTAATCATAGACTCACACATAGAGTTGTGATGTTGATATCGCACTTTTTGCATATTATCTACGTTTTAGCCTTTATCACAACAAATGCGAGACAAACTATTAATTTTTTAGGAAATAACCTTGGCACATTATTGTTTTGTCTTTAGGCCTACTGTAATAATATGATGTGGCTCACTAATCTGCACATCTTGATACCTCTATAAATGCTCTTGCGTTTTTAGTGAAAATTATATTAATTTCGTTGTTTTTGATAGACAATCAGCTGAATCTTATTAATTTACGTTACCAAACCAGGTCATGATTAATAGAAAAATCTAAATATCAAGGGTCATTTCGCCTAGTTTTGCCCAGAAAGGGTCCTGGCGAAACATTGATGTTTGACAGCATGTAACCATGTTTGCGAGGTTTCAAGGTTTCTTTCTATGTGATCTTCATGAAATTGGACATTTTTCTGTTATTTTTTTTTACACTACACAAACCAAAAATATTGAATAAAGTGTAATAATATAATATAATGTGGTGCATTTGATACTTTTATAAAGGCTCTAGTAATTATATATTTAATTTTATTCACATTTTTGTGTTTTTTTCATATAGGCTAAATGGCTAATTTGTATTGACCGGCTTTTACAAAATAGGTAAAATTATAAGAAAAATCAAAATATCAAGTGTCATATGGGATCAAATTGACCAGTAGGGACCCTGGAGCAAAATACAAATGGGTGACAGCTTGTACCATTATATCCCCCTGACTTTATCTTTTGACATTTTATTCCTAGTATAAATAAGAAGTCGAAATAAAAACTCTAGCCTGATTTTGTCGCTTTAAATAACTAGAGCCTGACGGCACTGAAGTAGAGCTTGCGCTGGGCTTCAGGGAAAGCTAAGATGCAGCTGTTTCACAATTAAAGATATAGAACACTCTAAGAATGTTTCCGGTTTTAGTTGCACCCCAGTGGCCTCTATCTCTGTGATCAGCGTGGTGCTTTCTGGGTACAGATGTGTCCCTATGTTCACACACTCCCATAAGCAACAAATGTGTTATTAATATCAGATGACTACTCAGATAAGATATAATGTAGCAGACAATATGCACATTTAAACTAATGTGCTAATAATATTCACATGTATGGTGATATGCTTTTAATTTAGCTCAAGTAATGCTATTAGTCAGCTTAAATAATGAGCACTATCATTCAGCTCATGTAATTAATGCTCCTTGACAACTGATACACGGCAATATTTGTCTTATTCAGCTCATGATTTACTGTAAATATTATATTGGTAGCTATATTGATATTCAGCTGATTTAAAACTCTGATACTCCAGATCACCCAGCAAACATGAATAACTGACACAATTATTACTGAACCATGGTTGAACAGACAGCGTTATAGACTAAGTAAAGCAAAACAGTTGTTCTGCATGCACAGATCAGGGTAATTTTTAGAATTTATAAACTCATTCATGAAATCATGAAGCTATAACGATGTGCTTCTGTAAGTACGGAATTTGCCTAAATTGTGTGTGACTTCATTCTGCAGAAATATGTTAAATATTGCCTAGTAATATCATCACATTCATTTATTATCCTGCCATCAACTAAAATGGTTAAAATCCTTTTCAATTTTTTCTTGCATAGTTCTGCATCTGGGAAAATGATGGTGGGAGAAAGTCAAAATACATTTCTCACAAAAACTGAATCAAGGTCTTTTAGAGATCTTGTTGGGAGCTGTACTAAACATGCCTGAGTGTGAGATGGGTCAGTAGCCTGAGTGTGAGATGGGCCAGTAGTCTCAGTCTGGGATGGGCCAGTAGTCTGAGTGTGAGATGGGCCAGTAGCCTGAGTGTGGGATGGGCCAGTAGCCTGAGTATGAGATGGGCCAGTAGACCGAGTGTGAGATGGGCCAGCAGTAGCCTGAATGCGAGACAGTGGGATGGGCCAGTAACCTAAGTGTGAGATGGGCCAGTAGTCTTATTGTGAGATGGGCCAGTAGCCTGAGTGTAAAATGGGCCAGTGGCCTGAGTGTGAGATGGGGCAGTGGCCTGAGTGTGAGATGGGCCAGTGATCTGAGTGTGAGATGGGCCAGTAGCCTGAGTGTGAGATGGGTCAGTGGCCACAGTCTGGGATGGGCCAGTAGTCTCAGTGTAAGATGGGCCAGTAGCTGAGTGTGGGATGGGCCAGTAGCCTTAGTGTGAGTTGGGCCAGTAGCCTGAGTGTGAGATGGGACAGTAGCCTGAGTCAAAGACAGTTTATACATGTTATAGGAATCTAAGTAATGCCTACTGTTTATAAGTATAAGCCCCTGATTTAGGGTAGTTTTTCCCCCTATTTACTGTAAACTATTGATATGATTTATCTGTAATTACTGTACTGAAACATGTGAATGTAGGCTACATCATATATAAGGTATACTTCCAAATTTGGTCTACTGTACTGGTACTCATTCTACTATTTTTTTTGCTCTGTAAATTATATTTTTCATAATAGTTCCACAATTCATATCTAGACTAGAATATTTAGCATAAATGTATTATGCGCATTTCTTTATTTTTGTATCATGTTTAACTTTATGGTTTGTTAAGTGTGTCGGGCCTTTTACCATGTTCACCAGCTGTTATTATGACATCACAACAGTTCTGGTTTATGAGTCATACCTGACCAGTTTGGGTTCATCTTTAACATGTTTAACGTGTGAGCCCATGGCATACACCTACCTATCAATGGTTTCACCAACATGTGTTTGTGACAAATTGTGTCAATATTTCTCGTTTCTATCCATGTTTATGGATTTGTTCTATATAGTTGTAAAATATTTGCAATGTTCTCTTTTAAACTTTTCACCTTTTTATTTATTTATCAGCAAATTCATTATTATGTTTTCAGTTACCTGTAGCACTGAATCAGTAATGTTATCTTGTTTTAATAAGATACTGTATTTGATTTTGAATCTAGAAAAGAAACGCGTCTGTTTCTTGATTGCTGTGTGTGTCGCATTTTGGGATGGAGAGATGTAATAATGCGGTACATCGTATCATCATGTTTTGTCATGTGGGGGAGATGCGGCATCGTTCGACGCAATGTATCAACGTGTTCGCGCTAGACAATGGATAGTGTAATACTTGAGAACGTTGGCGGTCAGCACAGTCATTCCTTAGCACATATACTAAATGTTGATAACACAGATGATGCTGAAGAATTAAACATTATTAAGCATTCACCTTATTTTGAACAAGACAATTTTATAAAAATATTTAAGGAGGAAAATGAAAACTTTAATGTGCTAAGCCTAAGCATACAGTCCATTATTGCTAAATTTGATCAACTCAAAATTTTACCATTTGATACAAGAAAATAACTCATATAAGCACTATTTGCTTACAAGAAACATCGCTCAGAGATGACTCAAATAATGCTCTGATATCTCTAGAAAACTATAATTTTATTTCACAAGGGAAAAAATGTTCCTCTCATGGAGGTCTAGCAATATATCTCCATGAAAAATATAATTTTATAAACTTATGGGCCCTCTTCTATTTATCATATATATTAATGATTTATGCAACGCCAGTAAACTGTTTAAGATGATTATTTATGCTGATAATACTAATTTATACACCACATTGGATGTTTTTGGTAATTATATTTCCAAAAATTTAAATTTAGAATTGACAAAAGTTGCAGACTGGTTAAAGTTGAACAAATTATCAATCAACATAAAAAAATCCAAATTCATGGTATTTTATATGCCTCAAAAACAAGTCAATATACCAAATATATAGATTGAAAATATCAATATAGAATTTGCTGATAAATTTAATTGTTTAGGGTTAACAATACACAAGCATTTAAAATGGGATTCACACATAAACAAAATAGCTTTTAAAATTTTAAATATCATAGGAATTATGTACCGGCTTAAACACATAGTTCCTTCTGAAATTCTTTTAACCATATATAATGGGCTAATTAAACCACATATACTTTATGGTCTTGAGTGCTGGGGTTTCAACCAGGAAAGAATTTTAAAATTACAGAAGAAAGCCATGCGAATTATATGTTCGAGTGGTTACCTCTCTCGCTGCGAGCCCCTCTTTAGGAAGCTAAATGTGCTTAAAATTGATGGTATGTTTAAGCTTCAACTGTTAACGTTTTGTTTTGACCTGATAAATAACAATTTACCTGCAAATTTCATTAACATGTCTTCACTTTTACAACCAGTAATCTACCATCATAACATCAGACAAAAAAGAAAGTACTCAGTTGCACGAGTAAAACATGTATTTGCTAAAAAATTATGCATTTTTGTATTCCGGATATTTTAAATAAATCAAGCAGCCTTATAACAGATAAAATAAGAACTCATAGTCGAAAAGAATTTTCAGTATATCTTAAATGTTTTCTTGTAAATGCATACAACTCAATATGTTTATTACTAAACTGCTATATATGTTCAAAAATTGCTGTTTCGTAATACACGGTGCACTTTGGCAGCTGGCCATCTTTGGCCCTATTTTTGGCCATGGTGAAGGTTAATATAGAAGATCGTATTATTATATTTTATATCCGTGCATTCCGCTAATTTTAACGTTCCTCATATATTTAATTTGTGTCTCTGTTTTTGCGTTGATACATAGACTACACTCGTATTTGTCTGCCTCTCTCTCAGCATTAATGTTACTATTTTATTATTGGCCGTCTTTTTGTCTCTCCGTCTTCCCCGCGACGTATGCAGTTTTTCGGAAACTATATATATTACTTTATTGAAGGGTGGCCTGCATGGAAGCAGCTTATCATAAGCCTTTTGCAGGTCACCTTTGCATTTTTATAATTATTTGCATGTATGTATGTTTCAAGCATAAATAAATCAACTGAATTGAATTGAGATAGTTCAGTAGCACGACTGTGAGATGGGCCAGTGGCCTGAGTGTGAGATTGGTCAGTGGCCTGAGCGTGAGACAGGCCAGTGGCCTGTGTGTGAGATCGGCCAGTAGCCTGAGTGTGAAATGGGTCAGTAGCCTGAGTGTGAGATTGTCCATTAGACTGAGTGAGAAACAGGCCAGTAGCCTGAGTGCGAGATGGAGCAGTAGCCTGAGTGTGAGATTGGCCAGTGGCCTGAATGTGAAATGGGTCAGTAGCCTGAGTGATAGATAGGCCAGCAGTAGCCTGAGTGTGAGACAGGCCAGTAGCCTGAGTGTGAGATGGGCTAGTAGCCTGAGTGTGAGATGAGCCAGTAGCCTTTGTGTGAGATAGGCCAGTAGCCATAGTGTGAGATGGGCCAGTAGCCTGAGTCTGAAATGAGTCAGTAGCCTGAGTGTGAGATGGGCCAGTAGCCTGATATGGGCCAGTGGCCTGAGTGTGAGACAGGCCAGTAGCCTTTGTGTGAGATAGGCCAGTGGCCTGAGTGTGAGATGGTCCAGTGAGCTGAGTGTGAGATGGACCAGTAGCCTGAGTGTGAGATGGGCCAGTCACCTGAGTGTGAGATGGGCCATTAGCCTGAGTGTGGGAGGATGGGTCAGTAGTCTGAGATGGGCCAGTAGTTGAGTATAGGATGGGCCAGTAGCCTGAGTGTGAGATGGGATAGTAGCCTGGGTGTGAGATGGGCCAGTAGCCTGAGTGAGGGACAGGCCTGTAGCCTGAGTGTGAGATAGGTCAGACGCCTTAGTGTGAGATGGGCCAGTAGCCTGAGCGTGAGACAGGCCAGCAGGCTGAGTGTGAGATATGCCAGTGGCCTGTGTGTGAGATAGGCCAGTAGCCTGAGTGTGAGATGGGCCAGTAGCCTGAGTGTGAGATGAGCCAGTAGCCTGAATGTGAGATGGGCCAATAGCCTGAGTGCGATATGGTCCAGTGGCTTGAGTGTGAGATGGGTCAGTAGCCTGAGTGTGAGATGGGCCAGTGGTCTGAGTGTGAGATAATCCAGCATGCATTAGAGTGCGAGACGGCCAGCAGCAGGCTCAGCCTGAGTGTGAGATGGGCCAACAGTAGCATGATGTTCATTGTGGGTGAGCCGTTTACCCTCAGTGACAAATAAATAAATAAATAAATAACTTTAACCCTTCTCCTGCTACACCCGTATACACACAGGTTGAAGCTAGTTTCAAACCAAATAAAATATCCCTGAAATTGATAAAATAGTTGGTGAAACATGCTCAGTTAATCAAATAACTCAACTCTATTTTTCATATAAAAATATATTTTTTATTCATTTGAAGCCAGAAATTGCGTCAGCAGTTCAACCTTTATATTAATAAAAAATATTAACACACAATTCAGCAGGACAAGGGTTAAGTTAATAACTTATTAAGCTCAATAATGGCGGCGGGCTATTGTTGAGTGTGCTCTTGTTTTAAGATGCTACCAAAATTCAAAATGGCTGCCAGAGCTCAACTCTAATTCGTTGTGGGCGCAAAAACTCCAAAACTTAGTCAGAGATTATTCAAACTTATTTCAATGGAGGTTTGCCATCTCTGACTGACTGTCAGTTTTTATCTTGCTCTTAGACGGAGCCTCTTAGACCTAGTTGTCTTGCGTCTTGATTTTTTACCTAGCCTAGGACTACATTAATAACACTACACAAAATCGCTTCAATCAAATTCTAATTCAGAGCGGGAGCTCCTGGACATATGTCTTGTTTCTTTGTAGCTGTGGATTGCAGTAATACAATTGAACAGTACACACCACAGATAAAACAAACTTCATTGTGTTCTATGCTTTTGTTCTCTAGAGGCATGCGGAGGTTCATATAAGAACATAAAGACAAGGGACGTGCATGAGGAGCTAATCGAAAGAAGCACCACACAAACCTGGGGGGCTCCAAGTACAAGGTAAATTACCGCTCGTGCTCTGTGCGCACTTCTGAAAATGAAAAGGCGCCTTCCTACATCATCCATGTATATGCATCAATGTTAACTAGCGCTTGGCACACTGTCATAACTTAAACTATGATACATTTTTTTGTTGATTGAAGGGCTATACATTTCTGACAAAATAGTACATGTTTATATACAAACATTTATATATATGTAGTTAATGGTTTAAAATTTATTACCCAATTTTATGGTATTAAATTTTGTGTAATACAGTCGAACCTGTTATGAGCACTCTTATTAGCAGCCAACCTCCCATGGGAGGCCACTTGGCCATCCCCCAAAATGACATTTTGCATACAAATGAACATCTTATGAATAGCCACCCTGTGTTAAAAGGCCATTTTTCCTGTGTCACAAGGGTGGCTGCTCATAGCAGGTTCTACTGTAGTTCGTATTTTTATATTTTTCCTGCAATTCAGTACCTCAATTGTGTATGGTAGCAAATTCGTATCTCAATTCCATTAGCCTAGAGCAAAATTCAACTATCCATTTCTCAGGAACCCTCACTAGCCCTTAAAATATTCCACTAACTACAGGCTACGGGATTTTTTGCAGGAGTTTCCATGGGCCCCCCATGCATGATCTTCTTTTCAAAATAATCTGAGTTGCATTTAAACAAAATCTAATCATGTTACATTATGTTACTGCCTTTTTGCAAGACTGACTTTTGTTATTTTCGTTGCAGAAAAAGAAATAAGGCAATGGCACGAGAGGGAATCAGACATAGGAATTTGTATAACATGAACAAGAAATGTTTATAATAAAAACATAATCATATTCACTACTAGTGTTTTTTTCGAAATAAATATTGAAAAATACCTAACGTTCCCATAGCCTAGCAAAAATGCCACAAGAGAAGGTTCCTATAATATTCCCAAAGAACATTCATAGAACGGTACTGGGAACGTTCTCCTAACGTTCATGGAATGTTGAATGAACGTTCCCTTTATGTTCCATTAAAGTTTTCCCCTAACGTTCACACCTAACGTACTGGGAACGTTCTCCTAACGTTCTCAGAATGTTGAATGAACGTTCCCTTTATGTTCCATTAAAGTTTTTCCCTAAAGTTCACACCTAACGTACTGGGAACGTTTTTCAAACGTTCTCAGAATGTTGAATGAACATTCCCTTTATGTTCCATTAAAGTTTTTCCCTAACGTTCACACCTAACATACTGGGAACGTTCTCCTAACGTTTGCAGAATGTTGAATAAACGTTCGCTTTATGTTCCATTGAAGTTTTTCTCCTAACGTTCACACCTAACGTTCTTATAACCTAACAAAAACTACACAAGTGAAAGTTCCCATAATATTCCCAGAGAGCGTTCATATAACCTTACAGGGAATGTTCTCCTAACGTTCTTAGAATGTTAAATTGTTAGCTGGGTACCCTGTTGACTGGTCCAGGCTTCCTGTCTGATGGCGGAGCATGTATCACAGAAAAACAGATATTTAACCGTGTTTATCCGAGCATCTAGATACAAATCTCAAAATTTAAGTTCGTAGTGCAATACAAAAAGGTCTTTTTAACAGACACATATATAGTGATAGAATTGCTCTTTCAACGAATTCGATGTTATTGTCGTGGAATCGATTGCAATAAAATACATTAACTGCAACCCATCGTAAAAGTAGAGAATGCAAAGCAATCTCTACTAAAAATGTATATTTCACCATAATGTGTCCTTGCTTTTTTCATGTCAGAGCGTGGTAATGAAAGGGTGAACTTCTATATCAACGGAGCTGTGATAACCGCGTGCCGTAATGTAGGCCTACTGATCAATGGTGGGCGAATGTCGCCGAAATTGAGACAACCACGCAAATTGTACGTTATTATGGCGTATTTCCCGCTAAGAATGTATAAATTATATCAATCTGCAATGCTTTCTACCGCTCAGGGCAAAAATCTATAATTAATAAATCAAAATTTGATACTTTGGAAAATAAATATCTCAGTCGAGATAAACGTTCCCCCAATGCTAGCTTAATGTTGGCCCACTGCTATGACCCTGGGTCAGCAATAAACAGAATAGGCTGAACATCTCGTTTCTGCAGGAGTCACCGTCAACTACATGTAGGTAGGCTACACTGACCCAGTGTTGGTTCAATGTTGGAACAGCACCACTGACTGGGTCAGTGCATTGAGTTGACTGATCATGCGATCAGCATGACACAAAATACTTCTGCTCACAGTGAAAACCAAGTATCTGCTTATTTTACAAGTGTGCACATACTGTCTATTGAAAAATCTGTTACAAACAGGAAGGAGGCAGTGACACCAGCCAAAAGGAAGTATATACTTGATTTACAAGTGAGCAAATACGGCCTTTTGGCAGCGCTGTTGCACACAGGAAGAGACAGGACGTCTGTTAAAAAGCAGTTAATGCCTAATTAACTAGGGAGCAGATAATGCGTTTTGTCTTTGCACAGACAGAACAGAGAAAGCGGAAGTTAAAGGGGGATATTTACTTCAGAAACTCAACCTCAAATAATTTGTGTCGACAAGCTAAAAATGATGCAGTGTAGGAATTAATAGTTAAATTAAATATTCACTATAAATTGAAAACTGTAGACGGTATATACTAAGGTCTTTTGAGATATTAGGGTTAAAGAGCATGGATGAGATGTCGGTGGACGAAAACAGAAAGTGTTCGTCAGGACACAAAAGAGTACAAGATTACTCATTTCTTAATGACATCAAACTTTTATTGGTTGCTGATAGTCAAGTTTAGTGTAGGCATATTTACAGCTTTCACTTAGCCATAAAAACAATAGACAGATGACTAGAATAAGAGTTTGAAACTATCAAACTATCACACCCAAATAATACATGCATATATTGTGGATATCATATTCTGATAAAATATATGTGTTCTCAACACAAAAGGTAGATAAGTTAGTCCGTACTGAAATATCAAAACTTCAAACTGACATTTACAACAACCTGATTATCACATGTAAACAAACGTAAACATTTATACAAAATGTAATCCTTGACATAAATACTATGAACATGGTATGCTTCAAATCTTATTGAAGATGACGGTGAAAAAAAAAGAATACAAATTGACAAAAGAACTAAAGCGACGTGGTCTGTCATAACATAGCCGCTGCATTCAGAATCAGTTCTCAAACCCGAGTGATTATTTTATGACACAATCATTTGAAGCATGTGACAACTAGAGGTGACTAATGCTGGGCTGGTTATCCTATTTAATGTTCACCCACTTGAAGTTGTGGGTCACAGTACTTTCAAGTGGCTGAAAAGTATTCATATCTGTTTAATACGAGACCAAACATGTGTAAACACTCATTTCATTCCCAATGACTGTGATTCAACCTGCTAATAAAACAGATAAAAAACGATTCTAATGCTTAACGATTGGGATTTGTTTTCTGTACAATAAGCTTCACACACAATGAGAGGCTATTGTTCACACAAACAAAAAAAAACACTTATTGTATACAATATATCTACATATATGAGTCATTTGCTAGAAAAACGAATATGTGACTACATAAGGTCAAGCACAAATGATCCCAACCTTCATTATGAATGCCAACTCAAGATGGACTACCAGCTGATAAAAAAAAATTAACTTATTTTAAATTAAAAAGGATAAGACGCTCAGACCCTTCCGGGCAGCTGTACAATGATATTAACAATAAAGAGTGGGGTCTCATGCATACCAATTCAGCTGTCTGTCATAATAATGTTAGAGTGTACTAATATTCAGCATAAACAAATCAAATTATCATTCTGCTTACGTACAAGCAAGGCTAAAAGTGCTATCACTCTCTACAACCAAATATAATTGAATAATGGGCAAAAAAACATTTTTAAATTCATGATGGATAAGCCTTACATGAATATTATAGGTCTGCATTATTTGGCATCTAAATTATTCCAGCTTACCATTCTACTCCAAGTGACTTCTAAAAGTATTATTAAAGGATTAGGAAATGACAATACAATTTTAGAGCAAAAAAAGTAGTCACTTAATGTTGTGTGTCACGGTAGTGAGATACAACTTCAAGTGAATGAAAATTTAAATTGAATAGCTCAGTGATCTAAGGGTTAAAATATCAGTTTGTCAGCTTGATACCAGAAAAAAGTGGATTACTTCTAGGTGATAAACACTTACTTCAGTAGAGCACTTTCAAAATAATAGCACAGCAATTACTGTCAAACATGCTGTGAAGTTTTCACTCAAAGAGGATAACCACAATAATAATAAAAAATATATTTAGGTATATCATAACATGCATTATACTGTTTAAATAACAATAACTTACAAATCAACAAAGACAACAACTTTGCCATTTAAATAATGCCAAACTTTATAATTTTACATTTGTTAAATTTTAAAAGCATTTCTAAAGGTATAAATAAATAGATAATATAAGTATATCATTGGTTCTGAAGAAAATGGTGGATTAAATCAGAGTAATAACTTAAGTAGTTGTATAGGCTTGAATTCTTCAATTTAATTATAAATACATGATAAAGACAGAAATATATGGGTGTGTATGTGGGGTTCAAACACAAATCTCTTTGTGAAGTAATCCTACAAATGCATACGCCAATATCTAACTAGATGTGACTGTTTTTGACACGAGAACATCAAAAGCATCCCTGTTAGATAGGCCTATATCCTAGACTTGAAACCAGCCCTCTCACTCAGCTCAAGGACTGAAAAGGTTAGGGTCTCCTGTGGATAATGGCAGCTTGCCAACTTGAGGTTTAGGCTGGTTGTCAGGTCCACTTAGCGACCAGCTCTGGCCGCATCTGAAAAGTTCTGAAACTCACCCCCCAATGGGTTTGGTAGAAGGGGAATTCCCACTGACTTGGTTTGTGACCACTGCATTATTATCCAAGCCAGAGACGAAGGTTAGCAGTTTCTACACATGGACAGGTGATATTGCGGAAGCAGTGTAGATATTATCAGGTCAGTCCATGATCGCTCAAGTAGGCCCCTATATATATAAAAAAGTAATGCCCCCCCCCCCAAATTATTTTCTCAATGGCTGCAGCAGCCATTTTGTTTTTAAAGGATAGATCCTAAAAGTTTATCAGATCATCATAAATACCTAGAGAATAGCTCAACCACATTTGAATGTAATCCAATCAATGGTTTATAAGTTATTGTTCTGACAAGCTTTTTTGGCAGCCATCTTGGAAAATGGCCGTTTAGGCCCTTATGTCTCGGTGCCCCCGTAAAAATATATAGGAAGAAGAGCCTGGTCACACAGGTCATATGCAAAGAATAAATGTAGAAATAATTTCATTAGTTAAAAAAAAAATAATACACTCCCTCCAACACCGACCCCAACCCCCGAAAAAAGTGCCCTTAAAAACTTTTCTAAACTTGGAGAGACTACTCCGATATAAAAATAAATAAAATGTATTTTTTTTTTTAAATGGCCCCCACAGAGTATTTTTTTGAATGGCTGCGGCAGCTATTTTGTTTTTAATGGATTCATGCCAAAAGTTAATCAGATCATCAGAAATACCTAGAAGAATGCCCAGGCATATAGGTCATGTCTGTAAAAAATTATCAGTTATTTTCTTAGTAAGAGCGAAATTCTGATACGTCACAGGGCTCGTAACCTGACTAAATTTCCACTTGTCCAGTCGGACAACTGGCTAAAAAATTTAACTAGTCCCTCACAAAAATATTACGTGTCCTTCCTAATAATTTTCAAGCAGGGCCACTCGTCCGGTAGGACAAGCTCAGTGAAACAGAACTCGTCCTTCCCAGATTGCTGGTTGTCTCGGACGATCGGATGGAGCCAATTTCAAGCCCTGCGTCCGCGACGGCGGAATAATGCTAAACACTATAAGCATCCTGATATTATGGGGGATGCTTAAATAACATCCAAGCAAAGATATCAATGCCTAGAAAGCCTCCCCCGTCCCCGCAGGAGTGCACTGATCAATCAGTGAACCAATACACCAATGATCTTGTTGATAATTATGCAGTAAGGCATAAAGTGTATGTTTTTACTAAATGAAAATCACAAAAAATGTTCATTCTGATATTTAGGCATGATACCATATCTTTAGATTTACAAAAGCAGATTATAGATATTTTAAATCCACATTAATTTTTATTCTAATATCAAATTTCTGGCTTTATTTCGTTAAATAAACGACAGAAAATTACAACTACGCATGGTTTTGCAACTGTCACAGACTGTGTGCAATAAAATTAAGCCCTGGCCAACAATTTATTGATAATTATGAGGGTGCTTATTTTGGCTTTGTTCCACAACATAAACAATTTGTAAGTCTTTTTACATTACCATAACAAGGTAAGAAATATCTCAAACATGTTAAATACACGTAATCTTCACATTTATCCCTCGTTCATGTTACAGCAAACTATACTCAACATTACATTACATGTAGTGTTATGTACACAATAAGTGTATGCTTAACTGTATGCTTTTGTTGTGAGTTTAAAAATGTTGAGATTCTTTAGGGAAAATATCACAATACGTATATATATGTATAAATGTACGGAGTAAATATATATCTTATAACTATATACCACATAGTCTACATGCACAAAGAAATAGCACCAAAATCATGGCAAACATTGCATGAAGAAAACAAGATAATTGTCATTTTGTTTTAAAAAGACAACATATACATAATGCTTCTTACAAGTGCATGGGATACGTGTATGTACACTCCAAGCGGTGAGCCTCAAATCATCTTTCCATCCAAGTTACCACTTACCATGGGGCAACATAAAAAATAAAGTACCTATAACCTCTTGACTCCACTGATGTTCAACAAAAAACAATATACAGCTATTTTATCAACATGCTTAAAGCACACTAATTAAACCATCTTCATGTGAATTGGCAATTTTATATAACAGCAAATTCAAAACATTACAGTACTGTCGTTTTAAAACAAAGGGCAGTAGCGGCTGACTTTTAATAGGAGCAAAAACAACCTTTTGCCTTTGCAATGAAAAATAATGACAACTACTCTTGACAAACCATAAGTCATTTTGATAGTGTCTCATGTGACACAAAACAACCTCATAGCTGACTATTTGTACTCAATAACAGGTTATTTTTACAAAGTGTATGCACATTTGGGGGTGTAGGCTAATATAATAAGTTAATTATTCTTCAGATACAAGTGGCAAAATTAACAGATTTATGTTTATCTGTATAAAGGTGAATAAAATCCTATTAAGTAAGTAGATTGTTTGAATCAAAATGGAGAGAATACATGTAGATAAATTATTGTTCATTGGCGGTTATGACTTAATCTGCCCCACAACAATAATTATTGCCTATTAAATATGTTCAGTTTTAGACTACAGCACACACAGGATAAAATTAGTGAACTTGTTTTTGTCCTAAAAAAAATCCAAATATTTCAGTTGTTTAATCAGCAGTTTATGTGGATTGTCAATGATGAATAATTAGACATTTTACACCTGCAAATGAAAACAGACAATAATCTGCTTACAACACAAAATTTGTATGTTAAAAAAAATAATTAATGCCACCAGTGACCTGTTTCTTAGAATTAACTATTCACTTCTCTACAGTAGTACATGTAGTACGGGATTGAAACCACTGTAGATGAGACTATTAAGTGAAAGTCATTCCCTGTGTAAACTACAATGATAATATGGAAATAAACAATGTTTAACACCCTAGAAAACCAAAGGTTTTTTTTTTCAATTTAAAATAATCAAAAAATGTCTCAGTTAGCTCTTTACAATTCATTGAACACCTATGCTATGGGTCTACAGCTATTATAAATAATTTAATTCTTTCAGTGCGGGGATCGTCTTTAAGACGTCAGAGCTGACGGCTGTAGATTCAGACGTCTGTCCCTGCTCTGAAAGGGTTAAATTGATACAAATTGAGATCAGCACTTCGAAGATGAGATTCTACTTGCGAGATACATAGTGAAATAAATACAACACTCAACTTGATGTCACGTGTTTATCCATGAAAACCATCAGCAAATTATAGCTATCGCATGCAAGCTAAAAAAATCTGCATAAACCCTTAAAGCGCTAAATTAAATAATTTAAATTTTCATTCACTTGAAGTTGCACCTCACCTCCACGACCCACAACTTCAAGTGGGTGAAAATAACCTATATTTGTTTAATTTGAGACCAAACATTTGCAAATCTTGATGTCTAAACATTTGATCAGCTAATGCAACAAATTAAATCAATAATCTAAATTTTGACTCACTTAAAATTGCACCTTACCACTATGACCCACGACTTCATTGTCATCTTCATCCACTACAAGCCGTGAATTGCTGTTGCAATTCTCGACTTGTAGTGGATGAAGATGACTCGAAGTGGGTGGGAAATAAAGAAAAAATATTGTTATTAAAGCTGCTCCTTGGGATGAGACATTTTCAATTTTGTCAATTTTGAAAATTTAACTTATATGAAGCTATGTAGCCTACTGATCTTAACTAATAATACAAGAAAGTCAAAAAACAATTTTAAAGAACCGAAAAAGAGTGAAATAGTTATATTTCCAGGTCGTATATTGCCATGTAAACAAAACAAGTCAGCAATATACAGCACTTTACACCACATATTCCCACGTCTTGGACGGTAACATCAAAACAATCTGCGCTAATTGGTGTCCTTTAGTCAGGACATGAGGGGATACACTTGCACAACTGATTGTCTGCCCAACGCTGAGCCGACCGCATGAACATGTGGCCCAATGCTGTAGGAGCATTCAACCATCCTTTAGCAAGTGTTTAGGTATACACAAAGTTTGTTTGGGTTTTAATCGGATTCACAGAAATGTTGATAAAAATATTTTTAAAAATCTAAAAACTCTGAAAAAAATAAAATCATGATCCGGGGGATACACTACTTCATTACAAAACTAAAAAAGAAAATTGATGTCATCCCAAGGAGCTGCTTTAATAAACGGTTTCATGATTTTTTTTGGAAATTAGGTTATTATTCAGAGATGCAAAATGATGCCTTGATGCATTGCGAGTTCTTAAAGGGTTAAGAAAGACTATAGTTTTGCTTAGCGCTTTAGGGGTTAAATATGGTAAATAATTCAATGAATGGACGGTCTGTGCCATCTTCTACGTGGAGTTTGTGTTTCCTTTTCCACTTTAAAGTGCAGTGGGGCCCCAAGTTGCACATGAGGCTCTACTTGTCCGAAGCACACATCTGGCAGCTCTATCACAACAACATTTTCACGAGGTGGAACCAACTCTATACATTCATATGGTTCAAAATTCCTTAGACGGAATATCAAACCAATAGACACATAGACAAGCAGTTCAGGGATCTCATATGTCAATGCTCTTATGTATGTAAATTCATGGAGGAATGTAGCCAATGTCACAGCAATAGCATAGACCATAGAAAATGCTGCGCAAATGATTCTAAAGCTATGGTAGATGTTGAGCTTTTGGCAGAGCTGCTGGTCTATAGTAACATGACCCCTGTACCGCAAATTCATACGGCTGATAAATCTGCGAATTTTTCGTCTCCTACGACGAAGAAGTTCAATATTGTGGGAGCTCCATTTCAAAGTCTTGTACATCATAAATACAACACAGCAAACTGAGAAAGCCTGCAAAAAATGATATCTTATTTATTATATATAGAAAACAAAAATACAAATTCTTCTTTGTGGGATTATATACTGTATCATGCTGTGCATAACTTACATCTTTTTTTCAATTTGGCCTCGTAAGACTTATGCACAGGTACATGTATCTATATTTCAATCTCACTGCAGAAATCATCACCATTGAAATGATCTAAAGTCGAATAATTTTGCTGAAAGTTATTTACCTAATCACAGGTACGATTGTTGTTACCATTATTTAGTGGATTTTTCTTAATAAAGTTATTTTAAATAACATGAACATGAGGAACAATTATTATATTTTAGTAGTTGGTGAAGTTGTAATAGCTCTCCCAAAGTTAACAGAAAACTAACACGCTGGACAATCACAGCTATTGTCGCAATATCTACACTGTACCTCCAGACCCAGAGCTGATAATTATCGTAAAAAAGCGCATAAGCTTGATCTGGCAAAATGTGACTGACTGTGTTTTTAATCTTACACCCACCAGTCTGCGTTAACACATCACCCATTTACAGCGTGTGCTGAACAGACAGCCATGCATTATGTATCAGCACACCGCTCTCACACCTTCTCTGCCATGCTGCGATGATCCTGTGACTGCCCTACGTGTGCAGTGTATATGGGATCAAATGGAATCCTAAATGCGCAGAATATTTTTTATGCATAGTTCAATAAATACTAGTAATGATATTAATAGAAAGGTTGCATTAACTCTTTGGGATCAACAAGCCGCTCACAGTGGCTTTTATATGATGTTACAAATGAACCTAAAGCTGCTAGATGGGGCTCTGTGCGTCACAAAAAATACACCAAAGCTGAAAAGTATTCTGTCCAAGAAGTCTGATTTCAACAAAAGTAATCTGGATGGAATGAAAGAGTTAATGTTGAATCAATGCCGCAGAAGGTGGGCCGACAATAAACTGCCATTTGGTTCATGAGCTGACAAGGCTGGATACCAACTGATTTGATCTTCTTGTACGAAGCGCAATAATTTTTTTCGGTGGTAGTTGCTCCCCCCCCAATTTATCACTTCAATGTCACATCCAGACCTAATATTTGACTATATTAAAATCCCTGTGGTATACATAAAAATATTGTCACTATTTAGTAGAGGTGAAAAGTTTCATCACATGGAGAAAGGCTAATAAAATAGATCGCATGTGAGCTAAAGAATACCTACCAAAAAGTAGCGATGAACCCAATGAACACACATCAGTGACGTTGAGAAAACGAAAAAAAGCACTGCAAGAAATCAAGACATATTTTCACAAAATATTTTATATTGAGTAACAAAGCGTGATTGACCTAGATTGTATTCTCCTATAGCACTAAGTTTTTGTGTTGTGTGAATAGCTTGGTTGAATATCATCCACACAAGCTATAGAAAAGGTAAAGAGTCATGATCTCTTAAATATCCCAGAAGACTTATAGTCCGTCAGCTACAGGAATTGGTCGGTACCACTCAAGGTGACCATATGTGGTATCATTTAAAAGGTCAAACATTAAATTAGTATAATTTTCAATAGAATGGAAGCAGATTCATGATTTTGGTGTCTATCTTAGGGACGACCGACATAGCAGTGTGGCAAGAAAGAACCCTAGACATTGCATAGATGGTCATTATTTTTTCAAGGTCAAACTATAAATTAATATCTATTATTGAGGAGCAAAGAATACAGAATAGATTGCAATATTTCACTATATTGCAGTGGGTGAAAATTAAATTACTTAATTTGAAGGGTTAATTATAACATGAAAATGTCAACAGATTACATGCCATCTAGACAAAAGGACAGAAACACATTGCGCGAAGACCACAGTGTTCCAGCAAAGTTCATGTGTGTGCCATAAAATAGCTCTGTGCTTTGCAGGTAAAGAAAATACACGGAACTTACACAATAGAGATGTCCAGCGGTAATGTTTGATGTGGCCTCGTATAACACCCCATCCTTCTGCAATGATCATCATGGTGATGAACAATAGCGAATCCTCAATACTTTGCACAAAATATTGTAGAGTAGAAATGTCTGCAGATTCCATGCCTGTAAGGTTGAACAAATTTACCCATTAAATATAACTACCGGTATTTGCCTGCCCCCAAATGTATTACTTTTAAACAATATAAAAAAATCTAGTCTGAGATTAACTACAACTAAATTGGAGATACTGACTGATTAAACCTGTGTAAAACAACTTGATAACGCGAAATACACTGAAAATATAGTACATAAACAAAATTGAGATTACAGGCACAGGCCGGGTCTTTGCTGAATCACAATCACGTGCCCTTTTAAAATGACTTCTGCCATGTCATGTTTTTTTTAAGTACCATTGAGTAAAATATGCCCGATTTCAATTGCAAAAAAATCTGAGGTTATCTGTTGCCAATAAATTGGTATCAATTGGTACCTTTCAGTCTGAAGCTAGGCATTGAAGAAGATTATGGTACATTAGGCTCCATGACTTCTGGACCACCAATGATTGGACAATGTGTGGTCACAGGTCTGGCAATAATTAAATGGCAGAAGGGGATATGCATGATTCTAAATGAAGTTTTCTTCTGTCGACCTCCTTTGACTTTGCAAAAATAAGTGAAACTTAACATGAGGTGGTGTGGATATCCACTTCCACACAGCGTTGTTCACTCACTCTCGCAGAGATTGACCTTATAATATTGGAGTTTCCCACCAATAATGGCCATGGTCTGGTGTGTCAAATATAGCCACTTGGTCAGTCAACTCTCACAGCGTTGGACAATTTCAACCATTACCTGGTTAGTGGTTGGTCAATTTTAAACATCCAGTGTTCGACACTGACAGTGGTCCGGTGGTCCGAGACCCCCAGAAATCATGTCGGACCACCAGAACATTCAAACCCAGTGGTCCGATGGACCACCGAAATTTTCAGCTCTAAGCAAAATCGTAACATGGCCAAAAAATCGAAGCAATCGTCGCCACTCGCGGCCGATAATACAAGAAACACGGTACCGCTCTCGCCCCTTTTCACGGAACAAAACAAGTGTTAATAATCGTGCTGGGCATGAACTATTGAGGTCGAGATTGACCATCCGCTCTCGCCCTTTTTACGGAACTAAAGATGTGCTTATAATCATGCGGGATATGAATTATTGAGGCCGAGATGGACCATCAACCCAGCTGACGTAGTTAGCAAACGCCACCCTCCACAATTAGCCCCAGTGGCTGAAACAGGTTTTAGCCACAGATTGACCGCATACAAAATCGTGGAACATTTCTTTGGACTGTCATATCGGAAAATATCGGGGAGTAATCAGGTCAAAAATAGTTTTTTTAGAATCAGTAACATTTCAGTTCCATGCCTGCATGCTCAGCTCAGAGTCAGAGGTCGCACAGTCATTATTAATAAAAAGTTATGGACATTTTTCGGACCTTGGCGTCGGGATCGCTCTTAGTCACCGCCATGTTGGATTGTTCGGGTGAAGCAAATACATCCATCCACGGCCTCGGAGAGGATGACACGGCAACCTCCACAATGTGTTACACATAGCCATAGGTCGCCGGTCACAGCCCATGCAGCCCGGCTGACCAGCTGCCTATTGAAAAAAACACGCGAGGCACTAGGCCTAGTTTGTTGTTTGCCTGCCCTCATCTGACTGTCTAGTCAGACTAGTGGTGTACAATCAATTTGTGATGCCGAAAAAGTATCAGCCCGCCACTTTTAATAGGTTTTTAAGGTGAAGTTAGGAAAAGATTAAAGGTGTAGTCAACTGTCAAAATTTGCGGGACAAGGGTCCCCCAGAAGGCAATAGTGCCCGTGGGTAAGCCAAGGCCCTATTCCATAATAATACTAAATATGCGTTTCATACCCAAAGCCTCATTAAGAGCAAGTTCTCAAATCACAGCAAGTTCATATATACTTGAGCGACATCTATGAGGTAATAATTCAAAGCCCTTGTCTTTTGCCCCTACTTGGTCGCCTACTTGCAAACAAACTGACTGTATTACTGCGGGGATTTGGAAACTGCTTGACCCCCAAGTTTGTATTGTTACCCAGTAAACATAAAACATTTGTATGACTTTATGCAATGCTGGACCAACGTCGAAGAAGTTGGGCCGACATTGCATAAATGTCATACAAATGTCTTGCGTTTGCTGGGCAGGAGGACTTTCTCTCAAACATTGTACATTTATCTAATGTTGGTTGAATGTTGGGCCAGCGTCGCAGACGTTGGCCTAACATTAAAACAGCATTGGATCAATGTCTCGTTTGAGTAGTATCTTGTAATCAGTTCAGTGGCTATATTAATGCCGTCAATCTGTACTCAATAGGCTACTGTTGGCCTACACTTGACCGTCCCAGGCATGCGCGTTTTGAAGCTGAATGATTCTTTAACAATTGAAAATTCGAATCAAATTGGTATGAACAGTATAAACGGTGGCCATTTTGTTTGAATTTCTGGAGTCTATAACAACATCCAGCTCACCCTCTGGAAACAAAAGCCCCGTCTACCATCAACCTTGAACTTTGCTTGTTTATTGTCTCACCAGACATAATACCCCTGGATCCAGCAATCTTTAAATGAAAAAATATAGCCCCCCCCCCCCTCCTATATAAACATATATATTTTGTAATAATCAGGACATAGGGCCTACTCTATCAATATGAAAAATAAAAAAGGGTGCTTTAAGAACATCAGGCTTTTTTTATTTTACATTCGAATATAAGGTCCTAGTACCTTCCCTGAGCGTTGCCAAAACGCTTTAGCCTACTCTAGCAGCACATCCTATGTGGAGTGTCAGGCTGGAGGGGGGCGGGAGGCTGACAGACTTAGTCAATCATATGCCTTGCTACTACCAGCATAGGGACTACATTTTATACTTGGGCCTATATTTCCCGATTTCCATGTTTTAAAAGCAAGAAATGGGTACCAAATCTAGATCAATTGGTATCAAAATGATATAAATGTAATATTAAAATCAAGATTGCTATAAATCGCCATATTATTTTTTTTTTAATCACTCACTTTTTAATGATATACGCGTATGAATTTGTGTGCCGAGGCTTTATTCTCAGGACCACCAGAAAAATTGTAGGACCACCAGATTCTCTGAGCTGGTGGTCCTGTGGACCACTGCTCAAAAAAGTTTGTGTCAAACCCTGACATCTCACCCTGGTGGTGATTAATTGCAAACCCCACCAAAGGTATCAGTCTATCAAGCCTTCATGATACAGGCATGCAGCGCAGGTGCATGTGCACTGATGAATCAGTGGAGTGTGGATATGAAAGTGATGCAAAATTGTAGGTGTGGAGATAGACGGACAGTCCAACAGATGGACAACTTGATAACATGATGCCTTCGACTGTGAATGATAAAATTTATCACTCATTAAGGCCAGAACCGGTATAATCAAAGGCATTGATAACCTAGATGATGGTCTTTCTCAGATTCAGGGCTCGAAATTGGCCCCGTCCGAGATGACCAAAAATCAGGGAAGGACGAGTTCAGTTTCACTGGGCTTGTCCTATCGTACGTGCCCCTGCTGCACAGCCACAGGGCTTGATGACCCGGCACACTCTACCATTGTGGCTGATATTTTGCAGACATGATTTCATTCGGGTCACATTAAAAATTAGGAAGGACAAGTGATATTTTGGGAAAGACTAGTAGAATTGTACGACTGGACAAGTGCAAACTTAGTCCCATTTCGAGCCCTGAGATTGTAGGTTTATTTCTTAAATAGCAGCCAAGATGTACATTAAAGCGACACAATCAGGCAAAAAAACATCCAAAAGCCATTTAAATGTTATTTTCTCTTCTTGATATGTCCATAAGATGTGAACATGTCCATAGACTAAAATTGTGGAAGTATTTAAACTTTTTTGGGTTGCTATGGAAACGTAGCAAGTATGCTGAAAATCTCATTTATCAGTTACTCACGAATTTCTTATTTTGGACAAGCATACGATGTCTGAAATTAAATCTCGTCTTTATTTCCCGATTAACTAGTAAATGCGCAACACAAAATTTTAAAAAAAAATTCTAGTCTATTGACATGTTGAAATATTATGGACAGCTCATTTAGCAAAATTATAATGATGATTTTGGCCTGATTGTGTCGCTTTAACAATTTAAAACTGAAGGTACCAGTGTTTTCTATTTCTTGCCACCAAAGAAGTATGAGCACGACCAAAATCACTTTAAAGATGGGGGCACAGCTGATTAGACGATGAAGCCGATTGGAAAACTGCAAATATAAAACATCAGACAAAAAAAATTACTTTTTTCATCAAGACCTTTGCAATCTAAAGTACATGATAACATGTATATAGATAAAGGTCCTGAAATTATGGCACTAGAATAGAGGGGATGATAAACATATTTATCTTGGAAAATACTTTATCAAAGATTGTTACCATATGAACAGTGCCACTGTGTACAAATGCTCTCAGCTACATTTGAGCTGGAAAATTTCTTAAAATGGGGGCTAATAAAAAGGCATAGTAAGTCGGGATGTGGAAAATGTGATATATTTTAGTCATGGCATGTCTTGAAAGTGCATATAACTTGTTATTTTGACTGGCTGTAGGGGCGGGGATATTGTGAGTGTCAGCACTTTTGTTTTCATGTACCAGAGCATGAATTTCAGTCATTGATACACTTCATTTTGTTTGGGAGTAATCGTCTAACTATCTGCACTAGTTAGCTATTTGTTTTGTAGTAGGCCCTACCTAGCACTTAGTCCAGATATCTGGATAGTCACCCATCATGAAACACAAAGCCTTTCACATGAGCATGGCTGACTCGATCAATTAAGTCGTTTTTCAGTGCAGATTATAACATAATGACGGTGTAATATGAACAATCACTATGTATATCCACCATAATTCGGTTTATATAAGCAATTATTACATCACGGACATGGAAAATAACACTCTCATGGGTCGGAGCAAAAGAAAAATATGGAAGGAAGGCATAGACCTGTACACTATATTGTCAAAAACAAATAAAATTCATTAGTTAACATTAGAATGGGAGGTAAATTAATTTGCGGCTGTTGCAGAATAATACCTAACACTAAATATCTCTATAATATCGGAGATGAGTAATTATGTTCTATAAGGATTATTTACAAGAATATTACCTTAAAATAAACAACCCAGTTGAAAAACCATGCAGCTACTAGACATGCCCAAACTAAGTTGATGATGGTGTAAATCAGAGGCATTGGTATTTCATCACTGCTCAGCTCTGTGCGACCTGGATTTAAAGCTACCAGCGTACTCTGTAAAATCAAATGAATTCAAACACATTATTCTTCCAGGTTGCACTTTCGTCAGTCCTGTAAACTGATTGGTCAAATATAGATGGAGGTGGAATTTCTGCTTTTAATTTTAAAACAAGCTACAAAACTGACTCTGTGTCTCTTTAAAATATTAACAACACAATACTTCAGCTGAACAATATGCTATGGTGTCTGTTTTCTTTGCCTTTTATAAATTATTACTATTAAATAAAATAAATGTGAAAAATGTACCATACTTACATCACAAATGCTACTGCCAAATGTAGTATTATCATTCTGGTCATAGTTGGGGCACTGAAGAAGAATAACTTTATAAAAGCTACTTTCAGTCATAGTTTTGGAATATGTATATCGTCCTGGGATATTTGAAGAATTCTGATCCATAATTTGAAAGTATTGGCAATGGCTGTCTGTTCGTGCCATTTCTATTTGGGGATCACCACTTAGTCTCATACAATCTGATCTCAACTGTTTCATTGCAATGCGTGAAAACTGGAAAATACCATTTTATTGTTATATGACAAAAACAATGGCATAAACTTATAAAAATGTGATTCCTCTACTCCCATAACCACAACTAAACAACTGGTACTTACTTAATGGCAATGTAAAATTAAGCAACCTTAATACACATTCTAATTACCTCACGAGCATCTGCAGTGCTGCAGAAAAAAAGCCAGAAGTCAGTTTTCCGAGATGGCTCCTGAAAAAAAGAGTATATAATTATCCTCTGAGGCCTGCTTCAGGTCTAAGTGCATTTTTGCATTAAAAACATTAGTGATTCAGTTCGAACACTAAGCTTTAAGTCTACTAAACATATTTTGTTTCAGTCTCCAAGTGGCATTTTGCTGATGAATACCAAAATGCACTAAGCCATTTAGGCGCACTGCTTAGCACACATAAATCACAAGTTATTTAATACTTTGGAAAGATAAAATATAACTTAAGTTAAGTAGCAAATGAAAATCTCAAATGGCTAAAATATTTTATGTCAGCTATAGACTAGTTTAGACTCACTGGTGTACATGTATACATACTAGTCACATTGGATCAAGTTCACTTATTTGATTGTTCCTACAAATACGTATGGAAAAACCAAACTAGGGCCAAAGGCCTCATGTGTTTGGGGCTGAGGGATTGGCCTATGTAACCATTTCAATACAAAGACGAGGCGTTGAGCCAATGTTGGTTCAATGACGGGCCAGTGTTGTACACAGTGGATCAATATTGAAATTAGCCAAATAGTAGGCCCTACTGTCAGGGTAGGGTTTACACCATAGGGCTCATCCCGAATTACAAAACAGACACCCGAAACATCATGAAAATATAATATCACGAATTTGATTGCATGGCCTTGGGGACAATACATGTGGCTTTACTTTACTTTACATTACTTTTCTTTCTGTGTAGCTGATCAACAAAGTGAGTGAGTTTATTAGCAGAGGAGAGTATTTTATGAACATTGTGTGCAGAAATTAGCTGACAAAAACCATTAATGAAATCAAATCTTTACAATATGATTGTTATCTACAGCTTGGATTATAAATATTCATGGTTATATCCTTTGTGGTAAGATTTACTTTTATTTTCATGATGTTTTGAGTGTTGAACAGTAGAGCATATTATTAGTCTATATTGAAATTATATTGGATCAACAGCCTCATTCGCGACCGGTCGTTTTTCGTAGGTTGCGCAGTGAGGTATAGTTTTATAAAACATCGGCGACGAGAAGGGACCAGTCAAATGAGTTTTTCAATCCCCCCCAAGTCATTAAAATCAGACATCCAACCAATCATGTTGGCTCAGCCAATGTTGGGTCAACGTTACAGACAATATATACACTATACCATCATGTGGATTCTGGCTATTTTTGGTATCTGGGGTGATAAAGTGGGGTGATAAAATAGCAGGCCTAGTAGCCAAAGTTTAAGCCAGATGAAAAAACTTGCAGCTGAACTAAATGGAAAATAGCCAAAGAAATATTGGTCAAAAACGCAATTTTGATAGTAGGCCTACCTACCGGACAACTGTAAAATTATCGGTATATATTGAATGACAAAAGAACGCATATTTTCTCAAGATGTTGACTATTATGACGATAATGTTGATGATGTCTCGAGAATTACTAAGGTCAATTACCAAGGCCATTGTTGATTGAATCTTATATTGGCGGATTTTTGTCGAAGCTATTTGAAGCGACTCGATCAGGCTAAATCGGTAAAAATCGGTGATTTAGTTTTGGCTTCTTAATATGACCATAATTATGTTGTAAACATGTCTATATACTAGAACTGCAAAAGTTTAAATTTTTGTGCTGTGCATTTACCAGTTAAGCGAGATATAGAGACAAAATTCCTGTATACTATTTCTTATTTTGGAAATGCATGTCCGAAATAAGAAATCTGGAATTTTGTCTCTATATCTAGTTCTAGTCTATGGACATGTTTACATCATAATGGTCATATTAGGAAGCCAAAATAAAATCAGCAATTTTTTTAATGATTTTATGGTCGGCTTCACGATTCTGCCAAATATATTAAGCCAGTAGGCCCCTAATGGGTTTAATAAAATCAACAACATTTTGCCTACATTAGACGCATTCCGCAGTACGTCGGTAAAATGATGATCATGTTGGCATTTAAGGTTTAAGGTTGGGTCAGTGTGGCAGTCATTAAACCAACCATAACCCGTCATTAGGTCGACATCTCGTGTTTTCTGGTTATATTGAAGTCTATTTGCCTAAGACTTAAATCCCTGGCGTATCCAGAAATAAATTAAGGGGGGATGCTCAGATTTCCAAGAAACCATTCAACAGCAGAGACCTATAGGGGGCATGCCTCCGCAAAATTTTGAAACAAATAAACATCAAGTAGTGCGATTTCTTGGTAAATGCTGTAAAACGAAGATATGAGATACTGGCTGAAATGTCAGATTTAACTTATTGACAGATTAACCTAGCCTATACTAGTCCAACTATTTAAGCTAACACAACCACACAATGGAAAAAACCCCATAAACATGATCATTAGCTCATTTAATAGCGAGTGCGAACTACTAGGCATATTAAATGAGCTAGATAAAAATAAACAGGTGTCGATCCAATGTTGTGGTAATGTTAATTTGGCCAGCGTAGCAGACGGTGGAGCAACAATAATATTAATCAAACGTTGGGTCACCCTCATTGTGATAATATTTGTGCAACCTGGTTTGTGGAATGCCGATTATGCAATTATGTAGGGCTTAATTATGCAACAAGCATCTAATAATAGTGATAACATGTCATTAAAAAAAGTTGTGGCCCATTAACATGCTTACAACGTTCACTAATGATCACTTAAAATTCCTGAGATATTTGTTTTTATTTCGCCCGTATTAATTTGCCACCCGCCATATGGCAGAATATTTTTTCATGCAAATGTTATATTCCAGTTCATTATGAGTTAGGCCTATATCAGAAATTTTTGTTAGTATTGGTTGTAGTTTCACATTTTTAAAACAACTTTACTGCCAATTTTTAACTATTATCATTGATTTAGTCTCTGGTAAAAAAGAAACTGCCGAGTCCCAGCTGTATCTGAATTATTTCGTGTCAGTGGTTATACTGGAAGTCTATATATTGCACTGAGAAAATACGACGATTTTAAATAGGCCTTGAAACAATTAAATTTTGGAAATTGAAAAAGTGACCTAGTTTTTTATCAACTTGTTCTCAAGACTGAGTTTCAGAGATGATATCTCTTGAGAAATTAATTCGCCATCACCCAGGTGAAAGATTCATGGTAATTAAGGAATAATCTTTATATGTATTGTGCTTGTGGTGTGTTATAATTATCATAGGGTAGGGTAGTCTATGATAACTATCAATCTTAGCATATCTACTTTGGAACAACGTTGTTTCAAGGTATTCTATGATAATTATCATCAATCTTAGCATATTTATTTTCCATAACTTTGTTTCAAGTCTAGCTCAACGTTTCAATTATTGGCCAAGACTAGCACAAAGTTGATATATTTTATTGTTTCTTTTCAAAAAAAAATAATGAATGTTTGAAAAATCTCACACTAGTAAAGGGTGGACAGGAGAAAGAAGACCAGTCGCAACAAATTCCTACTTTTAGGTGCTCTGAATAATTAAATTTTAAAGATTTGCATTGGAAAGATTTTGCTTCTGTCGCCACATAGGGGCTATGTGGCTATCACTTGCCCAGTTCATTTTCTAATCTGAGTCTTTAATCTGTTGATGGCTCCAATGATGCATCCCAGACACCTTTAAATGGGAAGGGGTATATATTTAGGTGTGGAGGGGGCTGGAACCAACATGTCGGAGAATGGTGGATTAATTGTATGTACAATTATTGGTTGGAAAATTACCACTCTGGAAATTAAGGGGGGTGCTCGAGCACCCTAAGCACCCCCCTGGATCCGCCCCCGGATATAGGCCTAATATGCAGTTGGCTGCGATAGCTGTCTGACGTAGCCACATTTTCATTGTATCCCATTGTGATTGGGTTGAAAATCCACGATAAACAGATAGCCCCAGTGGCCAAAGGCTATTATTATCACCTCTTTAGGCCCCACATGATGTAGGCAACCCTGTTATGTGAAGGTTTAATACATGATGATTGTGTCGTCCCGCAAGTGACTTTCTCTTGTGATATTATCAGATTATCACCTCTGTCGCCTGAACCCAGCAATTCTTTTGATACTAGCTTAAAGTTGGTCCAACGTCTGCAAAGCTGGCCCAGTATTAGGCCTATATCAACATTGAGTCTATTACATAGCAAACACAGCACATTATCCCTGTGTTGATGTGTGGACGCTGGCCCAGCATATACAACGCTGGCCCAACATTAAACATGGGATGCACAGCAGTCTGGCAGTAGAGACTGCTTGGAGCATGTGGTGTGTGGCCTATAATAATGTAGTCTACGTCCCAGCTGACAGAAAAATTGAACCAATGCTGGCTTAAAGTTGCCCCAGCTTCGCATGCAGTAGGCCAACATTAAACCAGCATTGCATCAATGTCCCATGCTTGCTAAGACATATCGAACAGACTCGCAACGTGATTTAATGTTGGCCCATTGTCTGTGACATTGGCCTAACATTGTATCAGCATCAGGTCAACGCATCGTAGTTGCTGGGTATGTATTCAGTGACTGGTGAACTCTTTAACAAGAGGATGTGTTGACAAGAGATTGACCTAATGCTGTATAAATGTTGGCACAGTATCTTCAGCAGCGGCCATCATTGGATCAATGCCTCGTGTCTGCTGGGATTGTGCACTGGGCTCGTGGAGGGGTAGTCAGACTGCAGAGCTTGGTCAGACTGTAGAGGTGCTGACCTCATTCTCCAAGGCTAATTAATATTCATGATCACCCAGCCTCTCACAAATAACCAAATATGGCAAGGGTCTAGGCTACTATGGATAATAAGGGACCATATTAAAAGTCCATACAGTAAGATGTGAAACCGTGTGAAGTTGCTCTGTATTGTATCAGGAATATTTGACGCGACCCCCAGAAAGGCCCAAATAATGAATGAAATGCTCCTGTATGCTGGTTTTATGAATGGAGTGACGTCACTTTTTGTCCCAAATCTTTGTTCTGAAAAAGACAATAAGGTGAGTGGGGCTCTCACCCCACCCACAAAAACATAGCTAGACTCTACTGCTATTTTTTTATCTATGTACTTAGTTCAGTTATTTTTCGGAAATTGCCATGTTTTTAATGTGCGTGCTGGTATTGTGAGGCCTTAATCTGAGGCCATCCTAAAAAATATCCTTGTTTCCGATTTCATGGTGTGAAAATTTCCATGCGGTAGGTCGCAAAAAGTTTTTTTTTAGACTGTCAAAAAATCCATGAGGCAAGATTTATTTCGGAATGCCAAAATTCCATGCGGGATTGCGGCAATTTTTAGCCCGCCTTTTAATTTTAATTAAAAAAGGTGGGCTATTGCAATTAAAGTTTGGCGTCGTCGGCGTCGGCGTTAACATTTACTTGTGGGCGCGATAACTTGAAAAGTTTTTTATGTATCCTTCCCGAATTTGTTATGCATGTTACTATGACCAGTTCTCAGACAAGTTCAATAATGATCGAAAAAAAATTCAAAATGGACGACTTATTGCGATTTTTCGCCTTTTACGTCGATAATTTGAGTTTGTGGGCGCGATAACTTGAAAAGTTTTTCACATATCCTCTTCAAATTTTTTATGCATGTTAGTAATAAGTAGTACCTGGACAAGTTCAATAATGGCTGGAATTTTTTTTAAAATGGACGATTTATTGCGATTTTTCGCATTCACTTCAATGATTTGACCTTGTGGGCGCGATAACTTAAAAACTTTTTTATGTATCCTTTTCAAATTTGTTATGCATGTTACTAATAAGTAGTTCTTGGACAAGTTCAATAATGGCTGAAAAAAATTCAAAATGGCCGAATTATTGTGATTTTTCGCATTTTATGTCAATAATTTGACCTTGTGGGCGCGATAACTTGAAAAGTTTTTCATGTATCATCTTCAAATCTGTTATGCATGTTACTAATAACCAGTTCTCAGACAAGGTCAATAATGGGTGGAAGAAAATTGAAAATGGCCGATTTATTGTCATTTTTCGCATTTTATGTCAATAATTTGACCTTGTGGCCACAATAATGACTTCAAGTTCAATAATGGCGGCCGGCTATTGTTTTTTTTTTTTATTTTTGTATTGATATAAATCATTTTTGCACAAATAATTCTATTTTGTACCAGACAAGTTGTTTTTTGACAAGAAAATGAGAAACTGAGAATACAATCATCGTTTTCACCAGCGTGGGCGGCCATTTTCTCAACGTGAGCAAAGTTAATCCTAGGATTCTAAAGACAGGCGCGTGATCGAAAATTTGACCGCAATAAAAACGTTGTGTTTGACTGCAATAAAAACTTTGTTCACACACTGATTTGGACATGTGCGGGCGGAAATGTTTTCTTTTACTACACAAAAGGCCATGCAGTATCTTTTACCGCTATTTTTACTCATGCGGTCGGAAATCGGAAAGAAGCATATTTTTTGAGATGGCCTAATCATAGTGACCTTTTGGCTTAAATGGCCAAAGGAACATCGGCACCACATGTGATAGGAATTTCTGAGCATAATCATCAATTGGCTAGCAAATACTGATACAATGGAAAGAATTACATCCAAACTCGGTACACACAGACAGAAAAAAACTAGGAGAACAGGGGAAATTATTTTCAAATTCTATAATTTCTTTAGTTGGAGTAGCTTCTGTTGTTGCAGAACAACAGAATTTGTTGAAAATAATTATGCAGTTGAAATTTGTACTCATTCTCACTAAGTGATGGTTAATCAGCTTTTAATTATTAGTAACACAATTATAAATGCATTATATAGTAGTAAGAACACATGCATGGTTTTCCTCTTATTATTATTAAAGCATTTGACAGGGTCTGGCAAAAAGGTTGATTATTTGGGTTGAGACAGTTTGCCGTTCAAGGTTCATCGCTGGTGCGAGAGTAACCTTTCTAATAGAAAGCAGAGGGTAGTTATTGATAGATGTGAATCCCAGCTAGTACTAGTAGATCTAAATTCAGGGGTCCTTCAGGGTTCTATATTAGACTCATTTTTTTCTACTTGTTTCTATAAACGACATGATTTTGGAGCTGGAAACAAACCCATACTTATTTGAAGATGATACATTTATGTTAGATACAGTCTAACGTCGTTATATAACTAAGTAACAGGGTCTGAAAAATTACTTCGTAATATCCAAAATTCGCTTCCAAGCCTGATGTTCCCCACTCTATCCCCATCTCAGATGTGTCTGAGCATTCCATGGTATTGATAATGTTGATAATGCATGTATGCTGTATATCCCCATGTACAGGTGTATAATGCGATGTTTTTTCTTAGCTGTTCATGTCACAAAAAGGCACTTCGTATTATACATAACATAGATATAGAATTTAATACAATTTTTTAGCTCTCTAACGGTAAGTTCAGCGGTAAATTCTTCATCGGAAAAACGTATCTGTAACCGTAGGGCAGTCAGCGTGTTTGGTAATTAAGCAGGCCTACACAACAAGGACAACAGTTCTTCTCTGCAAAACCAAAAGGCAGTATCAGCTTACTTTTAAAGTAAGCAGATACTGCCTTTTGGCTTTACATGGCAGAGTGAAAAAAAGGATCTGTTAATAATCCCAGCGGACAGAAGAACACGTGGTGGGCACAATCAGGCCTATAAACATCTTTGAGCTAACACCACACTGGGACAAAATTCTTTTTGGCATCGAACTATCCCTGATTGGAATTCCCTTCCGACAGCTGCCATAGAATAAAAAACTGTGGCAGCGTTCAAGAGTCAGCTGGTTGACTAAGTTTACCAGCCCTTCCCCCCCCCCCCCTCCAGCCTGATACTCCAAAAAGGAGGTACTGCTGGAGTATCAATTCAATGATTCAAAGATCCAAGAAAAATTGTTAAAAAATTTTAAAGAGGGATCAAGCAAATTGGAAAAAGGCTACTCCCAGGATCTGGTGAAACAGACTGTAGTCTAGGCTACACCTAAATACCAAAATACACCGGAATAACACATCCTTTATTGAATGATGGGCTTCCATCATTGTCTTCAGTAGGCGAATAGTATTAGACCTGAAGGGAAAAAAAATTTGCCCAAGCTGAATTTTTCAGGATACCTTCCAAATACCATTAGAAACAACCTACTAAAACTCCCAGTGATTCCCGTTGGAAATTTTTCCATAATTCAAGATGGCGTCCAAGATGGCCGCCAAAAAACGCTATATCTCGGCTTGTAATCAACATAACTTTATGATATAAATATCTACATGTACATTTATTGCCATAAGGATTTCATTGAAACAGGTTCTGAGTCACTAAATAGTCACACCTATAATTTATTACCAATTTAAGGTATATTGATAAGCGAAATAGCAATCATTAACATATCAGAAATTGAAAAAAAAGGATATAAGTGACTCTTTCGTGACTCAAAGCTTGTTTCATTGTAATTCTTTTGTGAAAAAACCCATTTTATTTGATATAAACAACGCAAACTTATGTTGATTACAAGCGGAGATATTAGATGGTCGATTTATGCAATCATCCACTCGAACACCCCGGAAAATTATACCAAAGATGGTTTCTAGAAGTTTTGTCACTAATCAGATGAATTTAATGGCAGGAGAAAGTATTTCAAAATCTGACTACCAGAAAAGTGTTAAATCCAAGATGGCCGTCAATGACTCTAGAGGATGGAAATTGCTATGACTAATTAGTGTATACCTACTCAAAGTATTAAATGTCAATGTCAGCGCAGGCACTGATGTTGGCCGTGGTAGCCTTAAACAACCGGCAATATAGTTACCATCAGCTATTGCTACTCTGCGGACTATCTGACCAGAGTCTCTTGACGTCTGGTCGGATAGTAAATCCCCCAGACATGCCCAGAACCCCTATGTTATCGGGCAATTGAAGCAAAACGCTCTCAACAGCCCACTGTACCCTTTCATCCCAAACTTACGTCATCATCTACAGAGCTCCAGATAATTTTTTGGTTTGAGGAGTATTTCACTCATTGAAATGGGTGATGAGGAGTGAAATATGATAAAAAAATAAACGAGCAGTATTTTTCATACAACAACATGAAAGCTTTATTTACATCATTTTTTTCTTACAGTCACATAGTTTTCTTCACGTACAAATTCAACAATCATTTCATTTTTCTGGGTTTTTTTTTACTTTGATGGGTTTTTTAATAGTTTTTATGAGTAATATTACTCCTCAGATTTTCTATCAATGAGTATTTGCTGTTTTTACATGCGTATTTTACTCATATACGCATGTTATCTGGAGCCCTGCATCTATACATCATTCTTCTCATCAATGGTCTGTACTGTCTTTTATCGCAATAAAATGTCACATAAATGACAATTAGTGCCAAAACTAGACGTAAAGCAATAACTTACTGGGAATAATACCATGAAAAAGCAGTGAAATTCAAGGAATACATGTACATTGTGTTTACATCATTAATTTTGTTCAGTTTTTCTATCAAGCTAAAAACATGTGTTTATGTTTTTCAACCCCCTTCCCCTGACATAAAAAAATCAAGACGCAAGACAACTAGGTCTAAGAGACTCAGTCTAAGAGGAAGATAAGAGCTAAACAGGCTGTCAGAGATACAAACCTCCATTGAAATTATTGATCCTAATCAGTATCCCACTAATGGTCTACCTATCTGGCACGGTTTACCCGATATCAGGCCAATCGAGGTAAATAATGGCTGATTTACGGTCATTTTGAATTTGATAGAGACTAGTTAAAAAAAAATTTCAGGGTGCATTGTCCCCCGAAACCTCACATTTTGTTTTTTAGTAATGGACTAGCATCTAACACAGTTTGCAAAATATTGGGCATCTGAAAGTAAATAATGGCCGATAGGCAGACGGCTATTTTGAGTTTGCTCATGTCTAATTTTTCAAGATGCATCCTCTCCTGAAATTTCACATTTTGTTTTATAGTGATGGGCTAGCCATCTAGCACGATTTACCAAATAACGGCCATTTGAAAGTGAATAATGGCCTGAAGGCAGCCATTTTGAATTTGATCAAGTCGAAATTTTTCAAAATGCATCCTCTCCTGAAATCTCACATTTTGTTTTATAGTAATTAATGGTCTAGCAATCTAGTACGGTTTACTAAATAACGGCCATGTGAAAGTAAAAAATGGCCGATAGGCGGCCATTTTAAATTTGAACGAGTCAAATTTTTTCAAGATGTATCCTCTCCTGAAATCTCACATTTTGTTTTATAGTAATGGTCTAGCTATCTAACACGGTTTACCAAATATCAGCAATGTGGAAGTAAATAGTGGCCGATAGGCGTCCATTTTGAATTTGATTGAGTTGAAAGTTTTTAAAAGGCATTCTCTAATGGTCTAGCTATCTAACACGGTTTACCAAATATCAGCAATGTGGAAGTAAATAGTGGCCAATAGGCGGCCATTTTGAATTTGATTGAGTCAAAAGTTTTTAAAAGGCATCCTCTCCGGAAACGTCACATTTTGTTTTATAGTAATGGTCTAGCTATCTAGCACGGTTTACCTGATATCAGGCCTATCGAGGTAAATAATGCTGATTTTCGGCCATTTTGAATTCGTAAGTTAAAAAATTTCAGGGTGCATCCTCCCCCGAAAACTCACATTTTGCTTTATAGTAATGGTCTAGCCATCTAGTACGGTTTACAAAATATCGGCCATGTGAAAATGAATAATGGCCGAAAAGGCGGCCATTTTGAATTTGAATAAGTCAACATTTTTCAAGGTGCATCCTCATCTGAAATCTCATATTTCGTTTTATAGTAATGGTCTACAGGGTTAGTAATAAGGGCTGAAAGTCTGGTTGTCCAACGGACAACCACATTCTCAAAATGTGGTTGTCCGCCAGATTTTCTGGTTGTCCTTATGCCTTTGCTCAGGGCGGCTCCTAGCTAAGCTTAATCTTGGAAAGAGTAATACATTGCCATCAACAGACTACTTTACTGTAGGCCTACAGGTCAGTTTTAGTGACTATAATATTGTTATCGACCTGTGAAGACCAACTTTCTGTTTAACACGATTTACGACTTTCAAAATTTGGCAGTGTTAACAGACTTCGAGCTAATTTTTATTACATATTTGTTTGTTTGTGCAGTTAATTAGTGTCACTAATTAATATTCTGTAGGCCTATATGTTTGTAAAACAATTTGTAACCTAATATAGATCGCTTAATGTATTCAAACTAGGCCTACATGACTGCAGTCTTGAAAAGGTGGCTTTGATTCTTAGCAATGCTATATTTGACGTGATAACGGCGGCACAATTGACAGAAATAGACCTACACTGTTGTGAGACACTGGCCCAGCGTTGGCACAATACAGACGATGTCGGGCCACTATTGATTCAGCATTGGGCCGGCACTCCTAATTGGGATAAGATCGGTTAAAACATGGAATAGTAACTATATCCATGCTTAAAAGTAGTGAAATACAATTTGCATATTGCCATTATGATTTGATTATAAACTAGTTGCTAATGACCATGCAGATGAATATCTCATGATCTATTATATCATCCCTACCATATGATTGAATGTACCGGTACAGCAACTGCTTAATACCACGTGCATGGCTGTTCCTTTTTGTTGCGATTCCCCCTATCAAACATTGATTATCAGGACATACCTGCAGGGATCGACACTAACTGATTTCAGATAGTAGCCCAAAGGGCCAGTAACTTCAGATAATTACTGGCCCTTAGCCTTATCGTTCTAGTCCTTAGTGTACACAGTATCAAGGGGAGTGTAATTTTTTTGTTGCCCCCAGGGCCAGTATATTAGGTGATTTACTGGCCCTTAGTGATTTTCACTGGCCTCGGGCCAACGGGCCAGTGTTAGTGTCGAGCCCTGTACCTGCAAGTCCAAGTATACAAACATGTCATAATGACAGGGAAGGGGAGGGAAGATAATAAAGGGAACAGCGCAAGTAAACGGAAACCTGGGGATTCCCCACCGTCTAGAGTAATCTGTGTAGGCCTTAGGGAACAGCGCAAGAAAACGGAAACCTGGGGATTCCCCACTGTCTAGATTAATCTGTGTAGGCCTTGCGATATCAATGAATACAAGTTTACATGTGGCTCCAGCACTCATTGCCAATGTCGTATGTTAAGCTTTTTTTAAGGAAAATAATTGTTCTGTTAAGTCCTAAAATTTAAATACTGTGTAACTACCACAAGGCATTGTCAACAGTCAGACACACATGACAGAAGACAAGATTCAAGTTGACTCTGATATGACGCCACTCTTAAGCCATGTGCCAAGTGCGCGTGTCACGGTACGGAGTATGTCAGCGTGTTCAGTGGCAAAATTGCTTCAGGGGTAAACGTGGTTGTCCGTACGGACAACCAAAGTGTTCTAAAGATTCATATTTGGTTGTCCGTGACGATTTTTGGTTGTCTTGGACAACCACTATTACGAACCCTGGTCTAGCCATCTAGCACGGTTTACCAAATAACGGCCATGTGAAAGTGAATAATGGCCGAAAGGCGGCCATTTTGAATTTGTTCAAGTCGAATTTTTTCCAAGATGCATCCTCTCCTGAAATCTCACATCTTGTTTTATAGTAATGGTTTAGCTATCTAGCATGGTTTACCCAATATCAGGCCTGTCAAGGTGAATCATGGCCAATAGGCGGCCATTTTGAACTTGGATCAAGTTGAAATTTTTCAAAATGCATCCTCTCTTGAAACCTTACAATTTGTTTTATAGTAATGGTGTAGCTATCTTGAGCGGTTTTCATGACACTCCGCAATATGAGGCCTGTCGAGGAGAATAATGGCCGATAAGTGGCCATTTTGAATTTTATCGATATGAATTTTTTAAGGTGCATCCTCTCCTGAAAGCTTACAATTTGTTTTATAGTAATGGTGTAGCTATCTTGAGCGGTTTACATGATATTCCGCAATATCAGGCCAGTCGAGGTGAATAATGGCCATGGGCGGCCATTTTGAATTTTATTGACTTGAAATTTTTCAAGATGTATCCTCTCCTGAAACCTTACAATTTGTTTTATAGTAATGGTGTAGCTATCTTGAGCAGTTTTCATGATATTCCGCAAAATATTTCAGTTGGATTTACCGATGTTATAAATTAGGTCAAAGTGCTGGGTCAACATTAAGGTCAAGGTCCAAAAACCTGAAAAGGCACAACTAGGAACCTTAGAGAACATGTATGTGCAATATGACTGTAATCGGCCCAGTACTTTTTTCGAGATCTGCTCCGGAAACGAAGTGTGTGTTAAATGTCTAAATAGGTCATATTTCTGAACCAAAAGTAGGTCAAAGTTCATATACCCCAAAAGGCACAACTAGACCCCCTAGAGGTGTTTAGTGTAAAATTTGAAGACAATCGGACAAGTACTTTCAGAGATATGCTCCGGGAACGAAATGTTCACGGACTGCCCAACGGCCCAACGCCGTAACATCATCATTTTCTCCTCTGCGACCTTGCATATTGAATTTCAATTAAAAATATTTTAACCTGTCTATTATCCACCTGGAAGTAACCCACATACCAAAAATTGTTATCCTAGCTTATTTTCTTGCAAAGTTATAGGCAAAAGAAGAGGTAAAAAACAGAGCGGAGGTAGAATCCATAGCTCCCTCCGTCTCACCTACGGTGACGGCAGGAGCTAAAAAGGAACCTCATATGCTATGCTCTTGGTGCACCACCCACCCCTTTCAATTTTTGGGAAGGGTGAAAAACATATACTAGTATGCAACAAATTAGAGGCATAATACCTCAAATGGGTGTGATTTTGACTGGATACTATAATATTGCTAGGTTTTTAATGATTAAGCATGCTCAAGGTGAAAAGATTAACTTAACATTGTGAAAATGTCCTTTTAAGCAAGAAATTACAATGCATTACAAGTAAAAGGGCGGGAGGCAATGGAGAGGTGCTAAGAGGTGACGAAGAGGCGTTGAAGGGCAATGTGAAGGCATTGAAGGACGACAAAAGAGGCGTTAAGGTGTGACTGGGTGTGTTGAAAGGTGGTATGGAAGGCAATGCAGGGCGACGAGGAAGCGTTACATGGCAATGGGAAAGCGTTAAAGAGCAATGGGGAAGCGTTAAAGTGCGATGGGGAGGCGTTTAAGGATGGCGAGAAGGCGTTAAAGGTCGCTGAAGAGGCGTTAAAAGGCAATGGGGAGGCATAAAAGAGCCAGTAAGATGCATTCAAGTGTGATTAAAAGGTAACGATAAGGCAATAAAGGGCAACGAAAAAGCGTCAAAGAGCATCACAGAGGCATTAAATGGCGACCGAGAAGCAATAAAGGGAGACGTTAAAGGGCAATGGGGGAGTCGTTACAGAACGACGAGGCAATGCTTAAGCGCGAGAAGGAGGCATTAAAAGGCGACGGAAAGGTGTAAAAATGGTAATGCTATGCCCTAATATGCGATTGAAGGCAAACAAAAGGGGATGAGTAAATGTTAAAGAGTGACGGAGAGGCGTTAAATGGCGATTGAAATGTGTTGATGGGCGATCGGTGAGAGTTAGAGAGCATCTGGTGTCGTTAACAAGTTAAAGGGTAAACGAAAAACAAAAAGTCGGTGGGGAGGCGTTGAAGAATACTTTATTCAGTCAAAAATAGCTAAAAAAACCTTATAACAGAAATGCATTATATCATTATATGTATTTCTGCTTATACCCATAAATATTACAAATGAAATGAAATGAATGGAGTTTTAGGCCACCTTTGTGCACATACAGGCTAAAACGGGCCAGGAAAACTTCTTGAGGATGGTGAGATGTATTAAATGACACTGCCCTCCAGACACAGGATTCGAAATATGACATTAAACTATCAAAATTGTACTACAAGAAATGCAGTTAAAACGTCATGAAAGATATGGATTAAACTTGTTTCTATTTTTATTTGTGTAAAATTTTTCTTTGTAATGAGACTTTGGATCAAACTACTACCAGAAAAGGATTTTCTACTCAAAACCAAATTAAAAAAAGGTATTACATTGTGTTATATGAATTTGTGAGAATCATACTTTCGCTCCTTTGACCTTAAACATGTTAAAATTGACATTTAAAGATAAAGTTGAATCGATCACTAAAATAATACCAGAAATGGATCTTTCAGTATGTTAGATTAGGTCGGTTACCTCTTTTTTCACGAAAAATAGGTAATACACTTGCTTTACTTGACATCAAAATTGACGTTTTAACATTAAAGACCTTTAATCTTCAATTTGTTTTATACATTTTAATCTTGGAATTTACTTTTTATCTTGAAGAAGTCCTTGTATCACCAAAATAATAGCATAAATGGATTATCCAGTAAAAATCACATCAAAACGTGGTCTTACATATGATGTTTTTTAAAATTTGTATTTTCAGAAATTTGACCTTAAGATTAACCATTTGACCTTAAAGGTCACCTTGAATCACAAACTTAATACCATAAAAGGATTTACAAATCAACTTCCCATGAAAATGAGGTATTACACAAATTCTTAACTTTATTATGTAAAAGTTATATTTTCGATTATTTGACCTTTAGATTGATCTATCTTTTGACATTGAAGATGCCCTTAAATCATGAAAATAATATAATAAATCGATTTTCCAATCAAAATCAGATGAAAAAGAGGTATTAAACTTGTTCCTACCTTTATTTGTCGAAAAGTCATATTTTACCTTGGCCATGATCTTTGTTTTTGTTATACCCCCCCCCCTTCCGTAGCCCCACCGCCATCTTAAGACTTTTGACACTGCCTAAATATTATTTTATGCAATGAGTTCCCAAACTCTTAAAAACATGGAATATAAACAAGAATCATTGTTTAATTGTGAAATTTTAGGCAATTTAGCATGGTTTTACCGATTTTCACGGCCGATGGCGGCCATCTTGGCGTTTTCATCTTTTTTAGGGGTCAAATTTTGATTGACAGTCATTCACTATATGTACAGTAGGATAGAAAACTGTTATAAACCTTTTGACATATTTTTTTGGGGTGGGGTGGTATATCGTCCTGTCTATATATCTGTTTTAACATTTTAGCGGCCATCTTGGACGCCATCTTGAATAATAGAAAAGGCTCCAGCGGGAATCACGGGGAGTTTTAGTATGTTATTTCTAATGGTATTTGGAAGGTTTCCTGAAAAATTCAGCTTGGGCATATTTTTTTCCCCTTCAAAACCTAATACTATTGCCTACAGTGCGTATTCTGGTGGATTCTGGTAAAACTGTATTCTGCCGATTTCCGATGTTTAGCCTAGGGATACCGTTAATTACTTAGGCCTAGCTTAAGGCTTATACCCGCCATCAGATTAACTTGTATCGCATGTTTTTCACCGATTTCTCAGTCAATTCTCAACTGATTTTGATGAAATTTCGCAAGGACTGTTTTCAAGTCATTACGACTTCTCTCTATAAACCCATTAAACTGGTTAAATTAAAGTTTGTTTTTAACCATGAATTGCATTACATGCCAGATGGTCTAACTTTTTAGCTATACAACATTTTCCAATGAAAATTTCACGGTAGGCCTAGTCGCCGCGTGACGCAAAAATACTCCTTGCAAAATTGCATCAAAATCGGTTGAGAATCGAGTGAGAAATCGGCAAAAAACATCGATACAAGTTAATCTGACGGCGGGTATAGCCTAGCATAGCCATCCATAGGCTATTATTATGATAGGGTTAGGCTTACCCCACGGCTACACTAACGTTACACTACTACAGCATACTATTACTATTATCTATATACACTAACGTTAACGTTACAGGTTTAGCCTAACGTTAATAGTAGGGGAGGACGGGGCATGTTCGAACACTGGGGCACGTTCGCACCCTACTGGTAATTCAGAATTGAGGGCCACCTGGTGAATTAAAAATATAATTCATGATGTACCTCTCCCCTAAGTCACTGTTTCTCCCAAAATTCATCAGCTACAGTTTTTTTGTTTTGCTCTCGATTCAAATACGTGATTTTCGGCTCATTTTATGTTATTTAGGTTATTTTTTCTAAATACTGTGTGAACTACAGTTTTAGTAGTTAAGTAACTATTTGTTGTTCTATAAATAGAACACAGAGGTATACAACATACAGGGAAAGTATTTTTGAACCATCACAAGGGGTACGGGCAATAATTGGGGTCTAAGCTGAAATGGCCTTACGGGCACGTTCAAACGCATTCGGATATGCCCCGGTAAAGGTGTGAACATGCCCCGAACTAGCCTCACAACCAATGGTCATAATTGCAACATAGTTTATATTATTCACACATGTCCACACTCACCCATACATGCTGGCACTCACTCAGCCACACATTATCACACTTTTTCATACAACACATGCTGTTTTGTCTGGTAACCAGGCGGTTGGTGGATAACCGTGATAAATGCCGCCAGTGGTGCGCCGGTGGCCTGATGGACAAACTGCCATTGCCCACTGCTGGCAACGTTTTTGGGAGACTGACAATGTGCTGCTACCTTGTGGAGGGCAACATCACACTGCTGCTATTTATGCAAAATGCAATAATAAAATACAAAGGATTGCTAATTATTGTCATTGTTGTATTGCACTTTATTAACCGGGGCATGTTCGAACGGTACTGGTCGGACATGCCCCGCCACTGGGGCATGTCCGACCAGTCTGGTTGTAATCACATTTTGCGCTATATTTTTTAAAATATACAAGACAACTAACTATAAATTTCGGTGGGACATCATACATGTGGAAGCACTATATGTATGCAATAATGAGTGATTTAGATGAATAGCTAGTGAACAGGTATGCACTATGTCTTAAGGGTTCGATCATGCCCCGTCCTCCCCTAATAGTAGGGTTGGAGTCAACCCCCTCAAACCTGAGATACTCACCGGAGCAGGGCAGCTCATTGAAAAAACTAGGTGTCCATCCTTCATAAACCCAAACCCCTTGTCCATCAATTCGAGGGGATAGTTTGAGAATACCGGAATATTTTTGTGATAAACACGACCGCGGCTCGGGATGATACAGCCAATAAGAACAATTACTGCCAGAAAAGGCTGCATCGTAATTGACATTATCGCCATATTGAGACATTGATACAAAAAAGTAACGTATTTAATGAAAGTTCACAAGAAATTGGCTAAATTGTAACATTGAATTAGAAAATATGAACAAATTCTCGGATGTTTGACAAGTCTCGTTTTCACATTTTCTCTGTCACGTGAAAATTAATGGGGGTTCATATTCTCCGGAATAAACCTAAAATAATAATAAATATTCACATTCTCCACATGTAGCCTAGCGCCTGTCATAATAAAATTTACGAGTTTGAAGAACATTTTAAACATAATATACCAGAGACTGGCAGAGTCTATAATGGCATTATAAAACAAAATATTTATATTTTTTGTGCTTTGGAATGTGTCTGTGTCAGGTTGGTTTAATCTCCCTTATCATCATGTTTTCATAGAAACTGATCTCCATTTATTATGTTATCAATCCTAACTATGGGCATCATGAAACTTCTATTATGTGACGTCACAATTATTAGTAGATCTGTGACTTCAGACAAGAATTTATTTTAATTGTGACGTCACAAATAGCAATGTCAATCAAGTTGATGTATGTAGGACCCCCCTGGAGGACTATATGCCTAGTATTAGAGGAGATGGGCCTTCTACTTGCTAAAGAACTCGGCGGGTGTAGATTTAGTAGGCCTAGATTGTAGTCATATTTTGTGAGAATCATTCAGATTGTGATAAAAGTACCTAATTTGGTAGGCCTAGTATATAGCTGATTCATATTGGAAGGGGAACCACCTCGCAGCTGTAGGCTAATGTAGGCTTCCTTAATATTAATAATTATAAATGTCTAAGTAATAATAATAATTAAATGCCTGTATCTGTATCTGTAGCATAATTTTAATCCTAAAACGTATCTTGATTTCTTTTCAGCTAGGCCTATATAATATATGCCTATAGTGCGTGGGGGACTCACACGTAGGATACCCCCCCCCCCCTTATATTCGCCAAATTATTATAAAAAGTGTCCTAGTTGAGTAAAAATGGTTCAAAATGTGATAAAAGCACCACGTACATTTGAGACCATTTGGTACAAAGCTGCACAATGGTAGCTATATAGCCTACTAATCTACATTGGAAAAAAAATCGTTTTTTTTAAGTAGATCAGGCTAGGCCTATATATATAGGCCTACTGCACACGTACATTAGAACACACGTAAATAAAATTAGTATGGCCAATTTTGATTTTATTTGGCAAATTGAGAAATGAGCCAGATGACACAAACACAGTAGCATTTTTTTCTTATTTTATTTTAAAAGTATAAAATATATGAGGGCAACAATTAAAGGGACTTATCCAGGTCTAAAATCATTAAAAAATCTGTGATTTTTATTTTAGCTTAATAATATGACCATCTGATGTAAGCTTGTCCATAGACTAAAACTGCGAAATCATTTTTGTGCTGCACATTCACCAGTTCTAGGCTAGATAGCCTATAGGCCTAGCGCTGATCGGCCCTGAGGCGAGTCGCCTGGTCCACGGCTAGATGGGTAAAACCAAAAATTGGGGTAATTTTACATAAAATTAGTGTCCCCAGGACTTAAAAGGTCCGGATTTTGAATTAAATATGAAAATGGTTCAACTTCACGTTTAAGCATTATTACTTATTAAAGGGACTGGCCCAGGCTAAAATCATCAAAAAATCGGTGATTTTATTTCGGATTCTTAATATGACCATATGATGTAAACATGTACATAGACTAGAACGGCAAATTTTTATAATTTTTGTGCTGCGCACTTACCAGTTAGACTAGATATAGAGACGAAATTCCCGCATTTCTTATTTTTGACATGGTTGTCAATAATTACAAATCAGGAATTTCGTCTCTATATCTAGCCTAACTGGTGAATGCGCAGCACAAAAATTATAAAAATTTGCAGTTCTAGTCTATGTACATGCTTACATCATATGGTCATATTAAGAACTCGAAATAAAATCACCGATTTTTTGATGATTTTAGCCTGGGCCAGTCCCTTTAATGTTTAGATTATTTGTAAAAAAATTTATATATATATATGGTTTTATAAGAGCTCTATGTCATGAAAACGTGGAAAATGGCATGTCCCCAGAGAAAATTCCACTATTTGAAACTTCACTGTAGGATACAAATACACAATATAATTCTAATAATTACATTTCATAGCTAGACATTGTTCACTTGAACTAATCAATGATCAAAATTTGACCTGAAATTGATATCGATATATATATAATTTTGATGAATATACATGTCCCCACATTTGCACTCTACTCCGTTACCATCATTGTAGCATGCCCCATCAAGTGAAGAATCATGAGCTAAAATTATATCAAGTGTAGTTTGACAGACTGAAGGGCCTTATACCAGTTTTTCACCTTGAAAGAATTAATATAGTTGAGTAACAAGTTATTCCAAACAGGTATTACCAAAACGTTAGAAAATATACTTTTGTTTTTACTACTCCGTTCCTATCGTTGTGGGTCTAAAAACGAGTTGGTTTTATGCTTGCATGCCTAGAACATGTTGCTATGGGGACTATTTCCACCAGTATGATATATCTTTGAATTATTGCGCATATATTTTCATCTATCCCAAAAATACTTTTAATTTTACTACTCCGTTCCACTCTACTCCGTTACTAAGAAAAGGGAACGGACTAGTGAATTACCAAATTTTATGGGTTTTATAGTCATAATGATTGATGATATAGTCTTTTAAAACATGGCTCGTTATCCCTATATAAATAGAGCACCCATTTATGATCGATGTTATGATAAGAGAATATACAGTTTATATTTATGTCGAGCCAAGCATTTGGTAACGGAGCTGAGTATTTTTTGGCTTGGTAACGGAGTTGAATCAAGGATTTTTGCTTATCCCGTCAAATTTGAGCAGTGTTGAGATACGATTGTTTAGTATTATGCTTCAATAAGGATATCACGTTTAAAAGTGTGATGTCAAGCTAAACAAAGTATCATCAATGTTGAAATGGTTTGGATTTGGTAACGGAGTAGTAAGTGGAATGTTGCAATTTTTTAAAAATGAAGTTTTCAAAGCAAAAAAAAAAAATTATAGCGCAGCCAGTGACTTTTTTATGCTCTATTGGGATCAGTGCACCAAACCCATGAAGTGGTTTTCCTCATCCTTGATGGTCCCCTCACTGCCATTTTTGATGCTACAAAGTTACCCCAGTTTTTGGTTTTACCCAGATAGCCTATAGAGACGAAATTCCTGATTTCTAATTAGGGCCTATTGACAACCATGTCAAAAATAAGAAATACGGGTATTTCGTCTCTATATCTAGCCTAGCTGGTAAGTACGAAGCACAAAATTAAAAAAACTTCACAGTTCTGTGGCGCGCGTCCAGCCGAGCACACTTTCACTTATCTTGCAGCCACTGAGTCAAACGGACGCTCCGTCTCGAGCTCAGGGCCAAGTCGCATGGCGTTAGGTCGTCGTACTCGTTAGGTCGTCGTACTCCGCTTGGGGATTTTGTGCACTAGAACTATATAAATAAGGCCCTACCCAGTTGATGGAAATATGGAGGAGCAAAGCACTTCTATATAACCATAGTTCTAGTCTAAGGACATGTTTACATCATATGGTCATATTAGGCATATTAAGCTAAAATAAAATCACCGATTTTTTTTATGATTTTAGACCTGAGCATGTCTAGGCAACCATACTATGACATGCTGAATTGTTATCCCAAAATAAAAATAGGCCTACTATAGCTTACACACAAATAATTGGCAATCAAAAGTAATCACTGAATATTGGCTTATATTTGACTCATTTATAAAACATAAAATGGTTTTATCAAAAGGTGAAAGTATTTTATATAAAAATATGTTATTGATCATGGTCCCGTAAAACGGGGTGACTTGGGACGATTTCAACTGTTTTTCATATCCACACTTAAGGCATTTCCCAATATGACTGTATAAATGATTTTAGCTCAAAATTTAAAATCACTGGAATTGTTCAACATAAGTTTTCGTTTAGTTATGTTGTTAGAACACAATTTCTTTTAATAATTTAAAGTGTCCCAAGTCACCCTGCGAATGGGACATATGTAATGTATATTTAAAATTAACAGTTCTCATTGAGTCTCCATAAATATCTATTTAAAGCATAATAAGTATAAAAAACCTAAATTTATTATTTAGTGCTGAATTTAAAGTCTAACCCATACTCTGTATTTAGAATTAATGATTAAAAATAGACCAACTTTACAGGTGTGATTTGACGTCATAGTGCGTTTTTTTAGGATGTTTTGTGTATTAATATCTAACACATATCTCAGCCAATCATGCTGGAATTTACGTGACAGAAAGATATAACCTCAATCTTTCATAATACCACTCACATTGGAATTAGTTTATACATATTTCAGTATGTGACACTATTGAAACAAATAATTAACACATGAGGTGACTTGAGACACTCTTGTGTTATTTTTTTTAAATCATCAGCAACAACCAATATAAAATGTAACCAGCTCAACCGAAAGTAAAATACGCAAGGGCATACTATAAACAACAATATCACAATATAACAGAGACATATACCCCAGCCAAACTGCATGTTTACACCAAAATATATACCCTTTAAGATATGAGTGACGTATAATGAGGGGACTTGGGACGATGGGGTGACCAATTTGCATAACAACTACGGAAAAATGTGTCCCAAGTCACCCCACTTCAAAAAAGTATTTGTTTAAAATTCATGAAATATGACTTTACAGGAAAAGACTATGTCTGATATTATTTTTATTCTTAACATACCATTTTTAAAACCTATGGCTATTTCATGTTCAAAATATAATTCAGTCATCAAATTATAAAGGTACACACAAGTCAAAAGTAGAAGTAACTTCAGAAATGTCCATACAATTGCACTCACCTAAAAATACTCACTACTTTCAATTGGAAGAGCATTTCCTGCCAAACATTACGTAGTTGGCACATCAACAATATTCTGTCTTTGTTATCATAAAAATATGACTCTTAATATAGAAATTTTCATTACAGTCATATTTAAAAAAAATATTTTAATGATCTTTCCCAAGTCACCCCATCGTCCCAAGTCACCCAATTCTACGGTATATGCCTACTGTAGGAACACAGACAATACCGGTACGTCATGAATATAAACACACTTGTAGGCCTATCCCGTTACATATCTGATCGTTACACAATATATACCACAATGTAATAGGCCTACCTTATACTTGTTTCTATTGTTACCTAACTTTGATAATTCATACAATGGTTTTATAGTAGGCATATTTCAACATTTATTGTTACATAATTTTCAACATTTATAGTTACATAATTTTCAACATTTATAGTTACGTAATAATATTTATCGCATATTAGGTGTAGTTTTAAATAAAACAGTTTAAATCTACTTGTGAGCCAATTACGCCCCTATATATGTAGGCTCACAAGTAAGATAAAGATTTGAAAAAGGGAGCTATTAGGGAGGAGAGTAAATTTCATAAGAGAATTTCAGAGATGCTGCTCCGATGTAGGCTTTTAAACACAGGACCGCTCAATCATTGTGCCGGATATACATGATTCTCGGATCACGTAAATCCATCACTATCACATGTAGACTTAATGCTCTAGGGCCTACTGTCACCAAACCCACGTAATACTAATTACAGAAACCACTACACAGACGGTATAGTCAGCAGGAGAGGACGAGGCATGTTCGAATACCGGGGCACGTTCACACCCTGTAGGTAACTCAGAATTGAGGGTCACCTGGTGAATTAAAAATAAAATTCATGATGTACCTCTCCCCTAAGACACTGTTTATCGCAAAATTCTTCAGCTACCTTTTATACGTGATCCAATTTGTGGCATATGTTAAAATCATATTTGACCCTGAAATTGGTTTTTTGAGCTTGAGGATAACCTGAGATCATCAAAGTAATTGAACAAATAGATCATCACTTAAAATCTCATGAAAAAGGACTATTACTCATGTTCCTAGCTTCATTTGTTAAAGATCATATTTTCCTTTACTTTACCTTGAAATTGACCTTTCGACCTTGAAGATGACCTATAATCATCAAAATAGTAGGCCCCTATCAGAAATCATGCCAAAAAGACGAATTACATTTCTTATTATTTTCGTTTCTTACATTTTTGATCTTGAAATTAACCTTTCGACCTTGAAGATGACCTTGGATCACCAAAATAATACCCTAAAATGTTTTGTTAAAAAATGAGCTGTTAAAGCGACACAATCAGGCTAAAATCATTAAAAAATCAGTAGTTTTATTTATTCTTAATATGACCATATGATGTGAACATATCCATAGGCTAGAACTGCGCAAGTTTGTTAAGTTTTGTGTTGCGCATTTACCAGTCAAAAACGTGCATGTCAAAAATAAGAAATAAGGAAATTTCGTCTTTATATCTCACTTAACTGGTAAATGCGCAGTTGGTCGGTTACATGAAAAAATTGGTCGTAATAAGTTCTAACATATAGTTACTGAGCTGTGGAATGTCACGTTTTAATGGCACTTACTCATCTGTGAAATCAACGACTCCCCTTATCAATCGTTATCACAAGTAGGCGTAGGCCTACTCCACCGTCACCACACTCTCTTACTTATTAATTACCAGTTACGGCTATCACTATGCACACAGTGGGTCGACCTCAGGTCACGACACGTGCCTATACCTTCTTAACTCATACGGGTCCTTGCGCAATTGTTGGTCTAGTGTTGAGTCAAAGCTGGAAATACCAGGCCAACGTTTAATCAGCGCTGGTGCAATTTCCAGAGTTAGTTGGGCTGGTGACAATACACAGCGGTAGGCCTATTGTTATACAAACACATTACTGGTAGCCTAATTTAGTCGGGTTGCCAGGCTACTATAAGATGACTGAACCTTGCAATCGCTGAAGTATGATGTTTTTTTGCTTTAGAGGGATATTTGATATGTCTAAATTGTAAAACGGGCGGGTGCAATTTTTGCACCCTTGAGCATTTTTTTTTACAGGCAAAATTTGGCGGCCATTACGGAAAATAATGTTTTTGCTCATAATTCGGTGATCGTTTGTCATAGCAGCACGAAAATGGTGTCTAAACCCATGTTTTCATGGTCAAACATTACAGTGCTAATGTTTACAATGACATCAGATAAATATATTTTGTCTGAAATAATGTAATGTAATGATGGGCATAAATTAAGTGAAACAAATTATTTCTAATTTTTGGCGGCCTATTGTGATTTACATAATTGTCTGTGAAATCTTGCAAAATAGGATAAATCTGACATATAGGCCTAAGCCATTATAGGTCTGCGGAATATTGACATTTGACCTAGTCTACAATTAAGCTCTAGCCTAGGCTTACTTAACCTTTTCAGAAAAAGTGACCCACATAAAATAATATACAGGTACGGTCGGATACATGTCATAATGTGCAAATCTGGATTTTAGGCATGCAACAAAGAGACACAACACACACAAATTAGATTTGGGTCTAAGAACATAGATGTAGGCCTAGATCCAATATGTAGGCATATGTATTCTGGAAGATAGGCATTCCGTTCTAGACCCCCACCCTCACCCCATCATCTGTAGGCCTACATCATTTCATGTCATCAATTGACTACAACGTTTTTATCGTATTACAATGTCACTTAAAAGACCTTTTGTGCCGAAAAGAGACCTAAAGCAATGATTTACCACTACTACTAGACTACCACCTAGGCCTAGTCTAGTCTAGCCTAGGGCTAGTCTACTTGATCTACATACATGTATGCTTTTTGACCCTGACCCCTGGATAGCCTACACTTAGAATATAACAGGGAACGAATGTAGACTATAAGTTATAACATAACCAGTCAGACTAGTTGTTATGCATACATGCTTTTGAACTTGTTCTGTGGACCTGACGTTCCTTTCTTGGATTTAAAGTCCAGGAAGTCGATGGAAAAACATGAATCAGATCCTGGGGAAAATTTATTCATCCCAAGATTACCTAAAGCTGATATGGCTTCAGCAAATTTAAAAGAGCTTTCGTCTGTGACATTTGAGCACTACCATGGACCAAAAAAGCCACTCCCTCCAACTATTCTATCATCAACTTGTCAGCCTGTAAACTTTTCACGCCTCCAAAATGGACTCACATCAGCACTTACAGCAGATATTGATTGGCTCTGTGAAGTGGTGAATGGGTCAAATGATTTAGATGGTGAAGTTTGTGAATGGGCAGGATATATGTCTCGTAAAGCGAGACAGAGGGGTGTGTCATCTGGTCCTACTGATTATATATTTGGTCCTATGGTGGATGCTACCCCAAGTCACCCAGATACGGTTCTCACCACCCTCACATTCATTGAAAAGTTTATACATAACCATGGTCAAAAACATATGATGGTAGTCGCTGATATGCAGTTATTTCAAGTAATTCAAAGAATCAAATGGAGTGATCCTGATAGATGGAATGATTTGATTCCACGACCCGGTGGGATGCATACACTCATGTCGTTTATTGGTTGTATTGGAACCCTAATGAAAGGCTCTGGTTTTGAAGAAATATTAGGTGGTGTATTTGGTGGAGTGGGTAGTATGCTTAATGGCAAAGCGTGGCCTAGGGCAGTGAGAGCTTTTAGAATGGTTGCATCAGGCCTTCTGAAAGATGGTATTATTTCAGACGGCATAACGACCCTATCACAACTAGAGACATTTTTAGATGATACCTGTAAACACCCTACTGGTAAATTGTGGGTACAGTGTTTTATCTTACCTGTTGCGATAATGCTTCTGTTCATTAGAGCTGAACGAGAGGGTAACTGGTCCCTCCATGTCTATGGTATGGAAATGATGATTCCCTATTTTTTTGCCGCGGGCCATTGGTCGTACGCGAGATATATCACTCATCACTGTCTTGAACTGAAATGTATTCCAACAGATGTAAGAAAAGTTCTAGAGAGTGGTGAACATGTATGTAGGCACAGACCTGGGGTGTGGAATCAATTTGGTGAACAAACATATATTAGATATGGAAAGTCAAGAGGTGGGCTTGTTGGCCTCACCTTGTCCGAAGAGCAAGTTGCCCGGTGGGTGCTATCCAACAGCATTTTGAATCTCGTTTCTTTTTCAATGGACAAAATGATTGATGAAGGAGATGACGAGTATGATGCTACTCATGATATTCACAGAGAGGAGGGGAAATCTAGAATAAAACTAGATGCTCAAGACAGAAACAAAGTCCTTATGGAAATAGAAACACACCCAAATCCTTTACAAACAGACACTGACAATATTGTCAACATATACAATGGGTGTGTTGCAGACGAACACGTCAACGTTCAAAACGCCCTAGATATTGGTGAAGAAATGGCATCTAAATTCAGACAAAGTCTGCCAGGCGGCTTTCACACACCCCTGCAAAAAAAAGTTGTTACTATGGAGTCTATGAAAAAGACTGTTCGGCTGGGCGACGCTGTTGCAGTGTATGATATGGAAACACTGTTTGGGAGGCTATTAATTCTTTCACAAAAAAGATAACTGAATCTGGATAATGTGTTCACATACGAGTTGGCTCCGATGCCATCATCCCTTTTTGATGAATATGGACTGATGCGTAAAGGTACAAAGGCTGTATTAACCAAAAAACTATCAGTTGCACCAGAACATCCACAAATATATGATGGTTTCATCATCGATGGTAACGAGATGATTTACCATGTTACATGGCCTAAGACAAGTAATGTGCTACAGTTCCAATACAATTTTGTCAAAGCTGTTGATAGGAAAAAATGTAGACGTGTATGTGGTCTTTGATAAATAGAATAACATTTCAACAAAGAATTATGAGAGAGATCGTAGATCAGGAAATAAATTATACCCAAGTCATAAACTCACTCTTGAAACTGATCTTCCCTCTCGTGACATTGTGATGAAAAATACGTGTAATAAAATACAGTCGATTAATCTGATGTGTGAAGCTAATACACCTCACACCTTGCGTATGATGGGCCAAGACACCTGCATCTACAAGCATGAGGAGGCTGACATTACTATCATACGATACTTATACATGTTCATCCAAGAAGGAAAAATGTCACTTCAAGTGCTGGCTGACGACACTGACATATTCATTCTTCTGGAATACTACTGTTGGAAATGGTGTCTTCAGTCCAAGAATATATCTGTTCACATGATGAAGTCTGATGGTTCCATCATCGACATCAATGCATCTACAATACAGCTTGGTGTGCAATGTCGTGATTTATTGGCAATGCATGCACTATCGGGTTCAGACACTACAAGTTATCCTTTTGGAAAAGGGAAGATGACTGCACTAAAAATATTGCCAAATGTTGAACTTCAATGCATAGGAAACCTGGAGTCATCCTCTGAGGAAATAGTTGATGCTGGTCAAAAATTCTTTTCTCTTCTTTATGGATCAAAAACAAAATTAACAATGGCTGAACTTCGCTACAAAATATTTTGCTCCAAGAAGGACATACCAAAGATAAAATCACTACCACCAACAGATGGGCCACTTTATCAACACATCCTTCGTGCACATCTGCAGGTCATTTTGTGGAAATCGGCTGAGCAAAATGGTCCACCTGACATAGACATTTATGCTTATGGCTGGGATAGCACAGTGGGTAAGCTGGAGCCCAAAGTTGGCGCCACAGAAATGGCACCAGCTGATCTTCTCAAGGTTGTGGCATGTGGCTGTGTGTCTGTGGATGCATGTAGCAAAAAAATATGCAGCTGCAGAGCTGGTGGATTATCCTGCACCTCATTTTGTAAATGTGAAGGACATGAAGACTGTCACAACCCTTACACAGTACACACACACACATCAGATGATGAGAATGATGACAATTTATGAAAAAATCATAAACAGATGATCCGATATATTATGTAATGTGTGTTTTTTTTTAATACTTATATGTACTATTAGGTAGAGGTTCTAATATGTCTATACAGTGTAGGCATTGCAGTTTCATTCTTATTGAAGACAAGTTAGCTAAGTAGTGGTTCTAAATAACAAGAGCAATCAACTGGTGGTATTTTATATGTGGTGATTTTAATTTACGTTTTACTGACTTGAGGAAGTGGAATTGTATTATAAGGTGTTGTTGATTAGTCATATTTTTCGTTCAAATGTATTCACACAAATACAATTATCTTCGCCTGACACATAATTGTGATTGTGATTTGCATTATAGTAATATTTATATTTACGAACAATTGTGTGAACGTGAAACATTGCAGTATAATAGAAAAACTAAAGTTTATTTGTGCTATGCAAGTTAAGTACAAATTGAAATGCAAATGAACAGTCCACTTGTCTTGAAGGTCTATTATAATAAACAAATGACATATTCCAGTGTTAAAGTTTATTCAAATCGTATATATTCAACCCGAATAAAATATCAAGGTATGGCTTCAATACTTATAAATTCACCAGGGCAAGTGTTATCTGATCTCAAAATGTTTTTTTTTGTGTTCTATGACCCTGGAAACCTGGGTGTAGGCGGTTATTTCATGTGAATCCAATTAATATTTACGAAGTTATTGGAGAAAAGGGGATTTTCAGTAATGGCCGCCGAAATATGGCGATAAAAAAAAATGCTCAAGGGTGCAAAAATTGCACCCGGCAGTTTTACGTTCTCTACACCCTACTGGTGCAATCTGTGCAAGAAAACATCATACTTCTTTGATTGCAAGGTTCCTATGATCTGCCACCTGACTAATTAGCAAAACGGTTCCAATCATCGTCATCAATAGCAGGCGGGTACGGATTTGTATAACACTCAAATCGATCACCAATAATTGTAGATCATGATAAATAAATGTACACATACTATTCCAGCGTTATTTACATTCACAAACACATCAGTTAAGATATACATTGTTGTTAAGTCTTCATAGAGGCTGTAGTTAAAGCTCATTGTAGTAGGCCTATTGGTCTTTTTCGATGATAGGTAGCGCTATTATCCAGGGTTCCCCACAGAAAAAAATCACTTGGTCGTTCTCTCTTAACTTAGCACGCGTGAGCAGCATAATAAAGTGTTTGCTTTTGCGCGCGCGCGATAAAAAATCAAAGATTTTTTAAATTAAGACACAGCAAAGTACAGTAGTCCCCTTCTTATGCATGGACCCAGCATGCCATCTCTGAACGCATGCATAAGAGAGTTGCATGCATAAATGGGGATGCAAAATTTTTGCAAACCAAATAGTTTGATGTTTATATTTGTATGTTATATTAATGTATCATAAATATTTCATGGTATATTAATGCATCATAATCCATACTTTGTATCATTATTTTCTTTTCTTTATCCTCTATTTTGGCTTATAAATTATTTTTAATCGTATGATAGGAATGCTTATGATTTACCTTCAGTTGCTTTGATATTTTCTTTTGAAAATAATTGTTGAAACTTTGTATGAGCAGCTAGATGTGAGGCTATGTTTAACAGCAAGTTTAACCATAGCGTTCACTGGGAAAGAACAAAGAATGTGGGGGCGAGGTATTTATAATTCTCTAAACTATAATGTAAGATGTTCACTAGCACCGCATTGTCCAAACTATGTCCAAGGCAGGGATAATCCAGTAACCATGACCACATTTAGTGGGGGTTTTTTAATGCTGGGCCCCGTGCGGGAGTGGTCACCAGACTTGCGTGTATGTGTATAGCTGTGTATAGGCATAGACCAGCAGTGTTTGACCACCTCTAATTCTCTGTTCTAATTTTCTGGTTTGACCAGGGTTGGCTGCAGCTAGGTTTGCCCAGCTTCGCAGATGTGTGAACGCTACCACGCTAGCCTGTCAACTGCTCACTGTGTACATGTAGCTGAATGAACCCTAGCACCCGAAGGGTGCTGAGAGTGGGATTAAGGCATTCGAAGCTTGTATGAAAGCTTTCTCTTAGCCTATCCAAATATTTCATTAGTATATATAGGTGTATATAGGGTCGCGGTGGTCTAAATGAGGTGTTGAATCAGCCGGTAGCTACCCTATATCTCGTGTCTTAACTCTTGAAATCTGGATGGAAAAGGCCGATAAAGTTTTAGTTTTGACAGATCCTTTAAATGAACATTTGAGACATTTCTTTTATTAAACCTATGCCTCTCGTGTACACTTAAGTTCACTTAGTATGTTTGATATACTTAAAATTGCGTTCTGAATTTTGGATCAAATGTGATCAATTTACCTCGTGTTGTTTGCCTGACTGTCTGTGTGCCATCGCCATACTCCCGCATACCCTGAGAGAGAACGTCAGAGTTATGTAATTTCATTGAATTTGGGTGGAATGGTCTAAAAGGTGTCTAAAGTTGATAATTTGAGAAATAGAAAGTTCCTAGAAGCGTGTCATCTTAATTGTGAAATTAAGAAAGTTCGCTTGTTCTCTTTTCAGAGCCACCAGGGGATTTAAACCCTTGCTTTCACTCACCATGACAGTCCTCGCGGGGGATGACAATTATGTGGATTATCACCCCCTGCGATGACATGTGGTGAGTGACAACAGACTGTGACGTCTGTTGTTATCGTGACGCGGTGGCTGACCAACGCCGTAGGTGTTGGCCCGTCAACGCGTCAACGCTGTTATCACACTCACGTATGCTTGTCAGCGCCGCCAGCGTCGCGCCAATGCCGGCTCAGCGTTGTTAGCGCTGGACCGACATTGGCACCGCGGTAGCCACACTGTGAAAGCACTTCGCTGTTTCTGTCACTCACGCATGCTGCCAACGCTGCCAGTGTTGCGTCAATGTCGGCCCAACGCTGTTGACGCCGGACCGGCATTGACACAACTCTAGCCGCATTCACACAGCAGGCTCAATTTTCATCATAAATTTCGGCATATTCTGATATTAATTTGTCCAAATGTGTTTTATGCCCTCTTTTAATTCTTGAAGCTCTTAATTCATTTTGTAGTTTGAAAAGATCTGAATGCTCTTTGAGCGAATCTATGAATTTATATGTTAAAATTTGGAATCGATCTTTGATTAGATCGATCTTAGCAATTTTATGAATATCTTCAGTGTGCGAAAGTGGATCCAATTTGTAGGCTATTCTGATGGCCTTATTTTGAATGATTTGAAGTTTCTTGATATACGTTTCGGACGCTCCTAAAATTACTGGAGCGCCGTATTCTAGTACTGGACGTAGATAACTTTTATATAGTCTCATTAGTGTTTTGGGTTTACAGTTCCACTTTGAGCCGCTCAGGAGTTTGAGCAGACCAAGGCGTTGCCTTCCTTTCTTAGCGTTTTCATCTATATGAGCATTAAAAGTCAGCTTCTTATCTAAAATTACTCCTAGCAATTTTGCTTGCTGTACTGCAGTGAGTTTTTCGCCGAAAAGTTCTAGTTCTATATTTTTCTTAGTTTTAAGCATTATAAGCTGCGTTTTCTTAGCATTTAGTTTTATTCTCCACTTGGAGCACCATGCTTCTAGGTCTGATAAAACTATGGCTAGCCTATATTTAATTGTTTTTTCACTTTTAGCAAAAGTCAAAAATCCCAGGTCGTCTGCGAGCTGAGAGACCCCTACTGTATTACTGAAGGGATCTATTGGAATATCATTTACATAGATTAAGAATAGAAGTGGGCTGAGAACCGAGCCCTGAGGTGTGCCGGCATTAAGTGAAATTTTGTCTGAAGTCTCATTATTTATTTTGACTGAAATTTTCCTGTCAGTTATAAATGAAGACATTAATCTTACTATTTTATCTGGTAAATTTGTATTCATTAATTTATATCTTAGTCCGTTGTGCCATACGGAATCAAAAGCTTTTTCTACATCTATAAAGATTGCAGCTCCTTTATGGTGACGGCTATGTGCTATGTGCGCATCATCAGCTAGTCTGAGAATGTGTTCCATAGCACATCTTTTATTTCTATAGCCAATTTGCCATTTATTAAAGAAATTTTCTTCTTCTAATTTACTGCGCATTCTATGAGCAATTATTTTTTTCAAAAAGTTTGCCTATGCAACTTAATAAACTGATTGGTCTATAGTTAGTTGGAATTTTATTGTCTTTTTTAGGCTTTGGGAGCATAATTCCTTGAGCTTCCTTCCATTTACTTGGAAAATACCCTATTTTTAAGCACTGATTGTACATAGTTTTTAAATTCTCAAATACTATTTCTGGACATTTTTTAATTATAGTGTATTTAATTCCGTCTGCTCCTGGAGCAGACCTACCTTTGGTCCTATCTAATTGTAGTTTTATTTCTTGAATCGAGATATCCCTGAGTAGTATACTATCGTCGCCATCTTCTACTTTATTTTCTTTTAGAGTTGAAAAAAGCTGCGATTTTTCATTTATAGCGTTATCTATTAAATCTTTAAATTCATCATCAAAAATTTCACCTGTGTGAGTATTATGAATTTTGCCTAAAGATTCAGCGAACGTGGTTGCTTTTTCTAAGTCGTTTTGAGTTAAATTACCTTTTTCTTCAATTATTGGCTTGGATGCGCCGCCTGATTTCTTACCATTAATACTATTAATAGTTTTCCAAAATTCTCTAGAGTCTTTAGTTTCGTCTAGTTTTTTAGTTTGCTGATTCCAAAATTCTTCTCTATCTTTGTCTACTTACTAAGTTGTTTAATTGATTATATAGAGTTTTATCCTCTGCTTTTTGCGTATTTCTAGCTAAGCGTCGAATTTGTCTCTTTAATTTAATAAATTTCATTGTTTCATTTGAAATAAAAAGTGCTTTATCTTTACGTTTTGCTTTAGGACACGCTTTATTTAGCCCTTCTTTAATTATATTGCTTATTTTTTCGTTAGCTAAGTGTGTACATGTAGCCTCTAGAGCACACTGTTTATGGCAAGTATACATGTATAGGCCTACACCCCTCCCCTCTCATCAGTGCCTGTCGTCAGCTGACGTAACAGGTGACGGCAATAAGAGGTCCGGTGTCATTACATTCTGCTCTGAGAGAGCGGGGTTGACCTGAGCGACAGCTATGTGTGGAGAATGGTGTCATTAGCAAACCGGACTTATTCCGTTCTGCAGTATGACTGCACAGCACATACTACAGCACCTAGATATTACTGAATAATAAGGAGGGAGGTGCGCTCTCTCCCGTTTGGGGAACAGGGGCTCTGGGGGCGCCGTTTTGTGTGACATACCAAAAGCAGTGAGTTCTCTATCACACCACTGCATGAGACAAGAACACGGTTGACTGTTGACGGATATCGGTTGAACTCCTGAACTCAGAGAACAGGGGCTCTGAAAGGAGCCGTTTTGTGAGACACATGAGGCAGTGGGCTCTCTATCATAGCACTGCAGGAGGCGGAGTCTGGTCTTAAGCAATGAGCTCTTTATCATTCATTGCTAGCTTGGATGATGGCACGGTGGACACGGATGGTTGGCTACCGATGACGGTTCATGATGGTGGTTTCAAACACACTGCTCAGAAAGCAGCGCACATCTCAAAAGGGTCAGTCCTTGCCCTTTACTCTGGTGGCTGGTCAAACAGCTGTTTCTTTATGGTTCAGCAGCCCTGCCCTGGTTCCTTGTCTCCTGGACTTCTTGCCAATGCTTGTACAATCACCTACCTCACCAGGTGAAAAGAGAGAGGCACTATAAGGTTTATACCAGAACTAGTGCATAATCTCGCGTCAGCACTCGCGCTGCGCGCTCCTCTAGCTCCCGTTTGGGTGGGCGCTAACCGCTAAAACACAGGGTGACTATTGGCAAATCTACCATCTTGATGACCAGATGACAGCCTGATGACACCTATTAAATGCTGGTCGGTATAAAATTCATCTGGTCGGGCGACCGGCTCTACCAGTACTGTGGAGAACCCTGCTATTATCACTGATTATCATAATTTCCTCGAGATTCTTGAATTCGCGAATTTGTCCTCCTCGCGCAAAATTAAAACCTCGCGAATATTACCGGATCTACAGGAGGCCTAAACATATCTGAATCAGAAAGTTGTGTGGCAGGAGCACTTTGTGTGCTTTCGGAGATGTTTGCATGGGTCGTTAGGGGAACTTGCCTAAAATGCCCACCCCTAAGGATCGGAGCCTTTTGTAGTCTTACTGAAAACCAAATTAAGATCAGCTGTTTCTGGACATAAACACGGCCAGTGAAATTTTTAGGTCTGTACTCTGTGTATTTGATGAAACATGCCGAAAAACATTTTTTTGGTGCAAAGGGGGCGTTTTGGGAACGCCGTTCTTAAGACGCCCACCCCCGTGCACAAAACGCCCACTGCTCTTTCTCCATAACCACATGGAGGCACAAAACGCACACCCTGAAAAAAAACAACCAGATGAGCCTTATAGGGACATGGGTGGGAACACTTGGTTTTGGGAACACTTGTCTTGTGCATGCTAAATCAGAGGGGGGGGGGGGCGTTATAGGAAAAAAATGGGGTGGGCTTTTTAGGCACATGAGAAAATATTAGAACATGGTCATTTCCTGAAAAGACCTTGTGGCAGGCTTGTCATATTCATGCTTAAAATACGCAAGAAAGATGCCTTTGTAAGGCCCTTTAAAGTTATCTATGTTATCTATTATAGTTTAGGCATAGTCACTGTTCAAAATTGTTCAAAAATAACATTAAAAAGTATCACTTTACATTTTAGTTTGGCACATCAAAGCTGCCCTGTGTCTATGCAGCCAAACTCTGCACAAGGAAAGTCATGACGTCATAAATGAATTAAACACTAGCACTTGGGTGGAATTATGACTAATTCCGAGAAAGTGGTGGGTTGGCATTTCGGGCGAGGTGGGCGTCTTCTAAGCAAATTCCCCCAATTTTAGTCTGACTTCTTCGATCTAACCTTAAAGGCTGTGAAGGTTGGCGTCAATTTCTATTAAATCATAATTTGGCATCGTAAATGTAAGAACATCAACTTAAATGCTAACCTATGATCTCTAAATATTGCATAACGGAAGAGATGGCCTTATACAGCCCCTAATATGCCTGCCTGGTGGCCTGCAGCAAACTTTAGTTGCCGTTTTCCTAATTTTAAGGCTGGATGATCAAAATTAAATAGTTTTAGCTGAAAAAAACCAATATGCATTCTAAATCGATAGATATTTATAATAAACAAGAGGACTGAAGTCCTATATCATCCCCCGCCATAAATTAGGTTAGACTTTTTGCGGTCACAAATAGTTAAAAAGTTGATTTACTGATTTCAATTTTTCCGTTTTTGCGCCCACAAGAAAATAAGAAGTTTATTCATGGCGGCCATTTTGAATTTCAGTAAAACCCTAAAAAAATCAATTGCACATCTCCATATCGTGGGAAATGTGATAGTAAAATTTAAATAATTTCTGACTAAGTTTTAGAGTTTTTGCGCCTACAAAAAAATTTGGAGTTGACCTCTGGTGGCCATTTTGAATTTTGGTAGCATCTTTAAAAAATTACATGCACATCCCCATGTTGCTAGGAATGTGATGTTAAAATTAAAAAAAAAATTGACCAAACAAATTTTTTGAGTTTTTATGCCGCCCAAAAAATTAGAGTTGATCTGTGGCGGCTATTTAGAATTTCAGTAAAAAGTTGAAAAGGTCACCTGCACATCTCCATATTATGGGGAATGTGATAGTAAAATTTGAATAATTTCTGACTTTAAGTTTTAGAGTTTTTGCACCCATAAAAAATGTTAGAGTTGACCTCTGGCGGCCATTTTGAATTTTGGTAGCATCTCTAAAAAATCACTTGCACATCCCCATGTTGCTAGGAATGTCATGTTAAAATTTCAAAAAGATTTGACCAGTAGTTTTTGCGCCCACAAGAAAACGTGACGCCGGACAAAATCCTGGCGCGACTAAAATCCCCCTTCCCCTACGGGCGGGGGATAAAAATGTTTAATTATGACAGGCAGACAAGCACTTCCAAATATTACGTAATCACACTACACAAAGTTTCTGAGCCGGAGCTAAAATAGGCTCATCCTCTGTAACACTGGCTTAACAGTAAAACAGCATTGGCTAAACATTTCGTTTTTGCCAGGAGAAACACTAAGTCATTGTGTCAGATACACTGACACAATGTTTGAACAATTTTGAAACAGCATCATAGAATGATGGTGGCACAACATTTAACAAACATTTGGTCAGTGCATCATGTTGACTGACTAAAAACAGCATGATCTAGAAGGCTGCTGCACACAGCAGAAAACAAGTATCTGCTTATTTTACAAATGTACAGATACTGTCTTTCGAAAGCGCTGTTACACACTTGATTTACAAGTGAGCAAATAGAGCATTGTGGCAGCGTTGTTGCACGCATGAAGAGACGAGGATGCGAGTGAAAAAGCAGTAAATGATTAATTTACCATGGAGCAGATAATGCTGTTTGACTTTGCACATGCAGAACTCAGAAGACCATAAGTTCACGACGGAAAATTTGTTTCAAAAACTGAACTACTAGCTTGTTTGTCGACAAGCTAATAAAACAATTATCACAATTTTGATCACATAATAATCCCCTGTTTTCACCCGTCTTTTTTATCAGTTGTAATCAGTTTATAACCACTTGAAAACGTTGCACATACACACATTTTTTTCACACGTCTTATGCATAATCGTGTTCCTTTTTGTTCTGTACTGTGTATTGTATATGTATTATGAATGTATATGTATATGAAATCCGAGAATAATAAAGTTAAAAAAAAATTCCCTGTTTTGTTTCCATTGACCCTTTTGTTTTCACATTTATTGATCACCCTCAGTTGTCTGCGCAATTGACACAAATATGTTTTTTTTTCTAATAGGACCTTTTATGTGTCATAGGGTTCAGTGGTGACTGGTGACAGACAATGGCAATTTCTTAAAGATTGGAAATTTCAAGTTACCAAAGATCGACGCTGGGAACTAACAAACATATCTCTGAAAATGATTTCTGGCAAGACAGATACTGTATGTTTAGTCAATGGTGTAATATGTGTCTCTTGTCTATGTACCGGTATATTGACTAATTAAAAAATTGCATCAATAGACACTTCAAATGTTGAATTGCTTTGTGATATTTAACATGATCTTGATTTAATTTTTAACCTAACCTTTTAAACTACACAGGTATCCTTCAAATATGCATTGAACAATTCCAATATATTTAAAAAGATGTAAAATTATCTTTTGTAAAATACTGAAGGCTAATTTAGTAAACTGAAAAGTCTCAAAAGACTAGTGGGATACTAGTTTTCTGTCTTTATGGACAGCACAAAGGCTGTTTATTATGACTACAGATAATCTTACTCTCGATCTAGATTCAGGTCAGAAACTGAGTCTTTTCTGACAAGACGCATGAGATTATAGTGCGATTTGTGACAACACAAAGTTTGTCCACATACATATGTATATATTAATGTTCCTATATGTTTGCGTTCTCTTATTGTTATATTAAGTATGTTTTTACAAAGTATGCTATTGTTGTTACTGAATTTATAGTCCATGTAGTTTATAAAGGAATAAATGGATTATCACTGTGAATAAGTGCAATTGTTTTTACTGCCCTAATATGTTCTTTTTGTTTGCTCCCGTTACATAATTTTAGTCTATTTGTTATGACCGACTCGTTAACATTACAATTTTTAATGTTGTTAATTCAGAGTACTGTATACATTTTTTTCAATTGTTTTATCAATGAGACAGGTACTTGCGAATTGTCTGACCTGTATTATCATGATTAATATTTCAATAAAAAGATTAATTATCATCATAATTATCCATATATGTCTCTTTCTCACGTGGGATCGTCAGTAACATGAGGATTTACCTGATCGAACATTATTCCTTGGAATTGAATCAACTTAAATGCAGCATAGCCAATATTTTTCATAATTTTTTATTCATACATAATTTTTTAATAATGTTTAAAAAGCTGTAACATTTTTTTTACAAATAATCAATAATGTATAATGCTATTTGAAGCGTTATTTTAGACAGTACATTTACTTCTAAATCGGCATGACCTACATTGTATGCTATATAGAAACTATATATATATAGTCTATATACGTGTATATACATATCAAAAGCATAACACATTTATTTTCCCAAGTTGGCAAGATAATAGGCCTACATGGGTACAATGTAAGACATTTGAAATAAAGAAACACAATTTTTTAAAATACTTGAAATTAGTTATCATTTTCATTCAAGTGGAATGTATAATTCGTTGCATAAACAATAAAAAAATGTTGTTAAAACACAGAAGGCACATTGCGGTGATATATCCGGAATGGGAAAGCTCATCATTACAAAGATCTTTCTCCAATATGAAAAAATAACCCATTTACTTACATAATATGCACATAGACAAATGACATAGATAATCGATATTATACCACATTTTTGTGATATAAATCAGTCTAAACATGCTAAACCTTACTCTTTCTTGTTATCCACAAGAGGTGCAAATAATTAGATCGACATTAAACGTTAATTGGACCAGAAGTCATTAAAGTTATATTTTAACAGGTAGGCTTACATTATGTTATAACAAGGCCAGTAAACGTGTATTTAAATATATATTAGACAAAAAGAAAGGCTATTTATTAATTATTGTAATTCAAATTAATGCTACTTGCTTGGTGATCAATTCTGGGGTCAGAGGTGAATAAAACAAAAAAATGTGTTGATGAACATTGTCTGTACAGGATAAAATTCAATAAGCGGGTCCATTTTTTTGTGTGAAAATTAAACATTCTTCGTGATAGATCAGAAACAAACCCAACCAAATTGATACATTTTTAAGAAATTTTCTCTGTATAATAAATATTGACCCTTACAACGCTGGATTTATTTTTTAAAATCATGGAGAACAAAGGGCTTATTTTAAATTGAGATCATATTAAATAACTTTGTTAACTCTCTCTTATTCATTTGAATACCTATGTTATGGGTCTACGGCCATTACAAATATTTTTACTCCTACAATGGGGTGATTCTGACGACTAAAGTCGATTCCCACGCTGTAAGGGCTAAGACAAAATAGCCAATATAATTTCACTTTCCAGAACATAATACGCAGTGAAGATTAAATTTGCTTAAGGTCACATAAAGGGACATAAGCAGGCTAAAATCATCAAAAAATAAGTATTTTTATTTTGACTACTTACTATGACCATATAATGTTAGGATGTTTTGCATTTACCAGTTAAGCAAGATAGGAAGACGAAATTCCTGTATTTCTTATTTCGGACATGCATGTCCCGATTTTTTGATGATTCTTTGCCTGATTGTGTTGCTTAACCGTGACCGAATACTTGATCAGATGAGTACAAATTCGCATAAAAAAATTCAAGATTCAGACAAACAAACAGTTCTTCAGATATTTAGAAATGAGTATGACATGCCCAAAAAGGGAAATCATTCTGCTAGAAAAAAGGTTTTTGACAATAAAATCCCTTTTTATCAAAACAGTCCCTATGCTTTCCCTAGAATTAACTCACAATGACCAAAACCTGCCTGAAGTAAAGGATGTGTAGGCATAATCACAAAGCACTTCGACTAGCTGTTCTTTATGAATTACATTCACAGAAAAAAATCAGATCAACGCAGCTAGATCATGGTCACAGCAGATATGGTAATACAAAACGATAATAGCTTGTGTTACATATTTGAAAATGATCCCTGAAAACTTTTATCTCTGAGGGTACGATAGAATCTCCTGTTCTCAGACATATTCACATTTTTGAGATATATTTCAAGCTCACTAGATAAATTGACATTATGATGCTCAGCGATGCAAAAATGCAGTAGTTAGGCTGACTGGTAAAACAATTGTTCATTTAATGATAAAAGCATGAAATTTTGCATGCTAGGAGAACATACCATAACGGTAAATTTTAGCTATAGGACCATTCTAAATTTTATCCTTGACCTTAACCACTTCACTTCCAGGCCGAAGTGCATGTCAGGATCCAGGGATCCTGGTGTAACTATAGTAAATCCGACGGAAATTTCCGTCATGTATGGTTACGTAACATGACGAATGACGACGGAAATTTCCGTCATGTATGGTACTGAAGGGTTTATTGGCGGCCATTTTTTCAAAATTTAATGATAAAAGCATGACCAACTATTACAAAAAAGACAACCACAAATACGCAAATTTGACCTTTGCCCTTAATGGTGGCCATTTTACAAAATGGCCGCCGGAATATACATGTTTCAATATGTCAGTTTCTAATTCGCGTAGAAAAATCTTGGTGTCTAAACATACATTTTCTGGACCAAGGATTACAAAAAAGACAATTATAAATACGCAAAGTCGTTTTTTCCAAAATGGCCGCCAGAATATACATGCTTTATTATCTCAGTTTCTAATTGATTTAGAAAAAAGATCTTGGGTGTCTAAATATACATTTTTGGGACAAAGGATTACACAAAAGTCAATTACAAATACGCATATTTTATATTTTTACCTCAATGGCAGTCATTTTTTCAAAATGGCCTCCAGAATATACATGTTTTAATATCTCCGTTTCTGGTCCACATAGAAGAAAATCTTGGAGTTTAAATATACATTTTCAGGACCAAGACCAAGGATTATGGAGAACAATCAGAAAAACGTATCTAAATGATCCGATAAATGTTTGTTTGATCGTTCTATTGATTTATTTACAAATCATTGCCAAATTAATATGAATGCAGATAATATATGCATGGCACTGCTTTTGGTTGCTACAGGCTGATATCAGTAGCATTAAAAAAATAATATTTGCCATCAAATATTATTTTCAGTCTACAGCAGCAGACACAGAGCTATTGTACCAACGCCTCCTCTTGGTGCTCGGGTCAGAAAATATGTTCGACACCTGCAAGACCAAAGTATGCTGACTAAACTGAACAAAGAGGATGTTATTTCTTAGGAGGCAAAGTACTATATCCGGTGTCTTCTAAAGGAACCTCTACAACCGCGTAAGACAAGTAAGGGAGATAACTGAAGGAGACATCAGCGTTGTTAATCAGAGTAGGGCCCTATATCACTTGCCGAGCTACCGCACCCTGAAATTGTCGCAGCCGGTGATGGTCAACAGCTTTCTTATTGTCTAGGTATTAGTTTCAACCACTGATCCACAACAAAATTAATAAATAACTCGTTGAGGCTCTATATTGGCACTGTCTGTGTATTATCATAATGGTAGACATCATAATGATAAACATTTATACAAGATTGAGCAACAACCTCTGCCATTATTTTAACACAGATCAAGCTATATATCCACCAAAGATTAAGGACAAACACCCTGGTAGCCATCGATCTTATCCATAAAACGTGTTTGCAAGTGGCGACATATTTTGGTGAGTGGATTGAGCCACATACATTTAAATATACTTAACAGTGATCATTATATTTATGGGATAATTTTGGACAAGCTACAACAGTCATACACTCCAACAATTTATCTTGGGTGCGGGGGGGGGGGGGGGGAATCCTGCTCCCCTATGTTTGCTGGACATAACACGTAAACTCATACCTGATGCTATTAATGAGAGATAATTCATGTAAATAGTATGTGTATTCATAATGCACAAACACGTAATTATGTAACAGCTAAGGATGACAGCTAACAGGCAATGGGTGTGTGAATATTGATTTTCGTCGCTTTCTGCACTATTATGGCAATATCGCGACACAAGGAAGCCCAAAGCCGGGACTATACCTTACTCGTCTTTCGACTTTCGAATGACAGGCAAGGGGATTAACAGTTACTGAGACATCTCATGCCTACCGTGAGCTGCTCAGATGTGACCTTTCTTCCTATTTTAGTTCTATGTAGCCGATGACAATATGCTGGATTATACACAGTGTGTGCAAGATAGATGTATTTAGATATATGCGACAGTTACGTCTCATTGAACTAGGTGTCAATAAGTGATCTATCGTTAATTTTTTATTTAGATCAGCGAATGTGAAAAATGTTCCAGTAAAATCTGTCAAAACGCTTTGATCTATAAACTATTTTATTTGTAGCAAGAACAGGTTAAAATGTATTAATAGTATCTAATAATATCTTTCAATTTTAAGTAAATTTAAATATAGTGAAGTTACTTATTAATGTTTTTTTGTTGAATGAAAAAAATTGTTCAATATATATTTTAATCCCTTCCAATAATAAATTATATTTAGACACAACAATTCGATTGTAACTGGGTTGTGGGTGATTATAGCTTTACGTCGCTTTCTGCCCTAATCTTATGGAATAACTTCAAGATTTCTTTATAGTGCACATTACCAGTACCTGGATTAAAAATATAAATTACCAGGAAATCTAATATATAGATCTGCATTTATTTTATATATTTTCGATTGCAATTATATGACTGCCATAGCAGTCTTCAGTAGAATTAACGTGTTGAGAGCCTATTTTTTGTAATCCTTGCCCTCGAGTATGAGACAGTGTTGACACATATTTCTTTTATAATAGCTATTTTTTTTAAATAGTCGCAATTGGGGTCTGTAACACTTTATATTTGCTCGTTAAAGTCATTCAAATGATTTGTGTTAGATTAATGTGTTTAAAAATATATTATTTATCATCAGTACCCCTGAAAATGTATATTGAGATAAACATATTTCGATTTTAGGTGGATTAGAAGCTGAGATATTGACACGTATGTAGACTTGGTCGGCCATTTTGTAAAATGGCCACCAAGGAGGCAGTAAAATGTAGTTTTTTTTGGTGGATTATTGTGTTTAAAAATACTTTTATAATTATCAGTACCCCTGAAAAATGTATATTTCGATACAAATATTTCGATTTTAGGTGGATTAGAAGCTGAGATATTGACTCGTATGTAGACTTGGTCTGCCATTTTGTAAAATGGCCACCACTGGAGTCAGTAAAATGTTTTTTTTGCTGGCTTAAAAATATTTGTTTGTTACCAGTGACCTTCAAAATATACATTTAGACATAGATATTCAGAATATTTGTGGATTAGAAGCTGACATAAAATTATAGACATATTTGGTTGGCCATTTTGTAAAATGGCCGCCATTATAATTTTTTGTGTTTGATTAATGTGTTTAAAAATACTTTATTTTTTATCAGTACCCCTAACGATGTATATTTAGATTAAAATATCAATGGATTAGAAGCCGAGATATTGACACTTGTATTTTGTCGGACATTTTGTAAAATGGCCCCAGCGAGGTCACAGGTCATTTTTTGGATGGTCCTATAGCTAAAAACATTCTTAAAGGTGTTCTCTTACAGTATGTAAAATTTCATGCTTTTATCAATAAATGAACAATTCCTTCATATATAACCACCAGTCGGCCTAACTACAGATAGTGCTTTTTGGCATCGCACTGCAGTATAGTTACAACTTTGAATCTTTGACTACAAGCATATCAATTGGACATAATGGTGTGTAAAACCAACAGTAACTACCACCTACTACTCTTTGGTTTTGTAGAGCAAAATACAAATGTGTCTGTATGGATGGAGAAACGGACACCATAAAACATGTGCCAACAATGTTTACAGTAGGTTTACAGTGATGAAATATAGATGTTTATATGCTATTCAAGTAAGTAATTGAATATTTGTCATATTTGCTATAATACAGCAATACCTTCTCTTTAATAAGCAGCTAATCATCTTCGAGACAAATCTGATGTTGAGGATATAGGTAGAGACATCCTCAACCTCACAGCAATACTTGAAATAAATTTAGTTTTCTGAATATGCAATCTTCAAAATATTAAAAATATTTGAAATAAAAATGTTAAATAAGGCTACGACAGTTCCATAAAAATCCTCAAAGCTAACAATCCATCTCATTTTATGAAACCACTGACCCAGCAAACACAAAATATTTGTTTTTGATGTTGGTCCAACATTGAGAAAATGTTACACAAATGTTTTGTGTTTACTGGGAACAAACTTTGCAAATGCAAACAATTTAAGTGTTAACACACCCCATCCATGCCAGAAAACCCTGTGATCCATAGACCAAACCTGAGCAATATGAAGGTAATTAAATGAGCATTATTCAATCATTGTGATGACAAAAAGTTTACATTTATCCTGGACAAAACATACATGAAAACGCCTTCAAAATAAACACCTTAGTGTTGAAAGATCTAAACTGCTTGTTCATTAAAAATCCCTGATACATACTACTTATACACTTTGATAATTGTGTAAATAAACACAATAAAGTTCTTTATCAATACTGTCCAGGTATGGTTAAAAGAAAAACTAAAAATATACTACACATGTATTTATATATTTTGTTAAACTAAATTGTAATTCTTGTTGTGCTATGTCGGAACAAAAATGCATGCAGCTATTTTATACTATTATATGTGATATCTATATTGATATACTGGGTAAGCATGTTGTGGGTGACAACTAATCACATTTGTTTGATTTAAGACCAAACATTTGCAAATGTTGATGTTTAACCCTTTCAATCCTGAATTTACAATAGTCATCTTCATCCTCTACAAGCCGCGAATGGCTGCCGCAATTCTCGACTTGTAGTGGATGAAGATGACTTGATGTGGTTTACAAATTATAGAAAATTACCACGTATTGGTAAACCAGTTTCATGGAAATTTTCGTTCTAAAACCCTTAGTTGTAGGAAAATTAAGTTTGTTTTCAGGGATGTAAAATGATGCTTTAATGCATCGTGGGGGCTTAAAGGGTTAAACAAACATCTAGTTCTCAAGAACAGTGATTTGATAGGCTAATAAAACAAATATAAAAACGACCTCAGTTGTGATTACCGGGTAAAGAATTAAAATAGATATTGCTACACGATCAGGGAAATAATAACCTACACTTTGATAGAAGCTCTCTTGATTGATCCCTGTTTTTCAAATTAAGATTATATGATTGAAAATAATAAGTGCAGGTAAATATGATATAACACTGATTAATACGAGTACCATGAAACACAAGACATTGACCAGAGGTTTAATGTTGGCCCACCGTCTGCAATTATAAGCCTAGGATTGAACCAGCTTTGGGTCAATGACTTTTGTTTACCGGATATGCAAGCTTCCATTTCTCCATGACGTATAACAATAACAAACTGCTACACACACCTACACCTGAAACACTGTGGCTGGTAATGTAAATAAAAACAATACTTTTTCATTTAACAGAAGACTAGTTAAAAACATTCAGGAAAACACAGACACTTTTTCCGCATAGGGATATACATTCATTATTTCTACTTTATTGTCACCTGCATGAATGTGCGAATTACAATAAAGGATACTACAAGTTGCATCCCTATATGGGATATAAATGTATGTCTGCAGGCAGAAAAATGTACATAATGCTTCACTTTGAACGCTTAAATACAAGATACAATGATGCGAAAAAAGTTTTCCTAGGATGGTACATGTAAATTGAATTCAATGTATCCCATGAAAATATATATGAATAAATGACAGTTAAATCAATAATGAACACAAATTTACCATACTTTCCGTGTTCTGTAGTTGGAGCTATCATGTAAGGAATGCTTAATGGTTCTACAAGTATGTACTGAATTCAGTGATTCCCATTCTCAGGTGTTTTTACACTGTGTCTAATGCTGACAGTGCCATCTCCTTTCCCAAAGTATGCTGTTTCAGCCATGCCCACAAACAGTCCCGTCTCCACAACTCCTGAAACAAATGCATGGTAAACCATATTTTACAATTTATATTGTGTACGTATCTCTACCAAGGGATAAGAAATACATTGTAAACTGTTTGAAGTCCTTATTCTTTCAATGCGATAAGCAAATATATAGCTTACATGTACAAAAGGAACCCTTCAATTATGCTGCCATACAAAGCCAAAAGGCTGTAACTCCTTACTTCACAGAATCTTCACCTTAGCCCTTACAACACCTAAATATTTTAATTCTTTATAACATCAGAATCTGATGTCTTCAGACTCTGATGTATAAAGGTGGTCCCTGCGCTGAAGAGTTAACCCTTTCAAGCCTGAATTTACCATTCATCTCAGTGCAAAGCCATAAGGCAGTAACTGCTTACATTACCCTTGTCCTGCTACGCCCGGATATATACGGTTTCAAGCAGATTTTAAGTCAAATATTATGCCACTGAAAATGGATAATATAGTTTTTGGTAGATGCTCAGTTAGTCAAATAATTTAATTTAAAAGATGTCTTTTTTCAAATTATAAATATTGCTCGTCATTTGAAGCTGGAAATTGCGTTAGCAATTCCAGTTTCAAATGACGAAAAATACAATACATCTAATTCAGCAGGACAAGGGTCAAAAGTTACTGCCTTCTGGCTTTTATGGCAGTAAACACGTATTGCACCATCTGTAGTACAGAGCACCTGAGACTACTGATGGTAGGTCTGGCTAGAAATGTGCGGCGCTCATTTACGCTGCCAGGCCTATGGCCCAGAACCTATGCTGTTTGCGCAAAACAATGATATTTCCAGACTTGATTCATAAATCTATATGCAAACTTCAGCAACCCATTTAGTCGTATCTCTGTCACCTAATGCAAAGGTTCAGTTTAGTTCAGCTTATATTTGATACGTTTTTTATTGATCATAATTAAACACTGATTATTTATTAAACATACCTAAATAACCGAAAAGAAACACAAATTGACACAAATCGAATTATGCCTGGATATCATTACACAATCTTTTTGTTCTGACATGTCCACCATGGAGAAAAATATTTCACGATAATAAGATAAAATTTTGTGTTTTCCCTGCATTTCCCAATATTAGCAAATCTGGTATTTAACCTCTTTTCTGCTAAATTATCTTATTTAAATTTTCAATTATAAATATTTTTTCCATTTTAGGTCAAATATTTGCAACTATTGATGCTTAAACAAACATTTTGCTAATGGGCTTATAAAACAGATAAAAAAAAAGACTATAGTCATGCATAGCAGTTAAAGGGTAATATATTAACCTTCAGTATTTTACAAAAGAAAATTTAACTTACATCACTTTAAGATCTATGGAAATTGATTCAAGCAAATTTGAAGGATACCTGTGAAGTTTAAATGGTTGAGGGAAAGATTCTATCGGGGTGATGTTAAATATCACAGAGCGATTCAGCTTTTAAAGTGTGAATTGATGCAATTTTTTAATTGATCGATATACATAGACAAAAGAAAAATATTACACCGATGAGTAAGCATACAGTATCTATCTTACCAGGAATCATTTTCAGAGATATGTTTGTCAGTTCCCAGCTTCGCTCTTTGGTAACTTGAAATTTCCAATCTATAAGAAAATTGCCATTGTCTGTCACCACTGGACCCTGCGACACATAAAAGGTCATATCAGAAAAAAAACAGACACATATTTGTGTCAATTGCACAGACAACCGAGGGTGATAAAGGTCACTCAACATTTGATCAAAAAATGTGAAAACGGTTTGAAAACAAAAAAGTCAATGGAAACAAAACAGAGAATTATTATGTCAAAATTATGATAATGGTTTAGTTATCTAGCACAGATTGCATGATATCAGGCATATTAAAGTAAATAATGGCAGCCAGTTGTAACTTTATTTTGATCAGGTCGTAAAAAATAGGTGAAAGTCTGATTCTGTATAATAAATGCACTATTGACTAAAAGGAATTGCTGTGAATTTAAACCCTTTGGACCCTGTCCTCCTGGGGATAACTGCCTCTCCACCCTGACCTCCAGGACAGTTTTGGTTGAATTATTATCATTTGAATGGTAAATTGGCAAAGGGTCTACATAATCCGGAGAGATTTAATAAACATGATAAAGTGAAAGTGGCCTACAGCCTCTTACCCCATTAATATTTGCAAAATGCTGTGACTAGGTGGGACAGTTAATTATGACATTACAATTGACTGAAAAATATAATTTTGTACGATATATAGGTCAGTATATATGACGTTACAAATGCATGTACACAGATGAAGGGTTAAAACAGGTTAAGGTCACCAGTAATAACATTCTCAAAGCAAATATATTGCACAGGCGTCAGCAGTATGCGAGAAAAAATGTGAAATACTAACTGCCTTGCTTTTAGCCATTCGTAGAGTCGGGCAGCCACCAAGATTCTGTTTGATGTGGCGTATCACAGGAACTTGTGCCATGGGGATTACTTCAATAGGTACACCTCCTTGCCATACTTCTCCCAGGAATTCACAATCCTTTCTGATGATTATTAGCAGATTATTAGGAAAAAAACAATTTGAATGGGAGAAGATCATGTTAACCTTTAACTTCAAGCAGATTATTAGAAAAAAAACAATTAGAACGGGAGAAGATCATGTTAACCTTTAACTTCAAGCAGATTTTTAAAAAAATAAACAATTAGAACAGGAGAAGATCAATTAACCCTTTCACCGCTAAGTAGGCCTACTTAGTCAGCTCGATCAGCCAATTAAACCACACATTTTAATATTGGGAAGATTTGCAAATGTTTGGTCCTGAATAAATCATTTCAGAGCTGGAACCGTATTTATACATCAAAATCTGAGGTATAAAGACGATCCCCGCACTGAAAGAGCTTAAATATTTATAATGGCCGTAGACCCATAACATAGACATTCAAATGACGCAGCAAGAGCCAACTGAGACATTTATGATGATTTTAAATTGAATATTTATAACTCTTTGGTCTCCATGGTTTATACAAAAATAATTCAGCTTTGTAGGAGTTAAAACAAATATGTAGGAGTAATTTTCACCCCCTTGAAGTTGTGGATCACGGTAGGGTTAATGATTCAGCAAAACAAGACTACATAAGTCCAGGAGCTCCCGCTCCGAATTAGAATTTGATTCAAGCAATTTTGTAAAGGGTTATTAATGTAGTCCTAGTCTAGGTCACAAATCAAGACGCAAGACAACTAGGTCTAAGAAGCCCAGTCTAAGAGTAAGATAAGAACTACACAGTCTGTCAGAGATTGCAAACCTCCATTGAAATTAATGATCCTAATCAGTATCCCAGTAATGGTCTACCTATCTGGCACGGTTTACCCGATATCAGGCCGATCGAGCTAACTAATAGCTGATTTACGGTCATTTTGAATTCGATATAAATTAGTTGAAAACTTGGGGCGCATTCTCCCCCGAAACCTCAAATTTTGTTTTATAGTAATGGACTAACATCTAACACAGTTTGCAAAATATTGGGCATGTGAAAGTAAATAATGGCCGATAGGGGGCCATTTTGAATATGATCGAGTCAGAATTTTTCAAGATGCATCCTCAGCTGAAATCTCACATTTCATTCTATAGTAATCGTCTAGCTATCTAGCACGGTTTACCAAATATCGGCCATGTGAAAGTGAATAATGGCCTAAAGGCGGCCATTTTAAATTTGATCAAGGCAAAATTTTCCAAGATGCATCCTCAGCTGAAATCTCACATTTCATTCTATAGTAATGGTCTAGCCATCTAGCACGGTTTACCAAATATCGCCCATGTGAAAGTGAATAATGGCCGATAGGAGGCCATTTTGAATTTGATCAAGTCAAAATTTTTCAAGATGCATCCTCTCCTGAAATCTCACATTTTGTTTTATAGTAATGGTCTAGCCATCTAGTACGGTTACCAAAAACCGGCTATGTGAAAGTGAATAATGGCCGATAGGCGGCCATTTTGAATTTGATCGAGTCAATTTTTTTCAAGATCATCCTCTCTTGTAATCTCACATTTTGTTTTATAGTAATGGTCCAGCTATCTAACACGGTTTACCAAATATCAGCAATGTGAAAGTAAATAGTGGCCGATACGCGGCCATTTTGAATTTGATTGAGTCGAAAGTTTTTAAAAGGCATCCTCTCTCGAAACGTCACATTTTGTTTATAGTAATGGTCTAGCTATCTAGCACGGTTTACCTGATATCAGGCCTATCGAGGTAAATAATGCTGATTGTCGGCCATATAGTTAAAAATTTTCAGGGTGCATCCTCCCCCGAAAACTCACACTTTGTTTTATAGTTTTATAGGTAATGGTCTAGCCATCTAGCACGGTTTACCAAATATCAGCCATGTGAAAATGAATAATGGCCGAAAAGGCGGCCATTTTAAATTTGATCAAGTCAAATTTTTTCAAGATGCAACCTCATCTGAAATCTCACATTTTGTTTTACAGTAATGGTCTAGCCATCTAGCACGGTTGACCAAATAACGGCCATGCGAAAGTGAATAATGGCCGATAAGCGGCCATTTTGAATTTTATCGAGTCAAATTTTTTCAAGATGCATCCTCTCCTGAAATCACACATTTTGTTTTATAGTAATGGTCTAGCCATCCAGCACGGTTTACCAAATAACGGCCATGTGAAAGTGAATAATGGCCGATTGGCGGCCATTTTGCACTTGGACGAGTTGAATTTTTTCAAAATGCATCCTCTCCCGAAGCCTTACAATTTGTTTTATAGTAATGGTGTAGATATCTTGAGCGGTTTTCATGATATTCCACAATATCAGGCCTGACGAGGTGAATAATGGCTGATAGGCGGCCATTTTGAATTTTATCAACTTTAAATTTTTCAAGATGCATCCTCTCCTGAAACCTTACAATTTATTTGATATTAATGGTGTAGCTATCTTGAGCGGTTTTCATGATATTCCGCAATATCAGGCCTGTCGAGGTGAATAATGGCCGATAGGCGGCCATTTTTAATTTTATCGACTTGAAATTTTTCAAGATGCATCCTCTCCTGAAACCTCACAATTTGTTTTATAGTAATGGTGTAGCTATCTTGAGCGGTTTTCATGATATTCCGCAAAATCTTTCAGTCGGATTTACCGATGTTATAAATTAGGTCAAAGTGCTGGGTCAACTTCAAGGTCAAGGTCCAAAAACCTGAAAAGGCACAACTAGGGACCTTAGAGAACATGTATGTGCAATATGACTGTCATCGGCCCAGTACTTTTCGAGATCTGCTCCGGAAACGAAGTGCGCGTCAAAACGTCTAAATAGGTCATAGTTCTGAACCAGAAGTAGGTCAAAGTTCAAATAACCCAAAAAGCACAACTAGACCCCCTAGGGGTGTTGTGTGTAAAATTTGAAGACAATCGGACAAGTACTTTCAGAGATATGCTCCGGAAACGAATTGTTTACGGACGGCCCAACGGCCCAACGCCGTAACATCATCATTTTCTCCTCTGCAACCTTGCGTGTTGAATTCAGATTAAAAATATTTTAACCTGTCCGTTAGCCTGGAAGATTAGCCTGGAAGTAACCCACATACCAAAAATTGTTATCCTAGCTCATTTTCTTACAAAGTTATAGGCAAAAGAAGAGGCCAAAAAAAACGGAGGTAGAATCCCTCCGTCTCACCTACGGTGACGGCGGGAGCTAATAAATGTATGCAGTACATGATTAAAGAAAGAGATGAAACACTTTTCTCTCTACTTCATGAACATCTTTTAAACATTGAATGTATCTAACTTGGCCAAACTGTAGTAATTATATAATTACATATCTGATATTCAGCATAGGGAAAAAACTCCATAGAACCCCAAGATAACAAATTTTGGGAAAAACATTATTTCAAAACATTGTTTATTTTTGACAACAAAACAAAGTCTATTTTAGTTAGAAACCATCAAAGTTTTTCAGAAACTGTTTTTTGATGTTATAACTGGAATGCTTTGATTCCAACCGGTATGCCCAGATAACACAAGACATTTACACAATGCCGGACTAATGTTGGTACACCATCTACGATGCTTATGCAACATTAATCCGGCACTGGGTGTTTGCTGGGTATAGGTCTACTGTAATCTCACCTAGAATCTCCAATAACGATAAACGTCTTTGCACAGGAAGCCACTATTTTTTCTTGAGTCAGACATCCCCCTCCACCCTTAATGAGAGTGAGATTGGAGTCTGCCTCATCTGCACCATCCAATGCAACATCCAGCTTTAATAAATAAAAATGAGATTGACCTGATTATAAAATAAGGTACTGCACGGCATGGCGCATGCTCTGCAAAACACGAGACGTTGACCAAACCATGGTTTAATAATATTAGGTCAACATATCAGACATTGCTATCAAACATAAACTATAGCATTGTGCAACACCAGGTGGAAAACACCAGGTACATGTACAGGGCTCGACACTAACACCGGCCCGTTGGCCCGAGGCCAGTGAAAATCACTAAGGGCCAGTAAATCACCTGATATACTGGCCCTGGGGGCAACAAAAAAACTACACTCTCCTTGATACTGTGTAGACTAAGGATTAGAACGATAAGGCTAAGGGCCAGTAATTATCTGAAAATACTGGCCCTTTGGGCTACTACCTGAAATCAGTTAGTGTCGATCCCTGATGTATATAGGGCCTACCATCTTTTGTTCAATACTGGGCCAAAATGGGATGAGTAGTCATTATTAGGGTCCGACGGACTAGTGTTATCCCAGCAATATGGGACTTCCTGAGGCTTACACGTCTAAAATTTTCAAACATGAAATGTTCTCAGTGATCCATGTCTTTTAATATTTTGTTGTTGAGTGGCGTGGAAGTAAGGGGAGGGGGTGCAATACCAGTAAACATGACACACTGACCAATGCTGATAGACTGGCCAGTGTCTATGACAGCGGTCCAACATCGACCTAACATTGGGTTAGTGTATCATGATAACTACACAGCAAATTATTGTCATGTTGTCGCAGATACATTCGTCAAATGCAGTGGAACCTGATATGAGCAGCCACTCTTCCAACACTTGAAACGTGGCCTTTCAAGGCAGGTGGCTGTTCATAGGAGGTTCATTTATATACAAAATGTCATTTTGGGGAATTATCAAGTGGCCTCCCATAGGAGGTTGGCTGCTCATAAGAGTGGCTGCTCATAACAGGTTCTACTGTATCTGCAGCATGGTGTTGTATAGGCCTATACTTAACGCTAGCGGCGACCAAAGAGCCAATGTACACACGAATAAATTACAGCTAGAGCAAAAGGTGTACTAAATTCTACATCTATGTATAATCAGATAATACAAGGTGTATTTCTGGGACATGAATAGCCAAGAAAAAACATCACATTATACACTGGACTATACAGTAGGTATGAATCAGTATTACAGGGAACATATATTCTAACATACCTGTGGATGAGTGTCAAGATCAGTCAAGAAAAGCTTATTGTCCAAGATCAACTGTCTGGCCTATAGGTATAAAATAGTGATTCAATTTTAAAATAATTACATACTCTATACTCATTATTATATATAAGAATCAAACATGAAAATGTTCAGAATCTGATGTAATGTCAGATAAAGTTATAAACACAAAATGTGTCCTACCTGGCGACATAAAACTCATTACACATTATATAAAGACTCAGATACAGCAAAACCTATAGCATTACATTTGATCAATAAATTTGAGTTGAAATGCTGGTTCACAAGGCTTTTACAAATCTGTGATAGACAGGGGTTTTTGCGACTGATGATTAAGGAGGAAATCATTTTTTTCATCCCAAAATGTGGTGGCACAAGGAACCTAAGAAAACAATTCACCCAGAGTGAGTTATTAAATACTTCCAAAACAGTATCAGCTCTCTAGATGGTGCCATACATGTAGCTATCAAAATGCTCAGATGCTACTTTTCTCCACGACTTAACTATATATCTAATTCAAGCAATATTTTTTAGAGATGCTCTTCATCTCAAATCTGTGATTTCCTAGATGGTATCACAGCTTTAAAAGTTAGACTACATCTGATGACTATACCGCAGGGCTCGACACTAATGGTTGCCCGATTGCCTGGGGTAACCGATTTCAGGAGGGGGCAAGTAAAAAAGTACAGACATTGGCCCCCTTGGCAATAGATTCAATTTGCAGCATTTTAAATTTCAACGATTGTCACAACAGAAACCGCATGTCCAATCAGTTAGTGTCTAGCCCTGTAACGGTACACTATAAATTACAAAATTGTATTACTTCAGGGTGTGATTTTTTACTTTGTATATAGCAATTGCTAACTAAAAAAAATATTTTACAAGATTGTGAGGTCAAAAGAAAATATATACATATCATTGATGAGTGAAGTGGGAGGGGGTTTCATTTTCACACTAGTTTTAGAATTGTCAGACATTTTTAATTTTTGATGAACAGTCTTCAGCTAAATTTGGACTGAGTGGTAAATTTACTGGGTGAGCAAAGATTTAATTTAAAATGAATTTTCATATAAACGTTTTTACTCAGCACAGATACATTTTATAATGTAGGAAAAGAGTAAAATCATTTAAAGAATGGAAAGCAGTGGACATATATACACTTTATTATTTTACATGCAACGACGACCTTTTTAATTCAAATCTCCACATACCTGAAAAGATGTTGGCACACAGCAAATCTTAAGGTCTTCTTCTCTCACTCGCTCAGCTAGAAATAAAGATATTGATTACATGCCAATTTCACAAAGCACAGCTAGTTCTCTTTCTGCACTACCTACTTATTTGTATATTTCACAGATTCAACTAGATATCTAGTACCATACTACTGATTAAAGTACTATGTCATCATTGTTGGTGACAATATCCAGTCATCACGTAATCAGGATAAATTTAACATAATGTACATTATGATATATAAAAACCCCGGTTCTAATATGAATAAATCAAAATGAAAGAGCTTGTTGTTCCTAGAGCTGTAGAGGTAAACAGGAAAAATAGCATACCAATTCTCTCAACTGCAAAAACAATTGTTGATCCACTTCCTATGCCGACTGCTTGTCCATCCTATCAAAAAAATTTAGAACAAAATTGAAACTACCGTACATAAGCAGCTTACAAGATTTTGTTAAAAAGTTGGAGCGGATTCAGACCGGGTTGACAGGGTTCTAGAAACCTGTCAGCATTTTAAAATCGATCTGATTAAAGGGATTTACACCCCAAAACCAGTATTTTGCCATGTTAAACCCCGCCAGAGTCTTAACCCTTGGAACACTGTGCTATTCAATTTAACTTTTCAGTCTCTTGTAGTTGTGTCTCGCTGTCGCGATCCACAACTCCAAGTGACTGTAAATTTGTGTGATTTGTGATTTAAGTCCGAATGTATATCAGATTAAAAGCATATTTCACTGTGAGCAGCTCGTTATCATGGGTTATATAGGTGCTAATAAAACACACAATGTCTACTGCAGTCGACATCAGTGTTTCAAGGGTTAACATGGTGCATACAAACAAAAGCTGATGGAATTCAAGGTTGTTCAAGGGCGGGGGCCCTAGGGTAGTGGTTAGCACCACTGCCTTTCACGCCAGAGTTTGGGGTTCGATTCACGGTCTCGGCAGTTTGAAAAAAACAAAAAATGTTTCTTCCCCATCCACGTGTGACCGAGAGGTAGCGTGCTCGGCCTCAGACCGCCAGGGCTCACATTTCAAATCCTGTGTCTGGAGGACAGTGTCATCTCAATAATCTCACCATCCTCAGGAGGTTCTCCTGGCCCAGTTTAGCCTATATATATGTGCACAAAGGTGGCCTAAAGCCCGATTCATTCCATTTCAAGGTTGTTCAAGACCAAATATCGCCATTTTCATGGTCCTTTCATGAGCATGAAGTAGGGAGTCAAAAACCTTGACAATTTTTTGTCAAAAATTATTTTGCAGTATGATTTTCATTTACATCCCACCTTTACCCCAGGCACACTGTGCTTTTTCAGGTAAAAAATAGATACGATCAGCATTTACAATCCATCCGCCAAAGAACCGAATTGAACCGTATTGGACCTCGCGCACTGCCAGCCGACAGGTTGTCGACCTGATGAATTTTATAAGGCGATATACGGTTGGCCATAGCGGTCTAATGCGGGAGGTTTAAAGATATTTGAGGTGATGTAGGGTTATATAGTTAAATTTACAGTTCTGTGCGGCCAAGAAATGTTCAATGAGGTCCAATATGGTCATTTACAGTATGAGTAGGGGTCATATGCAGATGCACAAGAAGTGTATTACGGAGATTTTCTGTTAAGTAGGCCTACGGAATGTAGGTTCGGCACGATATGGTTCAGGGATGGGGTCCAATACTATGCATCTTCGGTCCGATACGGTCCATACTCGTTTATATACAGTGTAATGAATGAATGAATGAATTAAATCTTATATAGCGCATGTATCCAGCCGAGGCTGTTCAGAGCGCTGAACATCGAGAGTAACTTAGCAAGGCATGTTATCATTCAAATTCCAACGGCCAGATAAATAAAAATAGGGTTATTTAATGTTAGTGCTCACATCACAGGGTCATATTAGGTCATTTACGATGCTTTGGGGCGATGTTAACGCGGTGTGACAAAACATTATCTGATACACATTAGTTTGGTGCAAAACCCATTAAAAACCTGGCTGGTCAATAATGCTTTTTTAGCAAAAATGGGCAATAATAAAAATTGTAAAAAAATGTATGATATATATTGTTTTATCATGTTTATTAGAAACAAACATTTATCAATAAGTAAATATAACTATGATTCTCATCTCACTGTTCATTTCATTCATTAAATTCAAATATTTAGCCGGGCTGGACATTAATGTATTTTTTTCATCTCAAGTGGGCAATAATGGGCAACAATAAAAATTACAAAAAAAAATTGTTTTTTATCAGAATTAAACACTCATATCGATACCTATTCATAACTTATAATTTACACTTCATTCCATTCCATTTCATTCCTTAAATTTAAATATTTACATTGGGCCTACATGCGTGCTGTCATTCGGATGGTAAATTAATGAATTTATATGAGGTAATCGTCTTCTTTATACGGGACATTTACAATCAAAGTCATAGCCGATTGATTGGTTGAATCATTAATAGTCATATCACAACAGCCAAACAGTGCATAATTAGTGACCTATGTGTAAACTAGATGTAAGTGTTTACCATGTAAACACCCAAGAAGGCTCCCCCTCCCACTTTTCAAATAAGAGTTATACACTAATTATAATTTTTGCAGATAATCTAATTGTACATGTAATTATCAAGTAATATTATGAGGCAGAGGCTAGCAGCTTGAGGCTACGGTGATAAGGTTCTAATTTGACGAAAAAAGACTAAAGATGGCCGCCATGACCCGGATATTTTCCCAAACTTTTTGAAAAATTAATGCAGTCTAGGAAATACTACTACTATGCACTATGTTGAATATTGAGTATATCGGATGAGTGGCTTTGAAGTTATCAGGGTGACAAGGTCCTAAATTGAAGAAAAAAGATGGCCGCCATGACCCAAATATTTTCCCGAACTTTCTGAAAAATTGATGCAGGCTAGGAATAATCACTACTACATATGCAGTATTTGGAATATTGAGTATATCAAATAAGCGGCTTTGAAGTTATCAGGGTGACAAGGTCCTAATTTGACGAAAAAAGATTAAAGATGGCCGCCATGCCCAGAATATTTTCCCGAACTTTCCTAAAAATCGATGCAGCCTAGGAATTAATAGTTGCATCCAGTATGTTGAACACAAAGTGAATCGAAAAAGCGGTTTTGTAGATATCAGGGTGACAAGGTCATAATTTGACAAAAAAAGATTAAAGATGGCCGCCATGACTCGAATCTTTTCCCAAACTTTCTGAAAAATTGATGCAGCCTAGGTATTAATACTTGCATCCAGTAAGTTGAACACAAAGTGAATCGAAAAAGCGGTTTTGTAGATATCAGGGTGACAAGGTTCTAATTTGACGAAAAAAGAATAAAGATGGCCGTCATGACCCGGATATTCTTCCAAACATTCTGAAAAATTGATGCAGGCTAGAAATTAATACTACTATGCAGTATGTTTTGAATTTTGAGTATATTGGATAAGTGGCTTTGAAGTTATCAGGGTGACAAGGTCCAAATGTGACGAAAAAAGATAAAAGATGGCTGCCCTGACCCGAATATTTTCACAAACTTTCTGAAAATTTGATGCAGCCTAGGAATTAATATTTGCATCCAGTAGTTGAACACAAAAAGAATCGAGAAAGCGGTTTGGTAGATATCAGGGTGACAAGGTCCTAATTTGACGTAAAAAGGTTAAAGATGGCCGCAATGACCCGAATATTTTCCCGAACTTTCTGAAAAATTTATGCAGCCTAGGTATTAATACTTGTATCCAGTATGTTGAACACCAAATGCATTGAAAAAGCGGTTTTGTAGATATCAGGGTGACATGGATGAGAGGCGGTGTCCATGCCGCGCCGGCGGACAAAACCATACAAAAACTAAAAGCCTCCCCCTAGTAAAGGGGAGCCCTAATTAGCCATATCCTGTAATATTTAGTTTACCATATGTTCTTGTGTCTTAACACTTTACCAACTAGTTCCTGGGGAACAAGCAAGCGCAGAATGGCATGGCCAAGAATGGATAGTCAGATCTGCAAATTAATGTAGATCAGCACAGATCTGTAATAAACTGTCAATGAAGGCCTATCAGCTCAGTAGGCCTGCAGGCCTGCCTTCAAAACACACAGGTCTGCCTGCCTTTCAAGCAGCAACATGCCTTCAGCCTGATACTTCACAGGCTGGCTTCTGATTATCATTTATAACAAAACAGAACATGGTCCACACGAGCAGTCCGTCAGCAGATTTCTTCAATTGATTATCATTCACATAGCGTGCACCAAATACAGTGCATGTGATTGGCTCCCGGAATCATCCAGAAGTGATCTGGTACCTGATTGGCACGTGTCAGTCAGATGGGGCAGCCATGTGCACAAAACACCAAACCCCAAAATATTCATAGGTTTGAGTCTGGGCTATCGATGATCTGAAGGCCCGGGTGCTTCCTTCCACTGGAAGGCTTCCAGGGCTGGCTATCACAAACAAAAAAACGTCCCAAAAAGACGATGTTTACCACTACGCGCCACAGTGGCCCACTGGGATTTCTCACAGTGCAGCAATTGGGCAAATTTTGCGCAGATTTAGAGCTAACCAAATGTAAATCTAATAACATTTCTGATTGATTCAGCCAAGAATAATGCATACAAAAAATTGGCCTGTGAAAAAATCAATAAACGTACCGTTTGTAATAAGCCTATACCTAGAGGATATTCATACTAGAAAAAACAACGTAGCGGTACATTTATTCATCACTTGAGGCACTATAGGCCATAGTATTACATTAAAAGGATGCTGTTCAATAAAAACACAAATAAGCTTACCATCTTTATAAATTAGTAAAAAATAAATTACAGACTAGAATATATTAGGGTCTACCTGTGATAAATTACAATAATATCTCAGTCTAGATGTGCCCCACCCTATCATGGCTTAGCCTAGCCCTAGGGCTAGGCCTAGCTCAAAATCTGTATGGTCATCATCATCTTAGTTCATACACAAAGAGTACCTGTTTTTGAAGGATGACATTTCAAGCTTTATCCTGATATGTGTCCAATAATGGCAATTGTTAAAAGGGCGAAAAATTCTGAAAACCGCCTGTGCCTGTGGGATTGACGCAATTGTTTTTCTCATTTTTTCTAGTAGTCAGCAGTGCTGCTGCTAGCAGAATTGTTGCCTTACTAAGGCGAGAGTTTGTTGATTAACTGGTTCTCAAGACCGCCGAGTCACGATAATGGAAAATCAATAAAAACAAAAAATTGAAATATTGTCTATTTCAAATTTTATTATACCGCTTACCCACTATTTATCAATATAAATTGAAATCATAATGTAAATTATACATTTTTTTAGATAAAATAAGTCAACATTTAAAAAAAAGTTTTTTGTGTAAGTTTACCTTCATAAAATAAAATAAAAAAGTTTTTAGTTTTTTCCGACTGTCTGCTTTTAATCTTGAATAAAAATTCTTGAGAACAAATTAATAAAAAAAACTGTCCTCAGCTTAGGTTATTAGATCTATAGTTGCAGTCAACTTCCACCAGCGTTGGGTGTTTTTCGCTGATTTCTCAGTCAATTCTAAAGGGTTGGCATGAATAGCGAGGGAGACCTATGAAGCGAGAGAGGATCAATAAGAGGCCGAATGTCTGTATATGAGATGGCAATTTATCACTAAATATACAAATATATGTTATAAACATCATAATATACATATACCTGTATCGAAAGCGGCTAAAATTATCAAAACAGTTGAGAAAATGAACGATAACAACAACAAGGGAGACAATTATAAGATCGCTGGCGGCCGGCCGACATTTTGTGAGATTGCCCAGTCGGCCAACAGTGGGGCCATCTGGTGAATAGAACGAGTTGTCACAAGTGACAGGTACCCGGATACAGTACTGAAGCAATCATTGGCAAAATTGGCTTTTGATAGCAGCATGGTATATTATTGGTATATTATTTTAATTAAAAAAAAACACAATAACACACAATTATTATGCGTAAATATAATATATATTTTATTGACATACAACATTCATACAACAATCATTCAACATAGGTAATGTACACAAATGCATAATATACAATATAATACAAAATTTGTAGCCGTAGCTATAATTCTGTGTATATATATGACATTTATATATTATCATCATAAGATCATACATTCATGATCCATATTCTCAATTACTGTTTGTTCACAGTTGTGGTCTTTACCGTTTTTTGTGTTTCTTTTGGCTAGGCTTGGTACCATTGGCGGTGGAGCGTAGAATCGTTTATACAGCGTCACTTGAACGATGTTGTCGGGGTTTGTGTGTCTTGAGAAATTTAAGTAGATGGCGATCTATTTGTTCTTTAGTTTTATTAATCCATGGCTGACTCAAGCTGTCGTGATCTGAGTGATGACATCAAAACGCCTTGAGTGTCACGTAGGCCTACATATATCACACATTTACAGGCGAATGCAAGAAGCTGTCGTGATCTGAGTGATGACAAGTGAACTACAATTGAAGATCAAACTCGATCAAATCACCGCTACATAGGGTTGGCGTTAATATCATTTAAAAGAAAGTAACGTTAAAAAATCAAATAATTACACTATGCAATAAGGCCTATGTAGGCTATCATTTATATTAAGTTTTAGTCCTGTAGATATAGTCCATACCTGTTATTTACAAATGTATCGAGATTATTAAAAGGGTTTTCAGTAATTGATAGTTCTCTTAAATATGATCAGTCTAGGAATTTGAAGAATAAAATATATCCTTTATTGTATCAGAATCCTGAATAAACGTAAAAGTTTATGTTATCGTTCTACTATGAATGTTTCTTTCAATCGCGGTAGGCCTACTCGTGTACGTAGGCAACGCGGTCTACCTATAGCTACATATCTATCAGATAATAAATTAACCAAAAATATCTAGCCTATATGCATTTGTTAAATTCTATTAGTGTGACATTTATTAAATACGTATGTGAAAGTGGTCTTTAGGATGAAGGCGGTTAATTGGTGTTGCCCGGGGGGATCAGGCTTATAAGTTGATCACGAACGGAGGTGTGAAATGCAGCTGGTGTTCTACCCACTGTTGTCGTCGATTGCATTTTGGACGTGTTTTATCTACTGTTGTCGTCAATTGCATTTTAGACAGTTTTTTATCTACTGTTGTTGTTAATTGCGTTTCAGGTTGTGTTTTATCCACTGTTAAGTTAATTGTGTTTTAGGCGGTTTTCTTTTCATTTGCATTTCGCCTAGATCGACTCTTATATACACAGAGAGCTTTGATGTATATATATCTGAATGACATACAAATCCAGATGCACCCAGTTTATATTGTAATCTTGATCGCTACGAGGTATTGTTATAGTATAATAGCCTATAGGTTAAATACAGTGTTCTTTCTTATTTTTATATTTTGGCTGATTACTAACGATTCGTGTAGATGAGCCAGTGGTAACATTAGATACATGTATACATCGATTATGTTCGTGTATTAGCAGGAGCGCGAGCGGCTAAGTAATTACCTGGTACACACCAGGTGTCGCTCACAGCCACCTGTCGAAGCGAAAGAGACTTTCAAACGAAGCGAAGTCTCTTTCGATCACAAAACTGGACCTGTATTGTCTCCCAAATAAAAAAATAATAATAATTGTATACGAAAAATACAAGCATATATTTTATTGTGACATCGATAAATACATCATATACATGCATTACACCAGGGTTCCCCACAGTGCCGGAAATGCCGGCATACCGACCGGATGAATTTTATGCCGACCAGCATGTAATAGGTCACATCCGGCTGTTATCCATCTGGTAGATTAGCCAATATTCTGGTCGCCAGTGTCATACTGTGTTGGTTTAGAGATTAGCGAGTACATGTAAGACTGGTGTGCACGTATATAGGCCTATTGCCGATGAACAGTGAATACAAAAATGTACACACAGGATTCGTGTAACCACCCCCCCATAATCCCCCCTCCTCTGGGCCACCCGTCATGAATGTGCTGTATGTTACATAACATAGATGTAGGCCTACACCTGGCGGAAGCAGCGCTGACAGCAAGTGTAGAAAGCGCTTTCACAGTGTGGCCACCGCTGTGCCAATGTCAGTCCAGTGCTAACAGCGCTGAACCGGCATTGGAGCGACGCTGGCGGAGCTGGCAGTACTCGAGAATGTGATAACAGCGTTGACGGGCCAACACTTCTAGCGTTACCAGTCACCACGACACGTTCATTGTCACTCACCAAAGTGTCACACCGTTGGTGAGTGAGTGATACTAACTCACAAACCTTGTCACGTATAGACAACAACATTTATAAATTAGAGAATAATAACTCTCACCAACAAACAAAAACGCATAAAACACCAAGAAAACATGCATAGGCCTACACTCAAATACATAACTCAGAAACCATCCAATCAACAAGACAAAATAACAGACAGACAATTCAGAACTTTGTAAGCGAACTTTCTTAATTTCACAAAGATGAGACGCTTCTGGGAACTTTCTATTTTCCAAATTATCCACCCAAATTCAATCAAAATTACATAACTCTGACGTATGCAGGGTATGCTGGAGTATGGTGACAGCACACAGACAGTCAGGCAAACAACACAAATAAAAAAAGCTTTGATATTTTTTATTGCGCGCGCGCATGCAACAGTAAATATTTTATTATGCTGCTCGCGAGCGCTAAGTTTAGATTTTTAAGATATCGACCAGATGATTTTTTTTTCTGTGGGGAACCCTGCATTACACTGCCATACGAAGCCTTTTATTGATCCTCTCTCGCTTTATAGGTCTCCCTCGCTTTTCATACCCACCGATTCTAAATCAATTCCCATGAAATTTTGCAAGCACTCTTTTCAACTATTCTGGCGCCTACCCTGAAAATTTCGTGAAATTTGAATGAGTATTTCAAAAGTTAGACCATTTGACATGTAGTGGAATTACGTGATTGAAGCTGATATCATAGCGCTCAATGGGTTTATAGAATTAGAGGAGCGTCATAATTCGCAAAAACTACATGTCAAATGGTCTAACTTTTAAACTACATAATATTTTTTCATGAGAATCGGATGAAAATTGCTTGAGCAATGAGCGAAAAACATGCAACGCGAGAGTGACAGATTTAAAGTGACTTTTACTATACTAGTGGTTCAATAGGACTGGCATTTGAGGTGGTGACATCTTATATACCCCGGGCCACATTCATTTTGGTAATTCTGTAGCGCATGCTTTTCGTCGATTTCTCCGTCAATTATGAACCATTTGCCTTGAAATTTAGCACAGGTAATTTTCAAGTCCTATCCTAACGTCGATAAAAATTTTGCAAAATTATATTTAATATTGCAAAAGTTAGACCATTTGAAATGTAATAAAATTATAAAATTAGTTTTATGGGTTTAAAGAGGGACGTCATAAATTTAATTTACTACATGTCAAATACTGAATATAATTTTATGAAATTTTCAGGGATATTAGGATTCTGTTCAAAAATGATCTGTACACAATTTCATGAAAATCGGTTGATAATTGACGGGGAAATCAACGAAAAACATGCGCTACTGGTTAGTTGTGGCCCAGGGTACATATACTCGCCGTCAAATTAACCAGGATCGCATGATTTTCGGCGATTTTCCCGTCAATTCTAAACCGATTTTCTTCAAATTTTGCAAAGGCCATTTTCTATTCAACTCCTAACAGCCCTGAAAGTTTCGTAAAATTATATAGCGTATTTCAAAAGTTAGACCATTTGACAAGTAATGAATTGAAATTACGACGTCTCTCTATAAACCCCATTAAACTAGTTCTAGAATTTTATTACATGGCAAATGGTCCAACTTTTGAAATATTAAATATTATTTTGCGAAATTTTTACCCCTGTTAGGATTTTAATAGGAAATGTCTTCAGCAAAATTTCAAGGAAATCGGTTCAAAAATGATGGAGAAATCGCTGAAAATCATGCGAACCTGGTTGATCATTTTTAATTTGACGGCGAGTAGACCCACTATAGTTATATTATCGCCCTGTCACACTGTCCCTGACTGAGAAATAAAATAAACTCTTTTCTGGCTAATTTATACAAGACTACGACTTTATCTTAAAGTAAAACATATTTACTTTTATGTAGTCATTAACAGCAGCTGTTGCGGCAGCTCGCTTTCCTGTATCGTAACAATTCATTTCGCATAAAATTAGATAATCTTAACCAGGGGTCTGGCCGGACGAATGGTTGCCAACTGGTGGCTTCGTCACTCTCGAAGCGCCAGCATGTATTCGTACGGAAGCTCATTAGAGTAAAGATAATCAATGATAAAGACTTTGGCAGATCAACTTTATTCTGATTCTATTTCACATCAAAACAAATGCACGTGC
>OZ024912.1:20126754-20386754 GCA_964017125.1 Flabesymbios commensalis
TAACATATCAAAGTAAATAGTTCTACAAGAAAAAAGCGTAGGACCCATTCACCATCAAAAATATTCACCGTATATATAACACATGTTACACCATTTTTTGTACTACCATAACAGCTACAACATGTGCTTCTAGCAGAAGTATTTTTTCTTCTCCTCTAGTTAAAAGTTAAACGATCATTGTCAGCAAAACATATACTTGGATACAGTATATATAATCACAATGTATTAGATATTTTAACGTTTCATCTGTCTTACAAGCCTAATGACAAAACATTGTGGTAATGTCTGAAACTTAGAAATGGTAAATCACCCGGTGTGATCAAGTAACAAAATTGTTGAAAAGGGCTTATAATTTTATTGATCAGCATTGAAAATAAATAAAAATAGTTTTTATCTTTTTTATGGGACAATTCGAAATTAAACATGTTTTACTATTGGCCATACTGTACCCTGTATCTGCCAGAATTACGTTACCTGATCACACTTTATTCTTGTAAAAACAAATAAGCATTACGTACCAGGCTTGGGGTCAAAGTACTCGGTACTTCGGTACTTTGGTACTCGAGTGCCGATTTTGCAGTACTCGTCGGTACTCAGTACTCGTACTTTTAAAAAGTACTTGTACTCGTACTTGTACTCAAGTACTTTTAAAAATAAAAGTACTTTTAACGAGTACTTACGAGTATTTTACGAGTACTAGTCATCTTAAATTAATTCAAAATAGCTCACAGTCAAATCATAAATCATCATAGCGGGATATGGAACATTCAGTTTATGATTCTTTTTCCATCCGTTTAGCTATTATATTAAAAAATGATTTATTAAATACTTTATAATTATTTCCAAACTAGTCCAATTACTTACATCAACTTATAACAAAAGTGCGCCTTTTTTACAATATCATGCTGCTAATTGCTTGTTCTGCCTTGTATATACCAGTATGTATGCTCGTGTAGTTCACAAGATAAATAAATAGCTATTAGACGCGTCTTTGGAAACTAGGAATTGATATATAACATTTACAAGTGACCATACTATACGGTAGGACTAGTAATCATTGAAGGGGGGGGGGCGTGATTTCAACAATAATGTCTCGCTGTTTAAGAATCACACATACAACACCTCGTTCTTCGCAGCTAAGCCCCAGAAAACACGGGGCATTGAACCAATGGTGGTATAATGTTGGGCCAGCGTTGAAGACTGTGTACTAAGATTACTATAGGTTCAATTTTTCGTGTTTGTTGGGACGATCGACCGGTATTTGCATAATATTTGCGCAATATTGGCCCAATTGCGTAGATACTTAGCCGACATTTCCCCAGCACCGGACAAATAATGTCACTTGAATGAACAAGTGAACAAGTAGTTTATAACTGTTCTCTTATAAAGCAGTAATATTAAAACTGCCATAGCTCATACCACTCAGTACCAATGTTGTGTAAGTACCAAAAAACACGACCGTGACAACGCGACGTCTTATCTACAGTGACCTTACTATTGCCGGGCCAATGTCCAAGACATCGGGCCAAGAATTAACCAGCAAGTACGTAGGATTAACACATGATATAACAGCAGTTTTCAAACAAAGATGACCAGAGTAATTAGACGGCAAACATCACCCTTTAACTGCGGGACACTACTATTTTTTATATATCATTATTACAAATTTTTTATGAAGCGGTTCAAACAAAAAAATTCGGAGCGCTGTACACACTGAAAACAAGAAAAAAATAAAAGTAGACGAAATTATGCACAAGTTTACAAGACGTCAGTTGTCTAGCGAACTAAACTACCTTTGACATGTGCAATATATATACATTGCGTCAGGTCACCAGTAAGCAACAGCTGAGTCAAAAAATTGTTTTTTTATTTGTCTTTTTTTTTTAAATTGTGATTATAGTTTGTCACTTGAAGCTAGAAATATAATTGACAATTATAGCTGCAAATTAGTGAAAAATATAATTGAACATATAACTGTTAGTGTCGCGTAAGGGTTAAAGGTGTGAGGTTACATAATGAGTCAATTGTAGGCCTACGGCGGCTTTCTATAACCCTTTCTGTCCCCGAAATGTGCTGATGGACCGAGTATAAAAATAGATACAACAGTGATTTTCTCCTCCTATAAATTGCATACAAATATATTTTTAAACTAATAATAGTCTAATTCATCAGCGTATGCCCGGGCTGAATCTTGTACGGATACAATGTATTATGGTAATACATTAGATTTGATATCACAGTCACCAGCAACTAAAGTGTGCCTGTTATCGCTAAACAATTCTGCCGTGCAAAGCCAAAAGGCAGTTCCGTTTACTCTTCAAGTACGCAGATACTGCCTTTTAGATTTTCAGGGCAGAATTTTGATCCGTGTACCTTTAATAGACTTGATGTTTTCCATGACACAATGTGTGTTCGGGCTCATTTAAACGTGTATTACAGTGGCGACCAAATGTTGGCGGCACTGATCTAAAATTTTACTATCATTAGGACTACTGCAAGTTTTTAAGCTAGCGTGTTTTGCAACGTGAAGCTTTAGACACAGACAATTTGTATACTAGTATGTACTTATTAATTCATTATGATTCGCCAAATTGTAGGCCTATATGTACCATACAATACTTTGTACACTGATAGGAGTATTATCAGTGGCGGATTTAGACCGGGTTGACAGGGTTCCAGAACCCTGTCAGCATTTTCAAATCGATCAGATTATGGGGTTTCGGACATAAAAAACGGTACTTTTCAGGTTTGGAACCCTGTCAATGTTATACAAACAAAATGACCGGTTTCCAAAACGAAAATGACATGCATATTGCGTTAATATTAATTAAGGAAACAAGTAATTTAAAGTGATTGATAAGCCTAATCGTTGGCACTAGAAGGTGTGGAGGGGTGGTCGGCTGCAAGTCCTTAGCAGGTACAATTAGTTGTCACCGCCTCATTGATGTGTAAACAATGAATCACGCCGACAGTGACGCCTTGACTATTACATAACATCCACACCACCCCTCCAGTCTATACGACCTACATAATTATATACTATAAAGTTGGCGATTTTCACATTTAAATTGGACGTTTGATCTTATATCGCTTATTTTCTTTTTTGTCCATTCACCTTTATCACTTTATTTATAATTGGGACTTAAATTTATATAGGCCTATATTATGATATAATGATACAAACACCGCTAAAAACCAGAGTTGCCTAACACCAGCGTGTATATGATATATATGATACAAATATGATACACATAGGCACATAATATGATACATATATGTATATATAATTTGAGTAAATTGGAACCCTGTCAGATTATTTTCTGGATCCGCCCCTGATTATTATACTATTGGCTGGGACATGGCATCAGATAATGCAATTTCAATAATACACCTGTCCCATAAAATATCATTTTCACCTCTCATATCTATATGTAACCCGACCTGGCAAAATGAGTAAGCTGCATATATACATATTAAAGTTATAAAGATATCCCGCACGTACACAAAAAGTACCATTAAAATGGTATAACACACAACTCTGTAGCGTGTTTAACTTCGGAAATATGAGGCGACAAACTCAGAAAAATATGAAGTCTGAAATTGCGTCATTTTGAGAAAATGGCATTTGAAGTTCAAAAAGGCAATTTGTGCATTTTTGGAAAATACCACACAATTGTATTAAAATAAAATAAATAGAAAAAATATTCAGTTCCACTGCATTTTCCTAATAATCGTTTGCCAAAGTGTGACTTAAAACTCATGTTGCCAGATCGGGTCACATATAGCAACATGAAGTAACATATATTATAATCAATTATTTATTTAATAAATTTCATGTAAATTATCAGAGTTTATAAACAAAGTACTCGGTACTTGTACTCGAGTACTTTTAAAAGTACTTGTACTTGTACTCAAGTACTTTTGAAAATCCATTACTTGTAGTTGTACTTGTACTCGTCATTCTTTCAAGTACTTGTACTTGTACTCGAGTACTTTTGTCCAGTACTCGCCCCAAGCCTGTTACGTACGTGATCACACATTTTTGGTTTGCGAAGCTACACACCCAATTGGGCATATTTTAAAGAAGTGCTAGTATCCAGCGCTGAAGGCGTCCTAATACACTAAATAAAATAAAAGATAAAAATACATAGAAAACAAAATAGTTGCACTTTCACTTGAAATATGTGAATAAATAGCCAGTGATCATGTAACGAATATTGCTGTGTTATAAACGACATATGTGATTATAAGTTCCTATTATGTTGAATACAAATAATGTTCAAATATTGGATTATTCATTGCTATATCCACATATATTCGATGAAAAATATCTACTATTACTTACCTTTTTTAAGGTGATGAACATTCAATTATGGTGTGATATCGTAACTGTGATCACGTAACGGGTTTTTCAATTATTTTGTCCCACACAATATAAATGGTCACTCTAATATTGATAAACATTGTGATATAAACCAAAGGTTTACGGAAAAGAGTAACGCGGAAATTATTAAAATACATCGAGTGGTTAGGCCGATAATTTATTTTGACACTACAGAAAGACTCCCAATTAGAGTGATCACAAAAAAAGATTTGATAGGTTTTTAAGTTACCAAAATATGTTTGATTTGATTAATATCAGGTCTATATCAATCCTTTACCTAGATATAGTGACTTTGGTTTAAGAAAAAATCAAATAAAATCGCTAATGTTACGCTGAAATTCATGATATTATTGCAAGTGTTTTTTATTTGTATTTCTTTGGTCTTTATATAAGTGATCACGTAACGGTGATCATGCACGTAGCGACGCATTTCAATGTTGTTATCAATACAATGTAGCCTAACACTGCATGGTGTCACATCGAATAAACAAACCTCCAACATAGCGCCCAACTGTTCTTTTCCGAAAAAAACACATATCAGATTAGCAGAAACACAATGAGAGCAAAAATATCAAAACGCACATAACCTTAAAAACATGTCCATTTGGCGTGATCACGTAACGGTTATTTTGTATGGCTATATTAATTTATACATAAAAAAAATTATACATAAGGTCACTTCCCAGGATGTAAAGTGTTCACAGTATTGTATTTTCCCTCTGACGTACTTCCTGTGACTTGACCCAGACAAATATTCGCAGGCCTTATTAACACAGGCATGCTAGTCATTACTCTGGTTCCCAGAGCCACACTACGCGGCGTGGCCGAGCTTCATGTAGCCTCTGGTATGCCCCAGTGGCGAATGGTTGTGACTTGTTGCTATTTTTAGAAGAAAATAGGGTAATCCCCGAATTCAGACATTTTTGAAAGGTCACTTCCCGCATTTCCTATGACTTGACCCAGAAAATTATTCACTGGCTTCATAACACAGGCATGATGGTCACGTGACTAAGAACATTGGCCAATACCCGGCCATAAATGAAATTGGCAGGGATCGCCAGGCAAGCTAGTCATGTGCCTAAGGACCGTAAATGAAATTGGCCGGGCTCGCCTGGCAAGAATGACAAGAATGGGCCATTCCGAGTTTTACACAAAATAACCCAACCACACATGAAAATGTCGCCAAAACGTGCACATCGTTTTGCCGTAAAAGAAGCTGTTTAGATGGCTCTAGAAAGTAGCTGCTATCAATTATACAACACATAAATTGTTCAGGAAATTATCTGTACGTAACACGTAGCCTAATGCGATCGGCCTACATATTTTGTGAAAAAAAATTGGTAAAAATTATATTTTTAATGTCTATGTGACCTTTGTCGTAATGTTTTGTGTGTTCGGACAGTAAGATATAACATAGTTGTTCGCGGTCTGAAAAAGAGTTTAAACTACGAAGATGGAGTGCATGTTCATTATTTGAGTATTCAGTGTTCGCCTTTTAATAACATTTTTCTGTCAATGAAATAAGAAAGATGAAGTGTTCGGTTTTAGCATAACTCTAAATATGTTGTGTTTTAATTGCATTCTTCCGATAGCGAATTAAAGAAGACTGAGTCTTCAATATTTTAGCGTAAGTATATATTATTTCAACAGCAACATAGGGAGTAAACATAGTCTCCCATGAAATATGAAGATGTAACGTTATACGAAAATGGTATGAATGTTATCATAATAAAATATCTTTAATAACTGACGTGACATGGTGAATCATCCACAGGGTTATATAAACGAAAGCGAATAAGGTACATTTTATTGTTGTAAAAAATCTATTCTATAGCCCTGATAGATTAAGTTTCCAGGCTTCGTCCTTCGTTGAACGTACGTCCTGAGCAAATAGCTATTTTCTGCTATTATATTATTGGTGAGAAAAGCGAAAATCTAGCCCAACAAAGAGGAGACGTAAGTAGTCGTTGGGCTGAAGTCTTAGAACAGGTCGATCTTGTTGCTCCCGTTAACATTTTTCAAACAGTGACAGAATACGAGTAAAATACGTAAAATTCAGTTTAAATACGTTCACATTACATCTATTCTAAAGATTATTCATCAAGTCTCCACCCATAAGTCCGCCCACCGCCACCGCCGCCGCCACCGCCACCGCCGCCGCCGCCGCCATTTGTTTCTGCTCTCACTCGAAAACCCCTACTCGGATTATTTCCAAATATTTGCAGTACGCATACTGGCCCTGGGGAATTTACCTGCGTTTTTCTGTTTCTTCAACAAAATCCAAGATGGCCGCCTAAATCCTATGAAACACGCTAGAGCTAGAACCGCCTCATCGATTTGTTTCATGTTTGGTTTAAAGGAAAGACCTTACCCTGGACGTGAGCTGAAAAGCTTTTGGTGTGATTCTGATAATAAAAACTTTTTACGTTTTAGTATTTTTACTGATATTTCAGTTTTGTTCATTTTGGCGATAATCAAAATTTGTTAATTTAGTTATACACCCCTACTCAGATTATTTCTAAATATTTGCAGTATGCATATTGGCCCTAAGGAATTTGCCCAGTATTTTTTTGGCGTTTATCAGCTTCTCCAGCAAAATCCAAGATGACCGCCAAAATCCTATGTCGCTCTCTAGAGCTTGAACCGCTTCCTGGATTTGTTTTATGTTCGGTTTAAAGGAAAGACCTTACCCTGCACATATGCTGATTAGTTTTGGGTGTGATTCAGATAATAAAAACCTTGATTTTTTTACGTTTTAGAATTTTAGCGGATATTTCAGTTTTGTTCATTTTGGCTATCATCAAAATTTGGTAATATAGCTATATACCCCTGCTCGGATTATTTCTAAATATTTGCAGTATGCATATTGGCCCTCTAGGGAATTTGCCCGCTAAATTTTGTTGGCGTTTTTTAGCTTCTTCAACAAAATCCAAGATGGCCGCCAAAATCCTATGTCACTCTCTAGAGTTTGAGCTTCATGGATTTGTGTTCAAAGGATTAACCATACGCTTGATGTGTGCTAATTGTTTTTTTTGTGTGATTATGATAATAAAAACTTATATTATCTTACTTTTTAGAATTTTAGCTGATATTTAGTTTTGCTCATTGCTCATTTTAGCTATTATCAAAATTTGGTAATATGGTTATACAGCTCAAATTTTATCTTTTGGGTATGTTCAGTGGCCCTGAGAAAATAGTCAGGTGAATTGTTTTTATTTTTTTATTTATTCAACCAAATTCAAGATGGCCGACGAATCACATGTTACTCTCAAGAGCTTGCCTGCTTCACCGATTTGTTCCAAGGAAACAACTTACCCTGGCCATAATTATGTTGATTGGATTTTGGTGTGATTCTGACATCACATTATTATGTGGTTTACATAAACCTTTGGTGACAGTACTGTATTTCTCTATAATTAATGTACTATGTGGGGCGGGTGGAGACGCAAGCTTTGCCCCTCAGGCAAATCTAGTTTCGAATGTTCTCATTATAATGCAGGGACATTATGTATGATCTGAAAATGAGAATGGGCTATACTGGGCCTACTGTATAGCCTACGATTGACACGGGCTCTATAAAAACGCTGGTTGGCTCCATTGTCCGAAATCGGAATAGGCCTACGCGATTCAAATTTTTTAACAAGAGAATCACGACCATCACAACGCCTGCGCCACATGACATACGCTATCATCAGCACATAAAGCATAAATAATGGCCGCATGTAGGCGTATGCCATTTTGAATACGATCAAATTGAAATGTTTTACATGTTAAAAGTTCACGACTTATCTTTTCACGACTTTCTAGTAGCCAAATGGTCGCCTGCATGGTTGTCGCAAGACAGTTGTAAGAATATCTTGAGATTATCTTGCGACTGCTACCCAAAATATCATTGTGAATCATTCACTATAATTCGCGAGAATATATTACGAATATCTTGCAAATATTTCTCGAGCGTTTTACGAAGTTTTGGAACAGCTTTATTGAAAAACATAGCTTGAAACAGTCTTGAAACAGCAACTATCTCAAGACTTTATCGTGACAGAAGCAAAGCGTTCGCGGTGCCGTGAAAATGCCATGCTTATCAGAATTAACAGCTTTAAAAAGGAAAAAAATGCTGAGTGTTTTCCCAAGACTACTGAATGAAGTTCAGGTTCAGATACATTTTTTTAGGTGAAGTACTTTTTCATGATAAATAAGGCTTTTAACAAGTGTAATTACACAATTCTAGAGTATTTTTTGCAAAAAAATGTGTTTCCTCTGCAGTAGCTAACACATTGCCTAGCTTTCTATTGTGCGACTTTGTACCAAATTTGATGCTTTTATTACATTTTGAACAATTTTATTCAAATAAGGACACTTATTATAATAATTTGTCGGACAAAAAGGGTGTGAGTCTCGCCACGCACTATGGATCCGCAGTTATTTTGATTAAATAAACTGCTAAAAGCATTAATAAATAGTTTTGTAAACATATTTGGTAAAACATATATACAGAGAGACCTCGATGTTCCGTCATCATCTGTTCCCAAGAAATATGACGGAACTTCGAATATGGAAGAGTTTCGGAGCAGCTCCCCCACCCCCCTCTAAGCTGTGTTGGAACCGAGGATATTATATATCTAATTCAAACTGTAATGTTATTATATTAGTAAGTGTATTGGTTGTGCGAACAAAATAACAACATAATTATGGTACAAATATAATTTTATTATTTCAAATATATAGTTACATGATTTTCTTAAATTCAACGTTTAATTAAACCAAAACATAAGTGCTTCTTCAAGCTTGCCATATTTTACTGCTCTACTGCGTAAAATATCACCCACTGTTGTGCGACCCACTGTCACGTCCCACTTTTCGACAAAATGAGCGGCAATATCAGAGCACGTAGCTTTAGGATGAGCGTCTTTGTAAACACAAATTTCTCGTTTTTTATCTCTATTGAGGTCAGAGCGTCGTCGTTTGCATGGATTCGAAGCCATGGTGAAACTGAATGACTACCATAAACCTATTGTGTCTTTTATACATCTAATCTGTTTATCACAGTAAAAGAACAAAGGAGTATCAATTGCTTTATTCTGTTTCAATTGTTAATTTAACCGAATAATAATGTTTTTTATTTGGTAGTCGAAATGACTCCAATCAATATCACTCAACTCAGGTGTTGACAGATGGACGTGATCGAATCTAACACATCTCACTGTGTATAGCACCGTGCATGTCATTACTCGGCTTACTGCTCCGACTTTCATGTTGCCGGAGGTGCGACTTTTGTCTTCCTGTTATTGTAGGGCTTTGCATACTGTTATTTTCACAATGGTTATTTTCACAATTTTCACAACGCTCAAATAGGTGCTGACACTTCCTGCTATAATCCGAAACACGGCTTAGAGTATAGGCCTAATTAGCCGTGTATTACAACGGCCAATGCGAGCGCAGCGAGCTGCTGCAAGCGTAGGCCGATATAGCGCTAAGGCCTAATCTATGACATTAATGTCCTCAACGTAGATGACGGCATGAATAATTACGATCTGTTCACAAAAAATTGTTAGATACCTATAGATTTAGTTAACACAATCAAACATTTCGGTACTGATATCTACACCAGACATATTGAAGGTCAAATTAATTAATCTTTATCGGCTTAATTAGCTGCTATATACACACGAAATTAAACATTGTGCCAATCAGGGCTATCCCAGCAAACAAGACACATTGTCCCGATGTTGTTTTAATGTTGGGCCACCGTCTACGACGCTTACCCAAAATTTAAACAACATTGGTTCAACGCCTCGTGTTTGCGGGGATGACTGTGCGAGACGTTGGCTTTGACCCAGGAAACATTCACCCAATGTTAGTACAATGTGAACCCAACGTCTCAGACACTGGCCCAACATTGTACCAGCATTGGGTGAACGTCTCGTGTTTGCCGGGCTGTATCATATTACTGCCGTCAAGAAGTGTTATGTACAACGAGCGGTTCCTCCTTTGTTGGGGGTACGGTGTCAAAGGCAGTGGCCCAGCATTAAACCAATGCTCAAATCGTGAACATGTGTTTTCCGGGTTTTATTTGCTCATTAGCCCCCCCCACTAATCCCTTACACGTTAGGTGCATTTAGCCAGCGTTGGTGAAATGTTTTGAATAGGACATAAGCACTGCCCCAATCACTATACAAACAAGTGGCGCTCACACAATTAGCGTGACTGACCGTGACAGAACAATGAGACGCTTATGTCATGCATTGATTTAATCCTTTCGTCACCTAGATTTGATGACTGAGGCGGTCAACGTGACGGAACAACGGGACACTTATTTATTGATTTAACCCTTTCGTCCCCGAAATTTGATGACGGAGGCGGACATCGGAGTGACGGAACATAGAAGCAAAAGTACATTGGGCAGATCCGTTCCCATCAAAACCAAGACGGATGTAGAAGAAGACGAAACATCGGAGGACGGATCTCCGAGGCCTGTCTGTACATGTATTTGCTTTAAATAATTACTTCAATTTATTGAAAAAATAAAGGGGTTTGAAAATGCTTTGAACGAAGCCCTTACATTACAGTTACAAGGTGGTCCCCCTTCGATATGGATCAGTATACTCTAGTATCAAAATTTGAACGATTCTCCTAGAATATAACTCAAATCCACTGAGTAATATGCAAGTTATGATAAAAAGACAATTCGACCATTAATATTAAATTTGGAATCACATAGGCCTATACTGACAGATATTAGATAACGTGGGTGAAAATAAACTATAAATATTTAATCTAGTATGTATTCTAGGCATTCCGTGATTCAGTATTCGCTCGTAAACACGTAAAGTAACATAAATGTTGAATTCACATCTAAATAAGGAACGCAGAAAGCCATTGTAATATTCTTGAAATCTTTTTCCAACAGTTAGCCCTCTAATTGGAGGTTAATTGGTTAAGGCTGATGAGTTCGGTAGCTGTAGCAATTGGAAACTGTTCAATTGGAAACTTGATGCCAACATTACAATCCATAGAGGAAGTTAAAATATCCGGAGTGACATGAATAAAGCATAACTGGCAATGAGCTCACAGGTCCATTAGTAGCGGTGTCGTATTCTGCTATACATTGTGCGGGTGGAGATAGTGACGCTTTTACCATAGGCATACTGCTTATAATCGTCATTGTACAAAATCAAGCTAACAATCATACGCCCTTTTTCAGAGCAAATGCAAAACTTGGGTGCATAAGATGTATATTTTTTTCAAAATTGACATTTCAATATCATTATGGTGCACCTTTGTCTGTCTGTCCGTCAGATTATTCTACCCCGGATGACGATCATTAAGCCTAATTTCTGCGGGGGTTTTCAGTCCATATAGTATGTAGTGAAAGGACTCCATGGGTTGACATCAATTTTGGTAATTGTTTTGTATGAAGCAGTGTAGGATTTTTTTCACAGTCGCGATTAGCAACTGATTAGCGGGTTAAGGTTTAATACATTATTAGAATGAGTTTCAATAATGTAAAAACTCAACATATCCTTTATTATCCCTTATTAACCTTTACAGCGCCAGAGTCTGACCCCGGGAGTCTGACGTGATCCACAACTTCAAGTGAGTGAAAATTTATTAAGATTTGACAAAATGGAGGTCAACTGTTTTCAAATATTGCTGATTGATGTCACATTTTATATTTTACTTGTTTAAAAGATAGTACCTAATGTGCTAATAAAAATGAAAACCCGAATATATACGGCACCGGCGGTTAAAGGGTTAAAGTGATAATCACGTCTATTGCCGTTCTCAGGCTTCTAATTATTTTTCCACAAAACAAGAGAAGTTGAAGGAGAAATTGGCGATACATTTGTAAGATTTGCATAATTATGTCTTTATTCTAATTGAACATAAACAGGTAAGTAAATTTTACACTAATTAAAATGTTTAAAATTTAATTTTTTATTACTTATAGCGCTTCAATTAAGGGTATAAAATATAAGTATTGAATGTTATAAAACCTTAAGCATTTATATGCGCGCTTAAACTATTATGGTACAAATATAATTTTATTATTTCAAATATATAGTTACATGATTTTCTTAAATTCAACGTTTAATTAAACCAAAACATAAGTGCTTCTTCAAGCTTGCCATATTTTACTGCTCTACTGCGTAAAATATCACCCACTGTTGTGCGACCCACTGTCACGTCCCACTTTTCGACAAAATGAGCGGCAATATCAGAGCACGTAGCTTTAGGATGAGCGTCTTTGTAAACACAAATTTCTCGTTTTTTATCTCTATTAAGGTCAGAGCGTCGTCGTTTGCATGGATTCGAAGCCATGGTGAAACTGAATGACTACCATAAACCTATTGTGTCTTTTATACATCTAATCTGTTTATCACAGTAAAAGAACAAAGGAGTATTAATTGCTTTATTCTGTTTCAATTGTTAATTTAACCGAATAATAATGTTTTTTATTTGGTAGTCGAAATGACTCCAATCAATATCACTCAACTCAGGTGTTGACAGATGGACGTGATCGAATCTAACACATCTCACTGTGTATAGCACCGTGCATGTCATTACTCGGCTTACTGCTCCGACTTTCATGTTGCCGGAGGTGCGACTTTTGTCTTCCTGTTATTGTAGGGCTTTGCATACTGTTATTTTCACAATGGTTATTTTCACAATTTTCACAACGCTCAAATAGGTGCTGACACTTCCTGCTATAATCCGAAACACGGCTTAGAGTATAGGCCTAATTAGCCGTGTATTACAACGGCCAATGCGAGCGCAGCGAGCTGCTGCAAGCGTAGGCCGATATAGCGCTAAGGCCTAATCTATGAAATTAATGTCCTCAACGTAGATGACGGCATGAATAACTACGATCTGTTCACAAAAAATTGTTAGATACCTATAGATTTAGTTAACACAATCAAACATTTCGGTACTGATATCTACACCAGACATATTGAAGGTCAAATTAATTAATCTTTTTCGGCTTAATTAGCTGCTATATACACACGAAATTAAACATTGTGCCAATCAGGGCTATCCCAGCAAACAAGACACATTGTCCCGATGTTGTTTTAATGTTGGGCCACCGTCTACGACGCTTACCCAAAATTTAAACAACATTGGTTCAACGCCTCGTGTTTGCGGGGATGACTGTGCGAGACGTTGGCTTTGACCCAGGAAACATTCACCCAATGTTGGTACAATGTGAACCCAAAGTCACAGACACTGGCCCAACATTGTACCAGCATTGGGTGAACGTCTCATGTTTGCCGGGCTGTATCATATTACTGCCGTCAAGAAGTGTTATGTACAAGGAGCGGTTCCTCCTTTGTTGGGGGTACGGTGTCAAAGGCAGTGGCCCAGCATTAAACCAATGCTCAAATCGTGAACATGTGTTTTCCGGGTTTTATTTGCTCATTAGCCTCCCCCCACTAATCCCTTACACGTTAGGTGCATTTAGCCAGCGTTGGTGAAATGTTTTGAATAGGACATAAGCAATGCCCCAATCACTATACAAACAAGTGGCGCTCACACAATTAGCGTGACTGACCGTGACAGAACAATGAGACGCTTATGTCATGCATTGATTTAATCCTTTCGTCACCGAGATTTGATGACTGAGGCGGTCAACGTGACGGAACAACGGGACACTTATTTATTGATTTAACCCTTTCGTCCCCGAAATTTGATGACGGAGGCGGACATCGGAGTGACGGAACATAGAAGCAAAAGTACATTGGGCAGATCCGTTCCCATCAAAACCAAGACGGATGTAGAAGAAGACGAAACATCGGAGGACGGATCTCCGAGGCCTGTCTGTACATGTATTTGCTTTAAATAATTACTTCAATTTATTGAAAAAATAAAGGGGTTTGAAAATGCTTTGAACGAAGCCCTTACATTACAGCTACAAGGTGGTCCCCCTTCGATATGGATCAGTATACTCTAGTATCAAAATTTGAACGATTCTCCTAGAATATAACTCAAATCCACTGAGTAATATGCAAGTTATGATAAAAAGACAATTCGACCATTAATATTAAATTTGGAATCACATAGGCCTATACTGACAGATATTAGATAACGTGGGTGAAAATAAACTATAAATATTTAATCTAGTATGTATTCTAGGCATTCCGTGATTCAGTATTCGCTCGTAAACACGTAAAGTAACATAAATGTTGAATTCACATCTAAATAAGGAACGCAGAAAGCCATTGTAATATTCTTGAAATCTTTTTCCAACAGTTAGCCCTCTAATTGGAGGTTAATTGGTTAAGGCTGATGAGTTCGGTAGCTGTAGCAATTGGAAACTGTTCAATTGGAAACTTGATGCCAACATTACAATCCATAGAGGAAGTTAAAATATCCGGAGTGACATGAATAAAGCATAACTGGCAATGAGCTCACAGGTCCATTAGTAGCGGTGTCGTATTCTGCTATACATTGTGCGGGTGGAGATAGTGACGCTTTTACCATAGGCATACTGCTTATAATCGTCATTGTACAAAATCAAGCTAACAATCATACGCCCTTTTTCAGAGCAAATGCAAAACTTGGGTGCATAAGATGTATATTTTTTTCAAAATTGACATTTCAGTATCATTATGGTGCACCTTTGTCTGTCTGTCCGTCAGATTATTCTACCCCGGATGACGATCATTAAGCCTAATTTCTGCGGGGGTTTTCAGTCCATATAGTATGTAGTGAAAGGACTCCATGGGTTGACATCAATTTTGGTAATTGTTTTGTATGAAGCAGTGTAGGATTTTTTCACAGTCGCGATTAGCAACTGATTAGCGGGTTAAGGTTTAATACATTATTAGAATGAGTTTCAATAATGTAAAAACTCAACATATCCTTTATTATCCCTTATTAACCTTTACAGCGCCAGAGTCTGACCCCGGGAGTCTGACGTGATCCACAACTTCAAGTGAGTGAAAATTTATTAAGATTTGACAAAATGGAGGTCAACTGTTTTCAAATATTGCTGATTGATGTCACATTTTATATTTTACTTGTTTAAAAGATAGTACCTAATGTGCTAATAAAAAATGAAAACCCGAATATATACGGCACCGGCGGTTAAAGGGTTAAAGTGATAATCACGTCTATTGCCGTTCTCAGGCTTCTAATTATTTTTCCAAGAAGTTGAAGGAGAAATTAGCGATACATTTGTAAGATTTGCATAATTATGTCTTTATTCTAATTGAACATAATTAGGTAAGTAAATTTTACACTAATTAAAATGTTTAAAATTTAATTTTTTATTACTTATAGCGCTTCAATTAAGGGTATAAAATATAAGTATTGAATGTTATACAACCTTAAGCATTTATACGCGCGCTTAAACTATTTTTCCTCGTGCATATTTATTAGGAAGGATGTCTGCTGTAAGCTGATAGTAGCATGGCATAATACAATAAAATGAACCCCTTAACCGCCAAATTATCCAATCTGAATTTTCACCCACTTGAAGTTGTGTCTCGCTGACGCGATCCACAACTTCAAGTGATTGAAAATTATTCTGATTTGACAAAATAGTAGTCAACTGTTTTCAAATATTGTTCATTGATGTCACATTTTATCTTTATCATGTTTAAAAGATGGTACTTAATGTGCTAATAAAAAATGAAAACCTGAATAAAATGCGGCACAGGCGGTTAAAGGGTTTAATGAATAGGGTTTTAAGTCACTTTTGTGCACATATAGGCTAAACTGGGCCAGGGGCACCTCTTGAGGATGGTGCCATGAATGAGATGACACTGCCCTCCAGATTCGAAATTCGTGCCCTGGCGGTCTGACACCGAGCATGCTACCTCGGAGGCTCACCACAATACTTAGTTTTACACCACCGAGACCGGGAACCGAACCCCGACTTCTAGCGTGAAAGGCACGGTGCTAACCACTACCCTAGGGACCCCGCCCAGCATGGCATAATAGTAGAGATCAAGCCTATAAAAGACTGTCAATAGCGCTTAAAGCCTGGATTATTCATAAGCGACAGACGTCCTCGACCATAATAGGCAAAACCACTGGCAACCTCATTAACCGAGTTAACTGAACAGGCTACTACCTGTGGTCAAGGTCTCATCCGCCAACATTATCAGCCATAATACAGAAATAGCGAACTTCGCGTAAAAAGCATCGTTTAGACCTACATAGTATATTATTATATATGACTAATTATTAAAGACAGACAAAAGTGGTAAGACATATTGAATATTTTCATGGACTATTTGTGATTCAAGCTCTGAAGTGGAGAGTGACCTCCGCCCCGTGGTCGGGTGACTCGACACTTCCGGAGATCTGAGCGGCGGCAATACCGCGCCATAATGAGTTCTGTCACTGTATGTGATCCATAACCCACCGTCGCCGTAATGTTTGGCCGGCGACCGCGACATTGGCTGAACATTTTCCAATCGTTGCGAAAATATAAAGGGTCGGCTGTTATCCAGTCCCAGAGGACGGAAATCAGTGTGTGGTCACAGCCATTAGCGGAGATGAAGGCGTATTCGTATCTTGTTCGTTAGGATGTCTCCATGTGGTATATGGATACGCGTCGCTGAACCAATGTTGATTTAATGTTGGACCACCGTCGCAGACGGTGGTTCAACTTTAAACCAGCATTGGTTCAACAGCCCTTGTCTGCTTAATTAGCTTATTTTTCAACCGAGAGCATGTATGCTATAGGCTTATATACAAGAATGTAAAGTCAAACTCTCTGCCTCTTTCATTGTATAGGTGGTCCGATAACAGAGCCAGAAGTATACTGTGCTATTTTATATTAGGCCAACATTGGGTGAGCCACGTATCCCTAGGTGAGCTAATAAAATTAAAAAATCAATAAGAAACAGCAAGATCTTGTAAAAGCAAAGTGGTAATAACAATGCAGAACGCTCGATATTTCTTATAAATTAATGCGAATCCGAAGAAATATTGTGAAAATCATCTGAGTATAAAATCTGATTGACACGAAGATGTGGATTTTATTTGAGGATGTTGCTCAGAAAAAGTGCCATCACAATTTTGGTCCTGAATATAGTAGCCTATTATTAGGTTTTCCAATCAATGGCGCTGAATTGGCCAATAGAACTTAATGGACAGAAATCGAATGCATATAACATGTCGGGCTCTGATGATTAAAATGTCATATTGGCCACGTGGCCTACTCAGCCGAGTGGCAGATATGACATTTTTATTTTGGTGATTGATGGTAGTTAATGCACTATAGGTAAGTCAAGTCGTGCAGATGACCTTTCCTACTACTTAAGCCATGACTCTGATGTCTTTTTAATGCTGTTTCAATGCTGGCCCAGCGTTGCAAGTGGTGAACCAACGTTAAAATAACATCGGGTGCATGCGTCTGGCTTGCAGGGACGTTTACCATCACAATTGAAATTCAATCTTAACAAGTAACGCTTACTATTATTAGTCATCATTTAACCTTCCTTAACCCTTTAACCGGCAAATTATTCAATTTGAATTTTCACTCACTTGAAGTTGTGTCTCGCTGACGCGATCCACAACTTCAAGTGAGTGAAAATTATTCAGATTTGACAATATGGAGGTCAACTCTTTTCAGATCTTGCTGGGTGATGTCACATTTTATCTTTAACATATTTAAAATGTGGTACTTAATGTGCTAATACAAAATGAAAACCCGAATATATGCGGCACCGGCGGTTAAAGGGTTACAGTTTATCAGAAAGACACATTTTTCAAATTCTTTGAAGCTGACAATGGCGTCAGCATTCTAGCTGTAAATGGCTGAAAAGTAATAGATATAAATTCGAGAGTTGAAAGGTTAGGTCTTCACCCTTTTCCACAATTGTTTTCCCTTAATACGTTGGCCATATGTTGGCGCAATCATTCGCCCGAATCTATCATGTGAACCGGAAGCACTCAGTTCAGTGCTAAATTATCTCCCCCTGAAGGCGTGTTAGTAATTACCACCTCACACAAGGGAGCTGGACCCCTGACATTTTGTATGGATCGGGGGACTTTGATCACTGCGTTGGATTCAGTCCCTTTTAGTTCTGACTCCCAGACTATTGCTATTAATTGAGGCGTAAATGGTCGAAATATTCTAATAACGTAACTAATAATATCAGGTAGGCCTACGTAAATATGATTACATTAGCCTATGTCAGTGTATATGGATGGACAACATCTAAGGCAGGGGACATACAAACAAAAAGGAAATATATCGGTATCCATGGTAACGAAGATAAGGTGGCAAACTACCAAACAAATTGATTATGGAGTACTAGTAACTGAACTAGTTATCATGAACATATTTATTATTACTCGTATATCAAACATAGGTGAATATATTGCACTTGGCTTCCACCCTTTAAACTAGGCCTTTTAAACTAGACCTTTTTTGGCCTACTATGTTGCATATTTGCCGAAATGGGTTGTCATCGAAACAGCGTTACAAAAATATTTTTCCAAAATAATCCACTTTAACAAAATAGATCAAGATCGTAGATAAATTTAATTTTATACTTTTTTAGTTTTTTTACATAAAGACAATGAATTTGCCGCGTGTTAAGTCACTAAAAAATACATTTTTTTCACTTTATTGAGAACAAACTTTCATTTCCCCATGTATTCACCTTTGCCACCTTCCTGTTGATTTTTTTAAGGTGTCCCGACACATATTGGAACATTTTTTAAAGATAGTTGTCAGTAAATCCATCAGAATCACATGATGTTGACATAGACTGATTTTCAAAACCGTGAAAATTGATTCAAAAGCACATAAATACATAAAATCGACAACAAAATGATTTAAATAGGCCAATTATTTATCGAATTGAGACGCCCAATACGTGAAATAATGCCGATGGCGGCCATCTTGGAAATAGGCTAACTATGACCCAGTGGGTCATTTTTTTACTGGTAAAATACACATCTTAGGGCTATTCCAACTGATTTTATAATTTAGTTTTTTGGGGTGTGCATGGGGACCTATTTTGGCAGCCAGACTATTACAGTGGTGTCACATCACACAGAGTGTTACAGTGGTGTCACGGAACACATAAGGTTACAATGGTGTCACGTCACATACAAGGTTACAGTGGTGTCACGTTATATAAAAGGTTACAGTGGTTTCACGTCACACAGAGGGTTACAGTGGTGTCACGTCACACATATGGTTACAGTGATGTCACGTCACATACAAGGTTACAGTGGTGTGACGTCATACATAGAGTTACAGTGGTGTCACGTCACATACAAGGTTACAGTGGTGTGACGTCACACATATGGTTACAGTGGCGTCGCGTCACATACAAGATTACAGTGGCGTCACGTCACATACAAGGTAACAGTGGTATCTCGTCACACATAGGGTTACAGTGGTGTCACGTCACATACAAGGCTACAGTGGCGTCACATGGTTGATGTCGAGTTAAGCGCAAAATACACTATCGATTTCGCGCGTGAAAGAGAGGAAATCGCGCGAGAAGTAGCGTTGGTTATCGAACACACTATTTTATCATTTCCAAAACATACAAGCGCGACGATGACTCGGGCGCGACAGGCACCGCAATAATTTAAAAAAACACTTGGGTCAAACACTGATACATTTTTCTAGCGTGTCGCGCCGATTGTCGCGCCGGTTTTCGCATCACACATGTCGCGTTGATCGTCGCGTTGGTGTGTTTTGCACTTTATAGTACACAGTGTCTAGTACGGCATTGTGTCATACATGGTCACATTACACAGGTTCTGCGACAAAAATGAAATGAAATTAATCGGGCTTCAGGCCACTTTTGTGCACATATTGGCTAAATTGGGCCAGGAGAACCGGAGGATGGTAAGATAAATGAGATGACACTGCCCTCCAGACACAGGATTCGAAATTCGAGCCCTGGCGGTCTGAGGTCAAGCCCGCTGCCTCTCGGTCACGGAGTCTCCCCACAATACTGAGTTTTACGAGTGGATGGGGAAGAAACATTTTGGTTCTAGGACGGCATCACGGCATACACGGTTAATGTCCAGATAATATTATACAGGGTCTATGACGGAGTCACGTCATATATACGTGGGTAATGTCGAGTTATATTACACAGTGTCAAGGACGGAATCACGTCACACGTGGTTAATGTCAAGTTATATTACACAGTGTCAAGGACAGAATCATGTCACACTTGATTAATGTCAAGTTATATTACACAGTGTCAAGGACGGAATCACGTCACACTTGATTAATGTCAAGTTATATCCCACAGTGTCAAGGACGGAATCACGTCACACTTGATTAATGTCAAGTTATATCACACAGTGTCAAGGACGGAATCACGTCACACTTGATTAATGTCAAGTTATATCACACAGTGTCAAGGACGGAATCACGTCACACGTGGTTAATGTCAAGTTATATTACACAGTGTCAAGGACGGAAACACGTCACCCTTGATTAGTGTCAAGTTATATTACACAGTGTCAAGGACGGAATCACGTCACACTTCATTAATGTCGAGTTATATTACACAGTGTCAAGGACGGAATCACGTCACACTTGATTAATGTCAAGTTATATTACACAGTGTCAAGGACGGAATCACGTCACACTTGATTAATGTCAAGTTATATTACACAGTGTCAAGGACGGAATCACGTCACACTTGATTAATGTCAAGTTCTATTACACAGTGTCAAGGACGGAATCACGTCACACTTGATTGATGTCAAGTTCTATTACATAGTGTCAAGGACGGAATCACGTCACACTTGATTAATGCCAAGTTATATTACACAGGGTCAAGGACGGAATCACGTCACACTTTATTAATGTCAAGTATATTACACAGGGTCAAGGACGGAATCATGTCACACTAGGTTAATGTCAAGTATATTATACAGGGTCAAGGACGGAATCACGTCACACTTGATTAATGTCAAGTATATTACACAGCGTCAAGGACGGAATCACGTCACACTTGATTAATGTCAAGTTATATTACAAAGTGTCAAGCACCGAGTCACGTCACACTTGATTAATGTCGAGTTATATTACACAGTGTCAAGGACGGAATCACGTCACACTTGGTTGATGTCGAGTTATATTAGCCATTACAAAATATCTTATGCCATCACATTTAGAGAGATTTCCCTTGAGATATTATTTGCGCAGGTCAAATATTGTAAAATCCGGCAATTTTCTTTGCTTTGCTCCAATTACTTTCGACTATTTGGTCAGAGATTTTCACTGTAATCATGATAATAGTGGTGTATTCAGTTAAGAAATAATAGTGAGATGAAATCCATAGTACTCTGTTTTGACCAAAAAGGATATAATCTTCTTTCTCTGGATTTCATTAAGTGACATATGATATTGTCATAAGTCACTTGATATGAACATAAGCAAGTAGGAAATAGCTACATCTCTAATTACTGGGGACAAACATTAAAAAATGCTTAGAAACTGTTCAAGCTACAACAGGCGGAAAATATATGGTGAACGCATAATATCAAAACAAAACAAACGAAAGAACAATGAGAATAAGATGGTAGAAGACATTTTATTATTATAAATCCATACAGCTTTAATATTTGACAAGGTGCATCACGTATAACAGTCAATATAGTAAAACCCCGCTATATGAGCATTTAATGATCTGACAGATGCTTGATTCTTTTTATTTGTTTATACAAACTGTAACGTTTGAAACAAATGTTTAAGCATTACTTATTGCCGTATTCGCGTAAAAGTTACGATATATCGACTTCAGATTGGTTGAGATGTCCATCTCGACCAATCCGAAGCCTACGATGTATCGTAACTTGTACGAGAATATGACCCCTGAAGATGCGTAATTCTGTTTTCTCGGGTTTTCAATAATGGTGTCAATGAATTAGATAATTGTACAAATACATTTTAAAAACAGTATAATATGGACGGTGTAGGGACGAAAGCATCAATTTAATCAGCTTTAAGTAGGCCTACATGGTATATAAGGCATATTTCATACAGGGACACCTCGATGTTCCGTCCTCATCTGTTCCAAAGCAATATGAGGGAACTTCGAATATGGCAGAGTTTCTGAGCTTCTCCTCACCCCACCCCCTCCAAGCAGTGTTGGGACAAAAGCTGATAGAATAGGCCTATCTGTCTATCATGGATTGGTAAACCTTAATGTCGATACAAATCGAACGGGGCCTTAGTCGCTCTTGACATTTCACATTAAGCGCATTGAGCAAGCATTGGGGCAATGTTAAAAGAGCGACATCCGAACTACGTCCTATAAATTTAATGACGGAGCCGGACATCGGGGATGGCAGAATACAATAGCAATATACATTAGGCAGATCCGTTCCCGTCAAAGCCGTGACGGATGGCCTTAGCTTCGGAGGACGGGTCATTGTATTGAGGTCTGTACAAACCATATTTTGAAACAAATTATTATCGAATCATATAAAAAATACATAGTAATCATGCCTGAGATGTACCAGCCATCTACAGAGACATATCATAGGAAACACGAGACATGGGACCAATGCTGGACAATGTTGAGCCAGCGTCGCAGACGGTGGGCCAACATTGGTCCAACATTAAGTCGATGACACGTGTTACGTATATTCGTATTCAACTGTGAGATAAATGCATGACCTTATGATTATATATGTTGCATTATAAAATGACATTATCAACATTAAATAGCATTATCAACATTAAACACTGACAAAATCCTAAATACATTAAATGAGGAAATACCTGTAGACTTTATGATGTAAGTAAAATGTATTTTTTGAACGCACCAAAGACAATTAACATGTCCAATTAAACTGCTCAATGATTCTCCATGAGCAAAACATTACAATTAAAGAGATCATGATGGAATAGTAATGTATGTTTTTATTCTCATACCTTTGAAGGTCTTAAAAACTATATATTTTTTAAATATATTGTTTGAAATCGCATAAATCTATCTTTTGAATAATGGCATAAGTGCGTGTCTAGTTTTAATAGTATATAGGACCAAATTAAAAAAAAATGCACATTTCTAGCCGAGTCTTTCCAGCTTTACTTAGGTAATGCGTACTATTTTATTATAATAGATGTAGCAGTCTGGGGTTTAATATATTTATTTCAAGATCACGATAAATTCACCCCTAAAACATTGAGAACAACACAAGTGCGAATAAAAAGTAGGCCTATAAATGTCTAATTGTGTTGCTCAATAGACAAAGAAGCATAACAAACATATGTTATGGTGATATAATATAGTTACCCGGAAAAATGATCAAAGATTATACCAGTATATATTTTCCTTGTATATGTGGTAAATGTAGAATATATTCATTGTACATTTTACAAGACATGTACTGTAACCGTTTGGTAAATTCATAACAGCTGCTTTATTAGATTAAAAAAAAAATTGCAATGCCCTTTTCAAATTCACACCAGTCTTTGGAACGTAGAATGTTCTCGTTTTTGGGGAGCTCAAAGAAGAAAGCTCCGTGTAGTTTTATAATACACCACTAGTTAATTTCTACGGCTGCCATTACATGTCCGGAATCCCCATTGTGGGCGGTACTCGTGGATGTGTCTGGTACAAGCTTAGCTAGAGCTTGAGCATTCCTCCCTCGAGGAATTCTCTGTTTCTCTTCCTTAAGTGCAATCTCGTAGCCTTGGTTCAATTTATCCAAGATGAACTTGAAGATGATATGCCACGCGTCCTGGTTCTCTGACTTGAATTTCGACCCCAAATCTTCTTTCCACACCTCCATCATGGCTATTTCAAAAGAGTTCCAGTAGTCCGGCTGAAAACCCTTATAATGCACGTGCTGGCGCCCAAGACCCAGCAGCAAAGGCGTCAAAGTTTCATCACAGTTATCAATGTTTTCAATAACTGCTCCGACAGCCTGCATAAAGCGAGAAGCGTGCCCTTTAAAGTGGGAATCTTTTAGAAGTTCGTCTCCCACTTTGTCACGACACGGAAATAGGTTCTTCACTCGCGGACTCATCTCAAAGATGCGCAGGAACACCTTCCCGCCTCGGCCACTCAAATCACTAGACAGAACTTTCCAGTTTTTTGTAATGATGGATTTCTGTGAATCGGTCACCATACTGTTCTGGTTAGATCTATTACCCTTGGAGGCGAAAGCAACAGAAGATGAGCAGCCCATCTCAGCAGTCGCATGTGTGCCAAATATATCAGATTTGACAATATTATATTTGTTCAAACGGTAAGCTGTTGTTTCTGCGGCAAGAGAACACAAATGTCCTCTGACCCCTTCTGTTATAACTTCACCACCACACTCGCTCTACATATGAGAGCACTCTGACTGCTGTGTGGAGACCGCTAGCTACCTTGCAGCACGACATGCACGGCATACTCCGTCGCCAGACATGCAGGACAAATGACAGCAGCCAAATGCCAGACAAATGACAGCAGTCTGCAGTTAAAAGAGACGGTTCCATTAGCGCTGATGGCCTGCACACCTGTGCCGCCACCTCACGCTATGAACCAGATCGCAGCCATTCGCTGAGGCTCCACCCAATAGCCGCGGTGTACTCTTAACCCTTTAACCGCCGGTGCCGCAGATATTTGAGTTATCATTTTTTGTTAGCACATTAATACCACATTTTAGATATGTTAAAGATAAAATGTGACATCAACCAGCAAGATTTGAAAAGAGATGACCACCATTTTGTCAAATCTGAATAATTTTCACTCACTTGAAGTTGTGGATCGCGTCAGCTAGACACAACTTTAAGTGGGTGAAAATTCGAATTGAATTATTTGACAGAAGCCGGGCAAAGGGCAGTAACTGCTCTTACTTGCAAAGTAAAAAGTAAGCAGTTACCACTTCTTGGCTTTTCAGACATATGCCCTACTCTCTCCTCAACGGGGCAAAGTCAAACAAATGCTGACAGAAATATTTAATTTGTATAATCCAAGAATTTCGTCGACATAAACTATTGACTTGATCTCCCACGTAACGGCTGTATTTCCAGCTTTGATCTTCTTACTGCATTGTCTATGTTTTGGTTTTGCTTGTGTTTGTCGACAACGATCCCAGCAAACACAATACGTTGACCCATTGTTGGGTTAATGTTAGGCCAGCGTCGAAGACGGTGGGCCAACAAACTCCAACATTGGGTCACAGTCTAGTGTGTGCTGGGGTAGTGGTCCGTCTAATGATATATGAATAAAATTCAGACCTCATTTTATTTTCATGTCACGTTTATAAGAGGCATCATCAGCAACAACAAAATCATTCTCGGAAACGGTGTTACTTTGATAAGACTAAAAAGTAAAACAATAATGTTGTGAGTAATGTTGTGAATAATGCTGCGACTGTACAAGATATTTTTTTAGTAGGCGAGACCGGGGATAGTTGAAACGCAGGGTTTGTTGAAACATGGCATCGCATGATCCTTATGGATCATGTGATGACACCTAGAAAATTACAGTAGTGTAATGGTACATTGGATAATCAACACATGCAATTTGTTTGTTTCAATGGCGTTAGGGTTGTTTAATTTTTGATGTCCTGAGTGAATTTTGGTCGACTCAGCATTATTTGTTCATTCTCTTTTATGCTTATAGTAGACATATATGCCATTGACTGCATATTTGTATATACACGCGAATGTTGCAGTCTTTTGCAATATTTGATTTAAAGAAGGATCAGTACAAAGTGGCTTTATCAATATGGTGATGAAATATTTACAATTGGGTTAGAAGAAACATGAAATGGGGTTAAATAAAACATAAATGGGGTTACTCGCAACCTGTTTAACTAGCCCCGATTCATGACCAATTCAATCAGGCTTAAAATCATCAGAAGCAGGCCTCCTCAGCAAATGTAAGACATTAACTCAGTGTTTGTTTAATGCTGGACCACAGTCTACCACGTTGGCCCAACATTAGTCAAACTCTGGGTCAACGTCTCGTGTTCGCTGGATGGGTGGTCTATCTCTGCCTTTGATTGACTATCGTCAGCCGCTCCGTGCATTATGGGGGGTAATGCTGGAAGAAAACGAGAGCTGTGCGATTGAGAGTCGAATTTATAATGTACCTTCAAGTGAGCTAAAACACAGAGACCAGAAAAATAATATGATTAAAAATGAACACTGAACGCTCACGAAATCAATCTGAACATGGCGTGATATTTCGTAATTGTCTTTAAAACTGAGCTAGTCCAACATAAAAAACAACATTTTCTATGCATAATTATCTATCAATCAATGCCTCACGTTCAACCAAGTAACACACGTCTAAAACACGAGAACGCAACGAAACCATCGACGTTTTCTTTATACATGACGTTTCTTCTATGACAAGTCACCATAGACATATAGACGAGGCGTATGAGTTGATTTTACAGATAACAGTGTGCATGAAAAATCGCACGTGTAGGCATATCTAATTAAAGTAGGCCTGAAATCCGAAATTTTGGAAGAAATCAAAACAGAATGAAGATAATCAAACCTGGTCGTGAATATATTGGATTATTTGATGCTCATTATAATCTGGTTATCACAAGTACTATTAAAAATACCTGTGTAATCATGTTAGTTATGTATAGGAGAATACCTGCTACCCACCGCAGACGGTGGGCCAACATTTAACCAATGTTGGGCGAACGTCTTGTGTTTGCTGGGTATATGCATTACTACTATTTTTATTACTAGTAGTCCTACCATTATACTGATTCTTAATCTACTAATCCCTATAGTTATTAGCTTATGCCCACCATGTATTAGGCGTTGAGCCTATGTTGTATTAAAATTGGTCCACTGTCGGCGACGTTGGCCAACATTTCTTACACGCTCTTTCATCAATTTTGTTGGGAGCCTGCCTACGCGACTGAGAAGTAATAGGCCAGAGTGCTGGGTCTCAGATTTCCAGGGCTCCAATTTCGAGCACTGTGTATGTAATACTTAGTGGCTCAGTTTAGCCTGCATGTGCATAAAAATGGTTCAAATCCCACCAATTCAATCGATTGGAATGACTCACAATCAGAATGAAGCGCCCACACACTGGGCACACGTACGACGTTGTTGCGACGTTGAAACAGCGTCACTGACTATGCTTCAATGTCGTTACAATATCGTGTGCCTGCTGCCCAGCGACAGCTGTGAATTACGCAGGAGATGCTGGTTTTATAAACCGCGCGCCTTTGTTCTCTTAGTCCTTTCATTAACCGTTAATTTTACTGGAGGGATGTCTCGCCAATATCAAGAGACGATGACGTAATATTAAATTAATGTTGGGCCAGCGTCGCAGAGTGTGGGCCACCAATAAGCCAACAGTGGGTCAACGTCTCTTGTTGTTTGGGGTCCACACTGAGAACGGGAGTGGCTGGACAATATTGCTCAATAAACACCTTTGATACCGTGTGTCCAAACGTCAAAATATGTCCTGCTTGTATTCCCATTATCAGGCAGTATAGGCTACTACTCGGCAAAACCAAAGGGCAGTATCTGCTTATTTTGCAAGCAAGCAGATACCGCCTCTTGGATTTGTAAAGCAGTATTGGTCGTGGGTTTTTATGAAGCAAACATGTATTCTATCATAAAACATTGAAAAATAAACAGCGACATCAGCTTTATCAACTCCACATGGGACAGATATGCATAAGCTCCAAGGTGAGTAGCCATATGACTGCGCCCAATATGTCATTTTGATACCTGCCCACGGCAGCCCATGACAAATGATGGTGATATGCAAATCAACACCCGACATTTTGTCTGTCGGAAAAAACAACAGGCTAATCTATAGCTTACTCTCAAATTGAAAAAAACGAAGTATTGTAGAAAAGAAGATTCCATATTGACATAGCCTGTTGTAAGTGCTTTAATCATTTTCTTGTCCATCTTTCTTGAAACAACAACCGATTAATTGTGCTTGCCTCTTTGTATTTTCACTTAAATCAATCGTTTGAGTCTACCTTTCTTTAAACAACAACAGGCTAGGGGAACTTGCCTGAGGCGCCCACCCCTAAGGATCGGAACCTTTTGTAGCTAGCACGTCTTACTAATTACCAAATGAAGATCAGCAGCTGATTCCGGATATAACCATGTATGACCAGTGAAATTTTTAGGTCTGTACTCTGTGTATTTGATGACGTATGCCAGAAAACATTTTTTGGAGCAATGTGGGCGTTTTGGGAACGTCGTTCTTAAGACGCCCACCCCGTGCACCCACTGCTCTTTCTCCATTACCAAATAAAGGCACAAAACGCACACCCTGAAACAAAACAACCAGGTGGGCCTTATAGGGACATGGGTGGGCGTTTTCGGAACACTTGTCTTGTGCATGCTAAATCAGAGGGGGGGGGGGGGGGGGCGTTATGGGAAAAATTGAGGTGGGCTTTTTAGGCACATGAGAAAATATTAGAACATGGTCATTTACTGAAAAGACCTCATGCCAGGCTTGTCATATTCATGCTAAAAATACGCAAGAAAGATGCCTTTGTAAGGCCCTTCAAAATTATCTATGCTATCTATGATAGTTTAGGCATAGTCACAGTTCAAAATTGTGCAAAAATAACATCAAAAAGTATCACTTTACAATATAGTTTGGCACACAAAGCTGTCCTGTGTCTATGCAGCCAAGTTCTGCACAAGGAGAGTCATGACGTCATAAATGAATTAAACACTCAAACATGGGTGGAATTATAACTAATTCTGAGAAAGTGGTGGGTGGGCGTTTTGGGCAAGGTGGGCGTCTTAAGCAACTTCCCCTAAGTGTGTCTCTTTGTAGAGTCTCTTTGTAGTTTCACTACCGTTTGTCTCCTGTGCTTGCTTTTTTAAACAGCAATCAGGTAAGCCTACTTCTCTCTTTGTATTTTTACTTCAATCAATATTTTAGCTTTCTTAAAACAACAACCAGCTAAGTGAGATTACCTCTTTGTATTTTCTCTTATATCAATATTTTCTGTCTAGCTTTCTTGAAACAACAACCACCCAAGTGCGCTTGCCCCTTTGTTTCCCCTTAACCTTTTCACTACCATACATGACGGAAATTTCCGTCGTCATTCGTCAATGAACGTAACCATAAAATGACACAAATTTTCGTCAAATATATACTACATTTATGTATTTTTCGTCATTTGAAGCTGGAAATTGCGTTAGCAATTCCAGCTTCAAATGACGAGAAATAGAACTCCTACACCAGTATATCTGGATCCTGGCATGCACTCCGGCCTGGAAGTCAAAGGGTTAAACATGTCAAATGAATCATTTTTGCCTACTTTTCACGAAACACCAACCGGCTAAGTGCGCTTGGCTCTTTGTGGTTGCCTATAACCTTTAAATACAGCTGTGGGTATTCAGGAAACAACCTGCCAAGTGAATGTGACATGTTTTTCGCTGTGACAATAAGCATATTTATGGCTATTTATAAACGTTATTCAACAAATAGCGTATCAAAAGTAGGACTTTGTTTACATTTTAGTTAAAATATATGGATTAGCCTGTTGTTATTTCCGACAGACGATTTAGTTATCTGTCGTGCAAAGCCAAAATTTTGACAAGACTTTAGCTTAAACAAGATAATTTATTCAACGTCTGTGGTAATCTAGCCTTAAATGTCCCTCTCAAATGAACTCGTCACTAACCGTCTCTCCACTCTATAAATATAAAATGAAAAATGTGCCTCTACTAACACTACTCTTTATGTCACCCATTTAAAAAAACACTTGTTTTTTTCTTGTATATTTTGTTTGAAAAAATAACGTTTTCAAGAGTTTTCCAATGACATGCCAAAAATAATATCGTGTCTTAAAATATTGACGAGATTTTTGTATATAGTCCATTGATAGCCTTACAAATACACAAGAAGCGAAATGTTACGACTGATAGATACTGCCAGAAATGCATAACAAGAAATGTATAGCTCCGGCTTGCTGATTTTAGACAGTACGTTCTCCAAATTGCATGTAACTCAAAAACTATATCACCTATAAACTTGGTTCTGGTGTCATCAGAAAGAGCGATCATGTATATTTTAATTGCGGCTTTTAATAATATTAGTAATGTTGTATGGTAGTTGCTGGATAGTAATATCCGTCAAATATTGAGATAAAATTGCCATTTCACATGCATGTCCCGCCTATGCATGTAGACCTATTTTACTTTCTGGGCACACTCGGCGCTCCTGTGCCTTATTTACATGTTGATCAGAGCACGTGCCATCTGCATGTTTTCTCATAGTCGGGTCAGTTAGGGAAGAACTGTGCACATTCGACTACTAGCATGAAATTTTGCACACTTATAGTTTTTGACCTGCTGATTTTAAATCTGCCGGGAGCGAAAGCCGATTCTCAAAGGGGTCGCCGTAATTGACATTTCAAAATGGCCGCCACCCAAAAACACAAATTTTCTTATTACTGGCAAACTAAATTGTTCACATTTGTCTGCAAGCATGAACCTTTTGCACACCTATAGTTTTTGACCTGCTGAATTCAAATCAGCCGAGTGTCAAAGTCAATCCTCAATGGGTTCGCCATTTTTTACATTTCAAAATGGCCGCCACCCAAAAAAAGTACAAGTAAAATTCGCATAATTACAAAAAAATGTTCTGAGGTTTTAAACATCAGTGGTGCATATCTAATAATAATCAAAACTAAGACTGACATAGTGGAAAATACAAGATGGCCGCCATTCAATAACTTGATTACTAAACCAAACGTCTTATATTTACAATAAAAGGAATTTTCCAAGTATTTCGCCACCAACAATTCTAATTTTGATATGTATTTGTTAAGTAAAGTCGAATGGGATTGTGATATCGAAACATTCAATATCTAAATATAAATCCTAGATTACTGGTCATCACAATCTTATAACCACAAAGGCGAAAACTACATGCAAACAATCAATAACATAAACATCAAAGCGCTGATATAACAAATATGTAATAAGTAAACAACAAAAATGATCACCTTCTGTTACTAGATACTGATTCAAGAACATTTACACTTGAAAAATCTGTATATTACTCTGCCACAAAATATGTTTCTAATCTTGACGAAGCAAAATTTTGATCTTGAAAATTAGGTTCAAGACCCTCCTACAAAAATGTGTGAATAATATCGCATGTTGTGACAGAAATTACACTGATCAAGTTGATTCATGAATATTTATATAACGATGACATCAGTCATCAACACAGGCTGCTTCTAGCCTTTCAACATAGATCAATATTATTGATCAACAAAATCAGCCCTATTACCATGCACTATATGACGGGCTTTAAATCAAATACATTGTAATATGATTATATCATAGTGTGACTGAAATAGCATTAATTTATGTATCCTCGTTATTTACTCATCCCCCCTTCGCATTTACATAAACTTGTGCAGCGAACCCCAGCTCTGCTGCACTTGCAGTTACCTGTGCATGATTTCGCACAGCCACAATGCAGAAGAAGGGAACATTCCTTGCTGCTGTCATCAAGGTGTGTCCAGAGAGGCAACCAACGACGGTTGTCCAAGTGCCACCCCCAACCATGGAAGTCTGGGATATCCTGGTGGACAGACGTTGCCTGATTCCAGAAAAAGCTGCCCTGTAGTTTTCCCTGTGGATGTGTTGACAGAGAGCAGCCTGTGCTGGTGGTAAGGCCTCCAATGTTTTCTTCCCACTTGTGAAAAGTCAAAGTCTCGCCTCATTGACTCTGTCCAGACCATAGCCCTTGCTGTACATGACCACAACTAAGTGCTCTAGAGTGTGCATGTACTGGCTCTGTGGGCTGATGTCAGAATGGGTTTCAATCGTAAGGGCAAAAAGGGTGTCTGTGAGTCTTGGTGTGCTCTGCCAGGCTAACCAGGCTGACTTCTTCCTACATCCCAGGATTGGCAGGAATTGTGATGCTGTGTCGCAGCCTGTGACCGCGTGGAATAGTGGCAGTGCCAGACACTTTTCTGGTCCTAGCTGGGCAGAGAGAATGTGTATTGGAATGTCACGGATTTTTTTCCCACTGCCAAGACAGACCCACAACTGGGACATCCCTAGTGAGGTGAAAAAACGAATTGCTATGACAACAACATCACTGTCGACTGTGCGTAAAGCAACCTGATGGCCTTGTTTTGCTGCATGAGCGATGTGGAGCATTATCCTTGTATCAGCCTCAGTGTGGTTACATGGCTGGAGACCAGATACGTCATATTGGCTGTTGGAGAGAACACATTCGTTACTTGTGCTGAGGATAAGCCTTCCATCTAGTTTCTGCATCACAAGCTGTTCACTTAAAAAGGAGAACAGTTCCCTTTGGTTGTCAGTGTTCTTCAGGAAAACAGTGTACCAATCCTCTTTTGGAATAAGAGTCTGACCATCCCCGATCTGTGTACGTGCGCCTAAGCCACGACGTTGGTGTGTTAAGGTTTTGAAGTTGTCCCAGATAGCATCTACAGGTGTCACAGCGGGAGCTACCTGTAACTGAACAAATGGCATCAAACTCTTTGAAACATAATCAGTGAAGTTATGTGCTGAGCCTGGCCGCACCATGTGAACAACAGCTGCCATGTCAAGCACAACAGCTGTGGCTATTTTAGATTCAGCTGAACGAGCAGTGGGTGCATTTAAATTTTCTAAAATGTTTGATTTGTTGCCAGACCTAAAAGAACCATAGTTTGATAAACTAGGTGTTTCTTTCTGATTTTCGTAGCGGAAGAACTCTTCAATGTCTGCATCAGGTCGAGACTGCAAGGAGAGGAAAAACTTGGTGATAAGGGAGGAGTTTTTATGTGCACCAGCAGATGTACCGCCCTTTTTGGTGGTGACAGGGCGATTTGCGAATGTGAGGATTTTTTTACGTTTGAGAGTGTTTGTAACAGGAAGAGTGGTCTGCTGCAGAGTTTGCTTTACGAAATTAACATGAAGGTCTTTGCCAAGTTTATAAGCTGTGTACGCGATGCTACAACGTCATCTTCCATTACCTGCTGTGTGTGTGGAGCCACGAGCTCGTGGTTATTGTCAAAAGAATTGCCTAACTGTTCAGCTATTTTTACAAATGACAGAACATATTTCTTGTACTTAATTTGAAAAGATCTAGCTTCTTCGTGATGGGCTGTGGGAAAGATTACACTGTCCAGCACAGCTTCAAAATATTTGACACATCAACAACAGTCTGGACCTGCTATCATAGAAAGTGTGAGGGCCTCAGGGTTTTCATATAGACCAACTGCACCACCATGCGCCTGAAAATTTGTATTCGATTGCTCATGGATGGGATTGGTCCTTGCCCATGATGCTGAACTTGTGAGGTGATTTCTAGACAACAAAGTTCCCCTTAATAAAGTCAGGATATATTTCTGGGTGTGTCTGAGGCAACTGGACCATATCCCGTACATGCATTGGTAGCCAGCGAGCATAGTTTGTGTGGTCCATCACATGGAACCAGAAGCACAGCTCATCACATACTTGCACATACAAGGGGATATCTCCCTCTCGGAGACGGATGAAGCGGCATATGAGTAGCTCAAATCCATGGTGATATACCAGAACATGAACATTGGATTGTTAGGTATGGAACTTTGAATCCACCTCTCCAAAGACTCGGGTGGACCCTGAAGAGCTGAGCAGTAATTGTCATATGCTTTCTGTCTGAGAAGATACAGGCCCATGATAGAGACCTGGTGAGCATATCGAGTGTGTGCTATATGGTGCTCATAAAAATCAGATTGGGCACGGCTTGGAGTGAGGACCTGGGCTTGAGAAAGTATGTAGCTCCACCCGGAGTCTCGCAGCAACTTACCAATCATCTGGTACATTTTGTCCTCAATGTGCAAAGCACCCATCATCAAGACCAATTTAATTTCTCCCAGTGTGTCAGGGAATGACCACTGCAGCTGCTTCGCGAGGATATACAAATGTTGATCACCACCAAGCACAGGAGTTTGGCCAGTATGAGCATGATGAGAGCTAAATGTATCAAATCAAAGACTCTGGAAGTAGTTTTACTTGCTATTATGTCACGTTTGGTTTGCTGATAATGAGAACTTGTATGTCCACAATCTTTGATTTTACTATAATTATGGTCAAGGTTGTTGATAAATAGAAACTAGATTTAAAATAAGCGATGTAATTATAGAAAGCTATTTTTAATGACAATTATGTGACTTTGTGTAGCTAGTAATAGGATAATTTGACTGGCGGCTATATTGGATTTTCTAACAATTTGGGGTCACAGTCAGCTTTACTGTTAAATTGTCATCATACTTGGAATCAGGGGTTTCCAAAAAACATGGAATCTGTTTTAATTTCTAATTTTATGACGGTCAGTTATGTAGTGACGAAAAAAATGTTTCCGGGTGGCGGCCATCTTGTTTTTTCCTTTATAGTGATGACAATCAATGCTACTGCTAAGTGGGCAAGTGATTTGTAATCACTTTCTGTAAAAAACCCATAAAATCTCTTTTTATAATTGTACTTCTGTGACTTTGGTTGGCTAGTAATAACAATAAACAAATTGAGGTGGCGGCCATTTTGAACTGTCAAATACGGCTTCCCCTTTAAAAATTGGGAAACAAGCTGTACACAAAATTTCACCAAGCATGACAGGCTACACAAATTCATGGAAATTCTATGATGGCTTGTTCTTGTCGTTTTATTACTAAACGAGAATGCTACGCTAGCTTGAAATGAATGTCCCTTCATGGCAACAAATAGCTAGGTTAATCTATGCCGTCTTATTTAATCCTAATTTATTAATTAATTTAAATAATTAATTAATTGATAAATTAATTTTAAAATATATCACCATAAATTATTGACTGATTGATTGATTGATTGATTGACTGACTGACTGACTGACTGACTGACTGACTGACTGACTGACTGACTGACAGATTGATTGATTGATTGATTGATTGATTGATTGATTGAATAATTTATTGATTGATCGATTGTTTGATTGATTAATTGATTGATTGATTTATTTATTTATTTATTTATTGATTGATAATTTAATTTATTGATCGATCATAGGTGTACATTTATAATCTCTCAGTGGAGAACATAATAATCACGTACGATAGTGTATAAGCGCTTATATTAGCTACATCTGCGGGCATCCTCCTAGCAAAGACACAACGTTATATCTATGTTAGTTTAATGCTGGTTGAGCTCCGTAGATGGTGTACCAACATTAAAACAGCATTGGTTGAGCGTCTTCTGTTAGCTGTCAATTGGTGTAGAAGGGCGTGAATATCATATGAGCTCCCACTTCCCCTTCATCATGAATTTCAGGGTGAATTTGTGTTTGTTTAAATTCATTTATTTACATATACATGTAATTGCAAACCTCCACATGACTACTACTTGTTTTATAAAATATATATATATAAGAAAAAATAAACAATGTACACTGACAACATTATTACATAGTTTATCCTTTATGCTAGAACAACATCAAGTTTTATGTTAGTCGTGAAAGGGTTAGTTATAATGTGCAAACGTGATTTGTCGTCTGCAAGGAGATGTGGGTCAATAATAGATCTGAAATAATGTAGTTAACGGACAACAATGGGCCCCATAAAGAAACCTAGGACACTCACTTCTAAAGATTTCTTATATGACCCATTGTTTGCTATGGGCAATATTATATAGCAGGCCTACCCGACAACAAAATTATAGACTTTAATGCAATCAGCCATTATTTTGTTAATAATTTAGACTAACTGTCGATCAGTTAAAACAATCGCTGATCTGAGTTTCTGGTATATTATATGCGTGGCGGGATTTTTAGACGTCGGGAGGGTGGCAATCTGCCACTCCGCCTGTGGCCACCCTGCCCGCGGGGTGCTGTACCCTGCCTTTGGCCACCCTGTCCGTGGGGTGCGGCACTCTGCCCGTGGCCATCCTGCCCATGGGGTGCGGCACCCTGCCGTGAGGTGCGGTGGGGTGGTCAGAGTGTGTTTCAGACCAATCTTTGCAGGACGTTGGGTCTCGGTTTTAAATGAAAACCTCTTAGATTATGTTAGTATTAGACTGTCTACTGTTCTGCATCCCATATAATAAAATGAATGGGGTTTTATGCCACCTTTGTGCACATAAAGGCTAAACTGGACTAGGAAAACCTCCTGAGGTGAACGAGATGACACTGCCCTCCAGACACACGATTCGAAATTCGAACCCTGGCGGTCTGATGCCGAGCTCGCCACCTCTCGGTCCCGGTCCCCGCAATATTGAATATTTACGAGTGAGCAGGGAAGAAACATTTGGTTTCTTTGAAACTTGAATGCTAGAGAGGGGTTTGGACCCGCGATCGCCGACTTTCCAAGCAGGCCGGTAGCTTTAACCACAGGCATTTGCATAGTTATTTATAATGCAAGCATTCTGGTCAGTCAATGTCTCCAACAGTCCACAGTCCATAAAATAGAAAAAGAACAAGGTGTGAAACGGTCCCCTACCCCTTCATGGCTTTAAAGAGAGATTTATTGCTAGACTTTCCCCATAGTCCTAATGCTATATTTAGTAACATTGCGTCATTTGCACTCAAGGCTGCAGGCGGTGACGATTGGTTAAAAAGAAATGAGACACCATTGTATTCTTTTAAGCTCAATGAAGGTCAACATGTGTGTACACCAGAGGGTACAATGTATCACCCGTACTATATAAGACTACTGGGGGTCTATTACGTAACAAGACTGAGGTGCATACAGCACTACTACCAACAAAGAGAAGGCGTTGAACCGATATTGTTTTAATGCTGGGCCAGCGGCGAAGACGATGGGCCAATATTAAAACAACATACTTCTCTGTCAGAGTAAACATGACAAGTAGTCAGCGTCGTAGACACCGAGCCAGCATTAAATCAACAGTGCTGAGTGTAGAGAGTTTGCTGTTTGCTCTACCACCCAGCGCCTGTAAACATATATAGCCTAATATGGACTACTCATGTAGGCCTACTCATCAGACTAAACGTATTTTGAACAATTTGGGATAATTAAATACTTAAACCCACATTTTCCAAACAATAAGCACGTTCTCGTGATGAATTGTTCCCAGCAAACACGAAACGTTTGTATAGCCTAACATTTGTACAGTGTTAGCCCAACGTCGAATACCTTGGGCCGGCGTTGTACAAATGGTAGGCCTATACAAATGTTTTGTGTTTGCTGGGTTGGTTAACTTTACGGTAACTTTTAAAATGGATGTAGGCCTACTTCTCTGGTCCATAGGTCACCGCCGGTCAAGATTATATTTGTATTATTTTTATTAGCACATTAAATAAAGATATATAAAAGTTGATATAAATCAGAAAGATTTACAAATCATTGAGCTCTGTTCCGCGGAATCTGAATAATTTCCGCTCACTTCCAGTTGTGAATTGCGTTTGCAAGAAATGATTTGAAATGAATGGGGTTTTAGGCCACCTTTGTGCACATAAAGGCTGAACTGGGCCAGGAGAACCTCCTGAGGGTAGTGAGATGACACTGCCCTCCAGACACACAATTCGAAATTCGGGCCCTGGTAGTCCGAGGCAGAAGCACGCTACCTCTCGGTCACGGAGGCTCCCCACAATATTGAATCTTTACGAAACATTTTGTTTCTTTGAAAGTTGGAGGCCAGAGTGGGGCTCGAACCCGCAATCTCCGACTTTCCAAGCAGGCAGCTTTAACCACTGCAGCAGGGCCCCCGTCCTTGCGTTTGCAAGAACAACTTTAAAGCGGCTCCTTGGGATGACAAAATGAAAATGAATCGGGCTTTAGGCCACCTTTGTGCACATATAGGCTAACCTGGGCCAGGAGAGCCTTCTGAGGATGTTTTTTGAGATGAATGAGATGACACTGTCCTCCAGACACAGGATTCGAAATTTGAGCCCTGGCGGTCTGAGGCCGAGCACGCTACCTCTCGGTCACGGAGGCTCCCCACAATACTGAGTTTTACACGTGGATGGGGAAGAAACATTTTTGTTTCTTTCAAACTGCCGAGACCGGGAACCGAACCCCGAACTCTGGCGTGAAAGGCAGCGGTGCTAACCACTACCCTAGGGCCCCCTTGGGATGACATCAATTTTCGGGGTTTTTTTGTAAGGAAGTAGGCTACTGTACTATGTATACCACAGATGATGATTATTTTTTTTCATTTTTTTAGATTTTTCAAAATATTTTTTATTAACATTTCTCTGAATCCGCTTAAAACTCAAACAAACTTTTTGTATACCTAAACACTTGCTAAAGGATGTCCCAGAAGACACCAATTACCCGCGATTGCTTTGATCTCATGCACCGTCAAAGACGTGGGAATATGTGGTGTAAAGTGCTATATAGTGCTGATTTGTTTTGTTTACATGGCAATATACAACCTGGAAATATAACTAGGCCTAGTTTACTCTTTTGCGGTGCTTTAAAATTGTTTTTGACTTTTTTGTATTTTTAGTTATTATCAGTAGGCTATATCCTTTCGAGCGCCGCATAGATACAGTGACAACAATATCGGTCTGATCGAGTTTGAGTTTCTCTCTCCTTTATCATGTTAATCACTTTAACTTTAATGTAAATTATTAGAGTGATCAATAGCCGATATTTAGCATGACTAGGCCTAGACCTATATATTCTAATATTGGCTGCCTTCTGCGGCAGTGCTGTCAATGGGTGTTCTAATTTGTGGAGGGGGGGGGGGGGGGGGGGAGGGTTAGGAGGGGGTTCAGAATTTCGGAGCTTGAAGTTCACGGAACAAACTGTTATGAGCGAAAACAAGATTTTCAGCAATGCCCATGGCCACCAAGTGCGAAAAATAAAAATAAATGCTTAAGGAACAAACTGCACCCGGTGGTTTTACAATCTAGACATATCAATTAGGCCCTATACCTCTGGAGCAAAAAAACATAATAGGCCCTACTTCTTGAATAGCAAGGTTCAGCTAAATATGGTGACCTGGCAAACCGACAGAGGAACATTGTCATTTTTATTGGAACGTGGGAACTTCGGAACATTGGAACTTTCGTCTGCGTCTGATTGTGCGTCAGATTGTGCGTCTTAGTGTGAAAGGCAGCGGTGCTAACCACCACCCTAGGGCCCCCTTGGGATGACATCAATTTTCGGGGGTTTTTTGTAAGGAAGTACTGTACTATGTATACCACAGATGATTTTTATTTATTTCATTTTTTTAGATTTTTCAAAATATTTTTTATTAACATTTCTCTGAATCCGCTTAAAACTCAAACAAACTTTTTGTATACCTAAACACTTGCTAAAGGATGTCCCAGAAGATACCAATCACCCGTTTGATTGTGCGTCAGATTGTGCGTCTTAGTGTGCGTCTGCGTGTGCGTCTGCGTCGAGTACACATAGCCCAGAACGTAACGATCCGTATCAGAAACACGGCCTCCTCAAAACCACAGCGTAAAAACCCGTAATCTGGCGGCGTTTCCCCCTTATTTCATGTATAACGCAGCTTAAATATTACGGAAATTTACGCTATGGCCGTGGAACTACGGATTGTAGTACCGCATTATTACGCTGTGGCTCTTTCAACCACCTGAAATATGTTTTCGGTAAAATTCCGCTATGGAGTTTCCATGGCCATCGTCCACTCACTGTAGAATACGTTACGGCAGCTCTGTTGATATCACTAAATTAAACACCACAATAAACAGGTGACGCTGAGCCGGCGTTGTTGCAATGTTGGTTTTTCCGAGTCTAAGATGCTGACCCAGAATCGGAACGGCACTAGTTGGGCGTCTGCATTTTCTGGGATGGTGGACTAAAAAATATATATTTTTGACAGCTGATGTAAGGTGTCTGTCCAGCGTTGGTGTGATAATGGCCCACCATAATGGGTCGGTGTTGGACCACAGGTGGCACCACTCGCATAAACTGTAATTGAGTGTACATTAATAAAGGCATGCAAGCGGTATAACATTATATTAATCAGAACTTAAAATAGACCACTCACCCGTAAACGAATGAGTTTGTTATATTTCTACCACAATAATACGTTTAAATAAACACAATGTAATTTCATTATTAACACTGTTTGACAAAAAGGAGCGATTTACCGAAATTAACTGAAAGATAGATTCTCCATTGCTCAGATTTACTTTGTGTTATTGGTACGAGACATTGAACCATTGTTGGTTTGAAACAGGCCCGACTTCAAAGACGTTGGACCGGCATCACCTCAGCATTGGGTACGCGTCTCGTACTTGTTGAGCGATCTTTTCTCAGCAAACAAGAGGCGTTAAACCGGTGCTGGTTTGATGCTGGGCCAGCGTCGCAGACGGTGGGCCAGCTTTGGTCCAGCATTGGGTCGGCGTCTCGTGTTTGCTTGCAACTTTGACCCCGCTCTGAACCGGTGGAGGACGAGAAAAGTGGGCCGTTTTTACCGAGACTGGGTCAGTGTTGGGTCATCCTACCGCCATGATACAACACTGACTCAGACAATGCTTATTTTATTTATGATTATGATCGAATATATTGTTTTAATGATACTACACTGCAAGGAAAACACGACAAGAAAAGTGAATGCTGGAACCTGCTTCCGTCATCAAATGCTATTTGGAATATACATCTCGACTTAACCCTTTGTTGGTCATATAACACATTTGAGCGCGAATGGTAATGATTTTTTTTTAAAACATGGGTCATGTAGAAACACCTGCTAGGATATGAATGCAAAGAGAATCACTTTTGGGAGATTGAATCCTGGCTCTGAAATAAAGTAATTTTCATTTGCTTTAAGCTGGAAATTGTGGCAGCAATTCAAAGCTCAAAGTGATAGGATATTTTATATCTCATCTGGCCAGCAAAGGGTTAAACACACATTTTGTTCGGTGCTAAACAAGTTAAAACTGACACAGTTATTGTAGATGTAGGTATTAAACGTGTAACCATAGATATACAAGTAACATAGTGGTCACAGTAGGGTAAAATAGCTGTTACTTTTTTCGAAATAAAAAAACACCATTAACTGAGATATCCCTAGGGATGAAATACGTTTTTCGTGGCTGAGGACCAACTAGAATAACAATTTATATTACATGGTTTAGTACCAGGAAGTTGCAAAGAAAATCTGTTGTAGGTAGAGATAAAGGTATAATTATCATAGCATAATGTTCTTTGAATTCGTTATTCAGTGGATACTTCGAACATTTCTATTGTAAAAGCCAATGCAATCTTAAGTATGTACTTGAAATAGTGGCATTATATTTCCCGTCGATAGCATAGGATCAATTAAAACAGAGAAAGCTATCATTAAATATATACGAATTTCAATACTATCGACATTAATAAAGTTTTCACTTAGTAGCCTGGTATTTTGTTTGTGCTGTTCCCCAAGTGAAATAATTTTGATGCATGTTATAGTTGGTTATCTCTCCCCGAATGTAGGGCAGCAAGAGGCGTCAGCACCTAGCAAATACGAGACATTGACCCAATGTTGAAACAATGTTGGTCCACCGTTTACGACGCTAGCCCAACATTGGTTCAAATTTGGGTCGATGTCTCGTGTTTGCTGAGTAGAAACGCCACAGTGGATGAAATACCTAGTACATGAACATGGCTAACATTTATTTACGCTCTGGTAGATCCACTCATTCTGTTGGATGTGTAGACCCAGGATTGCCGTAACGTAGTCTGCCGTTATCGGTCAGTTGGTGAATGAGAAGACATACCGGCAGGTCCATAACGTACTATATCGTATTCTGGGGCCTTATGCACCACTCCGGCGTTGGTCGGTCGGTCGTGAAAATATCGGCAACGCCGATTCAACGTCGAGGCGAACACTGAAACGCCGCATTCACAGCTGAGGCGTGCGTCTACGCTGTGTCGGTGCTACGCCCCAAATCTCACGCCTGCTCGGGGGTAGTCGTTGAACCAGCGTTGCCGCGAAATGGCATTGCTACTGGTAGAAAATTAGGCAGGCATACACCAAGTAAGCCTATTAAAGCTAGGATTCCTTACATAATAATTAAATTTAAGTAAATAACGCTTATGTAAGGTAATCCGTAGTTTGCCAAACTCTATACAGTCACCTAGAAATATAACATAAACGTTATTTACTTAAATTTAATTATTGTGAGGTCATAATAATGATGCTAAAAAAGCACAAAAAACATGCTAGTTTTTTATTTAATCACCCTTGTTAACTCAATCATCAGAACTATTTTACAACTGGAATGCGAAGAAAACAGACAGATCATCCGAATAGAAAGCATGACGAGCAGAATGACAAAATCTGGATGATATTATTATAGTCAGGGTCCATTTTCGAAATTTCTGACTTGTTAAGGCATTTTTAGTAGAATTTGGCATGTAGTTATTCTTACACAATATAAGAACGCTGATTCCAAATCTGCCCCATGCCAAGTTCTATTTTGTCTTTTTCAGGACACAAAATTCAAAAACAAAATGTCACTGATAAAGACCACAACGTATTATTTGGCATGACGGCGCTCGGCCTATCTTTGCCATAACATAAGATATCGTTGTTTGACACCCAAATGATTAATGTAATTAATCAATTATACTTTAATGTAAAAATGTGTTTTTGAATGCGGCAGGATTTTGTACTCATGTGCAGCTTGAGCGGAAAACCATGTTTTTGTGATATATTATGATTATATCCGTTCACGATCATCTCAAAAACGGACTCATTTATCCAAATTAAAAAAAATGCGGAATGCATGTTTTTCACATGTTATGTTATAGACTTTAAGTCCGCCGTATTTGTCCAAAATTGTAAAGTGATGGCAACCATATTCCACTGATCATATATCTGGAAACTACGCTTGCTACTTGACTTCAAGTGAGAGAAAATAGGATACTAATATACGACTTTGTCACAATATTACCGGCGCTTCTACGGCATACGATGCCGGCGGCATTGAGGAGCTCGGAAAAACGATACGGTTTAGACCGTTCTGGCAGTCCTTCCGAAATATGATGCCGGCATTGAGGACCCCCTAAAAAATTTCTCATCCCACGGGGTCCCTTTGAGTGAATGAACATAACTTGGCGATTAGAAGGTTAAAGTTAATTTGCATATGTTATCTGCACATTAAACTGGTATTATGTTTAAAGGTCCTGTAGCAATAAATGTACACATATTTTGACGGTCCAGCTATTATTAAGATAATAATATGATGTTCCTTAAGTTGGTATTCTGTTGCAAATGTATCTTGTTCAGCGAATCATATATTATCATAAAGTAAATTTTAGTTTAAAACGACTCAATCAGGCTAAAATTGTAAAAAAATTCTTGCATAATAAAAAAACAATATCGGTTAAAAAAAAAATAATTTCGTCTCTATATCTCGCTTGACTGGTAAATTATAGCGCAGCACAAAAATTTAAAAACTTTGGCAGTTCTAGTCTAAGGACATGTTTACATCATATGGTAATATTAAGAAGCCAAAATAAAATCACCGTATTTTTGACGATTTTAGCCTGATTGAGTCGCTTCAATCCCCTTATATGAAACTTTAGGATTTGTTGTATATTGTAAACAAAGGGATTACCATTACCCCCATGTAATCATGGTAATACATACACCATAAATGGTGGGTTTGTAGTTTAGCTCCTTTATTCTTTTTAATTTATAGGTTCGGGCATTTTCGTAAGTATCACAAAAGTTATCTGTGTAAGGGGCCAATACAAGGCTAACCTGAACTGTTCTTAACAAGACGAATAACGAGAATAGAGTAATTTAGCATATTCCGGATGTTATCACACCCTTCTTCTCATCATATCAAAGATAGTGTGAAAGTGTACATTATCTTTGATAAATCCGCTTGTTACCCTACTCTAACTTTTAACTACATGGTCTAATTTCATCATGCTGTAGGTACTATAGGTTCGCATAATATGCACAAATATGAGTACGAATACAAATACGGCAAAAATCCTTCTTATAGCATTCTTATATTATTTTGGTGTCGGTTTTCACACATAAAAACGAACACAAATACGACATCTAGCAAAATAACATGAATTCGTATTCGCGCACATTTATGTGAAGGTACCTTAAAACGGATTTCGCATACGAATACGAGCACAGCAAAATCCCTCTTATTTTTATTATTGTACGGCCGTTTATTATTTGTCATTGAGTTTTGAATCGAGTGTCCAGACACCTGATCTCCATGACCTTTGGCTAGTGAAGTATCCCGCTATCTCTTCTACGAGATCTGACCAATAGCGAGTGAGTATGGTGGGGCCAAATGTGAAAACAATTCCATTTACAATACATTAGAGAATTTTCAAATGTCATACCTCACAAATTGTGCGTCTGAGCCTAACAAATGAGTGACATTTGGGCCATTAGGGGTTATGATCCTGTGTGATAAAATCTATTGTTAAAAACGATTTCGGATGCATCTGAGGCTAGTGAGGAGCGAAATTTAGACCCTGAAGAGTATAGTAGTACTAAGTACGTCGTATATGATTTTAGGATCGTAGCAAAAACTTACATAAATCCAAAATGGCTGACAAAGCTCAAAATGGCTAGAAATTTTAGAGAAAACAAATAGCCGACAATTTTTTTTTTTTTTGGGGGGGGGGGGGGCTGTAACCCACGTACATATTATAGTGGCAGGTGAATAAGGGTTACATTTAATACCTTTTTAGCCTCTGACCAGATGCACAGTTTTCGATACATCAGCTACTTTAAATTATAGAGGGCTGCGCCCCTTTGGAAACATAGTTTCAAAGCTTCTGTGTGCGAGAATTGGGTCAAAAATAGACCATTCCATGTAGCCTAGCTACTAGCCATTTTGAAAAAAAATTGCTCAGAAGATCACATAGAATCAAAATAGCTGACACTATTCCACATTGATAATGCATTAGATCTGTTTAAAACAATCCTAGATCAGCCCTTGGAATATATATAAAATTAAAAACGGTGTGGGTGTATTACATGTGGACACTTCTAATACCAACACCACATTCAACAAATTAGCAGATTTAACCGTGTACCCCCTCCCCCGTTACGTGACGCCGGTGTGAACTGATGTTTTTTATGTTACTGGACTGTGTCTCGTTTAATTTCTATAGTAATTTCCCTTTGACATAGCTGCAATGGGGACGATAATTATACATGGGGGGGGGGGGGGGGTGAAACAACTTCAGCTATAAACTATAAGAATATCTCAGAGGCAGAGTTCGAAATCAAACTTATGAAAAAGTTAACGCTATAGGAAATATATAAAAAATATGTGACATTGCAATATTAATCTCATGTTGTGTTAGAGATCAAAATGGTGTGCCAATGTATTTTCAATGATGGATCCTAGAGAAATCCCCATAGTCGTAAGACATACATGAGTATATATATAGTAAACTCGCATTTACAGTTGGCCGTAATGGTCTATTTTGGGGCCAAAATACATTCATCTATTTTTTCTAAAAAACACTAAGGGTTGGAACCTAGAACCATTCCAGTAGGAATGCAAGCCAGTAGGCCTAATCGTAATTATGCTTCATTTAAATAGAGTTATTTCTACCAGTTGTCTTAAAGTTTAAGTTTTCCCAGTGCGACACTGCCCCGTAATGATCAAATTATGGCATTCAATTGACAGATTGAGTGTTTCATAGCGTTTGTCATTCATATAAAAAAAATTGTTGAAACGTGAACACTATTATGTAAAATGTCTTCACTATTGATAGGCCTAATTGTACAACTGCTCCATCCACGTGCACTCCCTAATGTGTACAGCTGAGTGAAACGGAAACATGTACATCCACGTGCTACACCTACAAACCACGAGACGTTGACTCAATGTTGGCTTAATGTTGGGCTGATGTCGAAGATGGTAGCCCAACATCGAATCAACATTGGTTTAACGTCTCGAGTTTGCGTGGCAAGTGTACATGAAGGCTCATAACAATGATAGCTTACATCCCTACCCCAGTTGGTTATACATCACTACAACCTGGCTGAATATCATATTTATTTAATTATCTTTTACACCAGGGCGATTTTTTTATGGTCACACAATATTTTAATTATCTTGTTTCACTACTGAACATTAATGTTGTCCATTTATATATGGCACTGTAAATTAAAAAAAAAAATTCTAGATGGGGATCATTAAAAATAGGCAATCATAAATGATGTTTCCCTATGGAGCCCATATTATTACGTCGTCTCATGACGGCACTTATCTTGACCAATCAGCCCCAGGAAAGAAAATGACGCAATGTTACTAAATATAGCACATAGGCTGATGGGGAAAGTCGACCAAAGGATCTCGCCATAAAGCCACGAAGGGGTGGGGGGGGGGGGGGGCCTTTCATACCTTGTCTATTTCTATATATGGACTGTAGCCATTGACTGATCAGAACGCTTGCAGTATAAATTACAATGCAAATGCCTGTGCTTTAACAACTGCACCAGGTCCCCCGCCCTGTATCCCAGCTAGAGAACGTTCCAGTCAATGAACAGAATTAATGGACGCGAGGCGTTAAACCAACGTTGACATAACGTCGCCTCGGAGCTAAAGGATCCTATCTGCTACTCTAACGAGTGTCAGATAGGATCCTTTAGCTCCGAGGCGACGATAATGTTGAGCCAGCTTTACAAATGTATACTTATAATGAATTAGTAGTACATTTGAAACGTTTGAGTGTCATAGAAAATGTTGATTTTGTTTAATCACAGACCTATTTCAGCTTTTACAGCTCAGTAACCCAGTAAACATCAGACGTTGAACCGATGCTGGTTCATCGTCTGCAACGCTAGCACAATAATGTACCACGATTAGTTGTAGATGGTGGTTCATAATTGAACCAGTTTTGCGGTTTGTTGTAAAATGGTTAGAATAGTTGACAGGCCTACAGCACAATTCATTCATTCATTCAATCATTCATTCATTCATCCATTCATTCATTCATTCATTCATTCATTTATTCATTCATTCATTCATTCATTCGTTCGTTCGTTCGTTCGTTCGTTCGTTCGTTCGTTCGTTCGTTCGTTCGTTCGTTCGTTCTGTTCGTTCGTTCGTTCGTACGTTCGTTCATTCATTCATTCATTCATTCATTCATTCATTCATTCATTCATTCATTCATTCATTCATTCAATTATTCATTCATTCACTCATTCATTCATTCATTCATTCATTCATTCATTCATTCATTCGTTCGTTCGTTCGTTCGTTCGTTCGTTCGTTCGTTCGTTCGTTCGTTCGTTCGTTCGTTCGTTCGTTCGTTCGTTCGTTCGTTCGTTTGTTCGTTCGTTCGTTCGTTCGTTCGTTCGTTCGTTCGTTCGTTCGTTCGTTCGTTCGTTCGTTCGTTCGTTCGTTCGTTCGTTCGTTCGTTCGTTCGTTCGTTCATTCATTTGATGAACTGATAAATTTCGATATTTTATGGTTTATGTAATCCAGTGTGATAGTGTAATACAGTGCAGTACAGAACATTTCACAGTCTGCAAAATCGGTCCAAGTTCTTGTTCATCTTGCCAGGGGGTGGGGCTGAGCTGTGGGGTCTAGTGTTGACTCATGTTTTAATTTATGCAGGATGCTTGTACTCTACATATGGCCTATTAGCTGGAACACCTTAAATAAATTATTTTCAATTCCCAGCAAACACAACAAGTTCAAACAATGCTGTTTTAATGTTGGCCCAGTGTCTGAGACACTGGCCCAACATTAAAACATCATTCTTTCAACGTGCCGTGTTTTCTGAGTTACCCCACGCTCATATCAGGCGTTGACCTATCAAATGTTGGGCCAGCATCGGAGGTAGTGGTAAAGGAAAATGTCAACTTGAGACCATCATTGAGTTTGAACTTCCAATATTCAAATATGCTGGTATCCCGCCTGGACACATAGCATTGGCTTACACTAGAGATTGAGCCAAATTTTGTTCCAACATTGTAGATGGTTGACTATCATTTAACAAGATAATTGGTTCAACGTCTGTAGGGCGGGGGCCCTGGGGTAGTGGTTAGCACCGCTGCCTTTCACGCCAGAGTTCGGGGTTCGGTAACCATATCACTTTTTTCTGAACCAGCTCAATTTGTTCCAGTCAGCAGTACACGTCGCCGTTTGTAAGGTCCAAAGATGATCTTAGGCAGCGGGTCCTGTGTTTGTGTTTTGCTTGAATTTTGTTATCTGTTAGTTTTTGTTTTCTTTTACGCAATTACGTTTCCATATTCTCCATATAAATGTACCAACGAATTATTTGATCTCAATATGCATGAAATTATATCTACTATCGTCTTTCACAATGGCAGAAGATAATACACATATCAGAGGCTTAGAGTGCAACCAAACAAACTCTTTAAACTACGTCCTCAATAATGATGTTGGCAATGGCGAGGAGTCTATTGAAATTATTAAGCACTCTCCTTACTTTGATAATGAAGAATTTTCTGTAGATAAAAGAAACCAGTTTACTTTACTCAGTTTGAATATTCAGTCTATAAATGCCAAATTTGACCAGCTTCAAATATTTCTTGAAAAAATGAATGAAAAATCATTTCAATTTGATGTCTTATGTTTACAGGAAACCTGGTTAAATGAAACGAGTTGTTTTTCATTACTTGATATCGAGGATTACAATTTTATACCACAAAGTTCTCTATGCAGCGCGCATGGTGGTCTGGCTTTTTATTTGCACAAAAAATATATGTTTAAAAAACTACCCATTTACGTCCAGTCCGAGGTCTGGGAAGATTTATATATTGAAATTTCAGGACATACTCTTAATAAAAATATTATAATTGGAAACATATACAGACCTCCGCCTGATCGCAATGAAAACTACCAAATTTTTATAAATGAACTAACGCCAATCTTATCTGGTCTTGAATCGAGAAATTGTGAGGTATTTTTAACTGGCGATTTCAATATTGATTTGTTAAAAATCAAGAAAAAAACTATTTTTAGTGAATTTTTTGACGTTATGATTTCTCATAGTTTTTACCCTAAAATCACCTTACCCACCAGACTTTCAAATAATAGAGGGACCCTTATTGACAATATTTATTGTAAGCTTTCATCAAAATCTATCAACAGCTCTTCAGGAATTTTAATAAGTGGTCTTTATGATCACCTCCCATATATTTTTTTCAATAAACTTATGCAAAAATCGTGAAATACATGATAAATTTATTTACACAAATAGACATTCAAGTGATTCGTTTAATAAATTTAAAGGGGCAGTTGCTGCCGCTGAGATTCTAGAAAAAATGAATAGTGATATAAATGAGAATCCAAATTACAATTACGATATAATTCATAACACTCTTGTAACATTAAAACAAAAATATTTACCAAGCAAAAAAGTTAAATTCAATAAAAGAAAACATAAATTTTCCGAGTGGATTACCACAGGAATAGTGAATTCAATTAATTTTCGAGATAAATTATACAAAAAGCTAAAGAGCACCGACATAAACTCTGTGGAATTTGATGCAAGAAAAATTAATTTACGTACCGATAATGTTATATTAAACAGAAATATCTACTTGGCGAAAAAAAATTACTATCACAATTTGTTTGATAAGTATAAGCGTGATATGAAAAAGACCTGGTCAACAATTAGCACTGTATTACATAAAAAGGGGAAGAAAATCACTCCTGAATATATCATTAAAAATGGACTAGTCATAAAAGAACCGGAATCAATTGTTAATAATTTTAACGAATATTTTGCAAATATTGGCCCGAACTTAGCAGCAAAAATTAAAAATTGTCATGGTAACTCGCATAAAAATTGTCTCCGAAATCCGTCTCTGTTAAAAGTTAGTTTCACTACGGTTGATCAATCTTGTATTTCTAAAATAATTGATGATTTTGCTCCAAAAAATAGTTCTGGACATGATGAGATTTCCAATTCGTTAATAAAACTTATTAAAGATCACCTTATTAGCCCTTTGACAATTACTGTAAACCAATCTCTGACGACGGGCATATTTCCACAAAAATTCAAAATAGCCAAAGTTTCTCCGTTATATACAAATTCAGATGCAACAATCATTGAAAATTATAGACCTATTTCTCTTCTTACAGTTATATCAAAAATGTTTGAAAAAGTTATTTTTCAGCAAATAAATAAATATTTTACAGAAAATAAATATATTTATTATATATTAGTCAATATGGCTTCCGTAAGAATCATTCCACTGAATTGGCTGCCCTTGAATTAATTGACAGACTAACAACGTATATGAATAATGGAGACATCCCTATAACCATTTTTCTCGACCTAAGTAAAGCTTTTGATACATTGAATCATCCCATATTATTAGACAAATTAAAACACCACGGTATTAAGGACTGCGCATTAAACCTTTTAAATAGTTACTTGTCGGATAGGCAGCAATTTGTACAAATAAACAACATCAAATGTAGTCTTCTTCCAGTTAAAACAGGTGTTCCACAAGGATCTATTCTTGGTCCACTTTTATTCATCATACATCTGAATGATTTTACAAATGCAAGTGATATATTTAAAATTATATCGTATGCCGATGACAGTACACTTTTAGCCAAACTAAGTGACTTCAATAATCGTGATAATAAGGAAAATATTAATGTTTTGTTAAATAGAGAATTAGAAAAAAATTGTGTTTGGCTGAAAGTTAATAGGCTGTCACTTAACACCAGTAAATCCAAATTTATGCTTTTTTATCAGCGTCAAAAAAGAGTAACAACACCTAACATTAAGATTAATAATACTGATTTACAATGTATCTATAATTTTTTTTTTTTTGGATTAACATTTAATGAACATCTGGGTTGGGCCGATCATGTCAACAAACTTTCAAATAAAATATGTAAAATCATTGGGATTATGAACAAATTAAAATTTCAGCTGCCACAGAATATTTTACTTACTATTTATAATTCACTTATATTATCTCAACTTAATTACTGTTTACTTGGCTGGGGCTATGAGTCAAAACATTTATATAAACTTCAAAAACGGGCCATTAGAATTATTGATAAAAGTCCTAGGTTTTCACATACTAATCCATTATTCAAAAAATTGAAAAATAATAAAAATTCATGACATTCTTCATTTAAATCAGCTCAAATTTTACAATAAATTATTAAATAATCAATTACCAGAATACTTTGACTCCTTTAACATGCCCAGAAACTGTACTTATCACAATAACAACACTCGCCATTGTCAAAATCTTCGCCCTTTTCGACCCAAACGGGAGTTTTGTAAAAGATGTCTCCGTTATAATCTACCAAAAATTATCAACACTACTTCCACTAATATTATCAATAAAATTTTCACGCATTCCTTTGATAGTTTTTGTAGATACATTAAATTGAGTCTCCTTGAAAATTACACAGAGAATTGTATTGTTGAAAATTGCTATGTCTGCCATCGTTTGGCTGCCCAATAAATAATTAACTCTAACCTCTTAATGTCTTTGAAAATATCAAAGGTGTATAAATTGTCAATGTTTTCATCATTTGGATCATTTCTCTTTTTTTGGCATGTTTATGAGAGTTTATTTTTATTAATTTGCTTTATGTATATGGTATTTTTCCTTTTTACTGTATGTATGTTTATTTGTTTGTATTTTTATTATGTAAAATGTTTGGTGCACAGTTATTATTTTTTAATTACAAGGTCGCCTCCATGTTAGCGGCTTAATGTCTTAATGGAGGTCTCCTAAACCTATTCCTTTTATAAATTACTAAAAAAATGTTATATATAATTATGGTTAAATAAAGTTTCTTCTTCTTCTTCCCGGTCTCGGCGGTTTGAAAGAAACAAAAATGTTTCCTCCCCAGAAAGTCAGTATTGTGGGGAGCCTCCGTGACCGAGAGGTAGCGTGCTCGGCCTCAGACCGCCAGGGCTCGAATTTCGAATCCTGTGTCTGGAGGACAGTGTCATCTCAATCATCTCACCATTCTCAGGAGGTTCTCCTGACCCAGTTTGGCCTATATGTGCACAAAGGTGGCCTAAAGCCCGATTCATTTCATTTCAACGTCTGTAATTTAGCCTTAAATGGCCCTGTAGTCAAATGAACTCGTCACTAACCGTCTCCCCACTCTAAAGATGTTGGTTTAGTGTTGGTCTCAAGTCTATGACGCTGGATCATTATTGAGCCACCATGGGATAAACGTATCGTATTTACTTGTATTGCAGAGGATATTGGAGACTCAAAACGTTCAGCCAATGCTGGTTAAAAATTATGTTGGACCAGCGTCGCAGCATTGTGTAGATGTTTCTTTTTTGTATTATTAAATTAAATGTAGGCCTACAGATAACAGTTTCCATAAGTTTATCGACATAACGTTACTGCTATTGTATATCAATATAAATTTCAAGGATAATGACTTTACACAATCAGATGATCATAGAGCTCTTTAAACACTAATGATTAGATAATAATTTCATTTTATTTCAGATTAACTCCTTTAATTCTCATTCAAGTAATATAATGCACCTAGACAAAAATCTTCGTGATATTTTTAGTGACATATGAGCCTGATTATTTTGGGCCATCCAATTTGGAATGTCCGATGAAAACATATGATTCCTAAGAGCAAACATATGTTTCTCTATATGTACTCTATAATAATATTATGTATGTTTAGCTATATGTGCGATTTTTATCTGCTCTTTTCTGTTGCTTGAGTGAGAGCTATTCGGGGCACTTTCATCCAGGTGTTAGTCGCTAACACACAGTATTTTGTGCCTCAAGCCATCTTAGATTTTCCACCCAACATTGTACAGACATACTAGTATATTTCCTGTGTGTATTGTATAACTGTGCACTTGTATTCGTTTGAGAACCACATACTGGTGATAACACACCAGTTTCTAGTTCTCTACAAAGGAATACAACAACAAACCCAAGCGGCCTATCAGAAAAGTATGCTGGTTGTCACAGCTACAAGCTAATTTAATAATTATGAGCTACCACTTTATCACAGAGGACCCCGGGACATACATGTGGACAGGCAGTTCCAGCGTGGTATCTGATGGATATTACCATCCAGCGACTACCATGTAACATTTAAAAGTGTATTAACAATGTCCGTTTAAAGATATATTATCGCTCTTTTTGATGACACCATAACCAAGTTTATAGGTGAAATAGTTTTTGAGGTACATGCAATTTGGTGAACGTACTGTCTAAAATCAGCAGGCCGGAGCTATCCATTTCTTGTTATGCATTTCTGATACTGCTTAGATGATTATTTCAGTAACGTTATTATTACAAATAAAAAATATATGTTGTTTTTGTTTATATGGTTTTGGCATCGGAGACCTGTTCTAAAAATAGCTATGTCTTGAATTTCCATCCCTACTGGAAATTTTTTATGAGCCTTTCGGGACTATAATTTTTTTATTCAATATTTCTGAGTACTTTAATCTGAAAGTGAACATGAATATGTATTTTATCAATCATCACACTATATTCAAGCTGTTCAAAGTTGTTTAACGTAAAACATGTTACAACCCATATAATTTTCAATTTTTCCCTGGGCTACTAAATAGAGTTTAAAACATCCCCCCCTCCCTGCTGATAATATCAACTCTTCTGAAATGCAAAATAAACATATTTTGAAGACTGGCCTTAAGAGTTAAACATTTACATGTGTGGGTTATATCTACGTAAAATTAAGATATCAGTACATATGTTGTTTCTTTATTCTAGCTATGTTTAATAATATCGATCCACAGAGATAGTGCTACTTTTGAAATTGCATTTAAATATTTATATAAATTAAGAATTAAATACAAAGAACTGTATCCACTTAAGGTGCTACTCTTTTATATTTAATAAAACACGTCCTGATTGTAGCTAAATTAGATAACATTATTGAAATAGTGAATTTTTAAGATTTGTGTGGCTGAAAGGTTTTAAAGCTAATTGTATTTTCGGCGTAATAACTTCGTGAAATAAATAGATCACTGAAGATGTATTTTTATTGAATTTTTGTTACATTTAACATCATTTGTATAAGAGTATCCCTGGAAATAAAAACAAATGCTTGCTTAGTATAATTAAACGTACGTTTAATACCTAATTATTATATACAATAGTTAAGCGTAGAATAATTACCGTTGTTTTGGTCATGCCGCCGAGCTCTGATGACATTTAGATGACCCCGCAGTAAAAGCTTCCCTCCGCTCTCCTCAATCCTCTCTGACTACTTTTATCAGTAAAACTCATGTGGAAATGAGGTATTACACTAAACTATGCCTCGAATAGATGAATGTTTACACTATGTCATTAGGCGGTCATTTTGGCTTCTTGGCCGCCAATGGTCCCAGATGGCCGCAAAAAAATGCCAAGATGATTTTTTCACTTCCTGAGACATAAACTACAAGAAAAAACATGTTTGCAATCAAGTAAAAAACCCACGTAATTACAAAATTCCACGAAATTACATGAGGGTGGATACTAAAACGCACCAAAAACACAGCCGAAATACGTTACATTTTTTGTTGTAAAAACATTGTCCGAAAGAAATTATATATTATTTTTTTGTATGATTTACCATACGAAATAAAACTATATGAAACATAGAATATATATGTCTGCAATTTTGATAATGCTTATAGGGAATAGTCTTGATATACTGCAGTAATTATGATATATAAAAGTTTAAAAAAGTTTTTGTTACTAAGGACAGTAGTGTGTTGATATTTAACAACCATTGAATATAGTTTACAATAAAAACTGTACAATATAAAAGTATGTGTATTATTGCTAATAGAGCGGTTTGTGTACTACTTTGATTTACTTTGTCAGAAGTAATTTAAAGTAGTACAAAAATCATCGCCAGAATCACTTGTACTGTATTTTGTACTTTTTATGTATAATGCATGTTTATGTATTGTAATCAATGCGTTTTTTTCTACGTCGAATTATCACAATAACATATTAAGTTGGTGTCATTTTGTGTTTGTTGGTTGATATTTCAAATAACAAATGCAAAATACGTGACCAAAATAGCTTACACAACTGACGAAATTGATCTTATAATAATGCAATGATACTGAATGTTACGATATGCAGTAAAAAGACCTAATTTAATATCCACAATGTGTTTTGTACTTTAGCTACGAAAAAATAATTAATCTTGGCAAATTTGTGTACGTTTTTTAGTGAAGGGCAAAATACGTTATCGAAATATGTTACGTAAATAAGTAACAAAACTTAACGTATTTTATGACATATTCTGGCTTAATATTTTTGTATAAAATTGTAAAGGCGGGTTCGGTGGTCAGGCTTATATTAATTGTTACTTGGTTCTCGGAGAAGAGTTAAGGGACCGTCGTCAAAGTTTACAGTTCGTATTGGATTTAAAGGAAGGGTGTTAAGGTTAAAGTTGGGTGAGCATCAATAAATGGAACATATCCTATTAATTAAAACAGCTAATTTAATTCTTACTTAAATTTTTTTATTATTGGTAAAAAAATGTTTTTATTAGATTTTTCGAGCCGAAGTCACTTCGGATTCTGTTACGGTCACGGAAACTCCCGAACAGCCTGGCACGTCACACGTTGAAGTCATGAAGAGGTCTCCGTCAAAATGGCTACAACTAGCGATGGAGATTTATCCGATTTCTCAGAGAGTAGTGAACCTGTGAACTCCCCCGTCAACTCACTCTGACTCAGTCAAAATTCTCAAACGATTTTGATGATATTTGGTAGCCTATTAACGAAAGTTAAACCAAGGAAAATAGAATCAGAAAGAAGGTCTGCTTCGAATTTCTCTTTTCACTTCCATCAAAGATCGACATTGTATTCAAACAACGCGCATCCTTGTTAACCGCCCTGCCATAAATGCTAATGACCCCATGCCCCCCTTTCGCCGGATCCGATGCGAGTTGCGAAGCTTAACGGCTCGGACACAACAAATGTGTCTAAATCCCCATCACCGCCAATGCTGGACCAATGTGGTTACCCAGCAAACACAAAACATTTGTAGACCTATAACATTTGTAGAACGCTGGCCCAACGTCTCCGACGTTGGTCCAGCATTGTACAAATGTTATAGGTCTACAAATGTTTTGTGTTTGCTGGGTAGGCACTTCGCGACGTCATCATGGGAATTCACTGGTTTATATCGATACGTCACAGGAATTTTCCTTTTCTCCTTGAAAAGTGTAGCATGTTGATGGTCGAACCATCTGCGTGCGACGTCTCAGAACAAAGTTATGGGAATTTGAAGTTTGGTCGTATTTATTCATTGAATTATTTACAAAATAATTCTCAAAATTATGGAATTTAACCCCACCGGCGCTCTTATTGACTTTTATCAGGCGAGAGTTTGAAATATTGTAAATAACCATAATAATTTTGTTTTCAGCGCCGTTCGGCTAGTCTTACTAATTTTTCAAGTTTTTGGTGACAACCCTGGGTCGCTCAGTATGTAGGCCTGATCACCTATTATGAATTATTTTTGTTCCCCGTGGGGCTGAGTTTTCATGAACAGTTTCATTCAAAAAATTATCATTTATATAATTATGTATCTGGTATCACAGGTGTGAACCACAATTCTACGTGTATAAAAGTTAGGAAGCTGAAATTAAAAACAGTCGTGATTGCTATGCGTTCTGGTAGTAATAAGTGGTTATGGGGGTGTTGAAGTCATCACCCTGGTAGCAGTAACGGTTAGAACTAGACGTTTGATCTAGATCTATTCTGGGACATTTACCCTGGGTAGGCCGGGAGTGAAAACTGAATTTATGTCTCCACTGACCATAAGAAATGAAATCATCAAGTTGTCTGAAGTGAACACCACACAGAACATATGCGGGATACGTCAATAAAGTTAGTTACTTATTCCTTATTCTTTATTCCTTATTCAGTAAGGAATAAGTAACAGTTACTTATTCCTTATTCGAACGAATAAGGAATAAGTAACCGTTACTTATTCCTTATTCGAACGAATAAGGAATAAGTAACAGCTACTTATTCCCTATTGGACCGAATAAGGAATAAGTATCATAAACGTATTCTTTATTGGAAAGAATAAGGAATAACTAACTGGTAACGTATTGCTTATTCGAATTTGGATAAGTAACACTAAAACAAAACAAAAATAAAAGAAGCAAATGCATGCTCACGCTCCACAAAATATGCTGATATACTACTAGTTCTCTGTGTAAAAAAGAGTTAAATCAATAACCTGACGATATTGACATGCACAAAGAGCTTTAAAGGTATATTCACGTGTTCATGTATACATAAAATCGGTAATCCACTTTTATGTGCCAAAATGGATTATGTAACTTTTAACAATATATGTTTCTCATTTACATTATTTGTTTTTTATAAGTATTTGTCTATATAATCCGTGATATATATTTTTTTTTTTTACATTTCATGATGACTTCCTGCCAGCCAACCTGCTTGTTTTAGCTGTTATATTTATTGTTTTATTTTATATGTCGCTTGTACTAGCTCGTTAGAGCTAATGTTATATGTTTCATGTGCGACTTAAAATAAATCTTATCTTAATCTTATCTTAAGTGGACTGCTGCAGGCATACGACTTCACCGTGTGACGCCTCACGCCAGCTGCTGATAGTGGGAGCGTTTTTTATGACCCTCAATATGAGATCCATTTGGCCTACTTCAAATGCACTTTTTCGTGGCATATATTTAAAATTTAATGATGATTTATTTTGGTATGTACTTTAAATAGTATAATTAAGCCAAAATAACGGCCAAAACTATATTTTAAAACCTTAGCAGCCTCCCTTTAACTACCCACCGATCCCCCTAAATACGGAAGGACTGGAAATGAGACATTTGGTAGCACAACCATTCAGTTTCTGATGCAACATTTGAAACCAAAAAATTACAAAAAAAAAAAAATCAAATTGTTTTTATAGCAGAACACAGTGAGTGCACTTAGAAAAATCGCAAAAACGTCAATAAGAAAGGGGCAATCAACCACCCACCTACCATCACGAAGTTTGATAAATAGCCCGTGACAAAGTTGGACCAGCTTAGAAGATGTTCAATTACACCAACACATGGCCAGCATCATAAGGATGCAGGGTATATGATAGCTACCAGTGTCGGCTCAATGTTGTTTGACCGTCTGCGACGCTGGACTACCTTGAACCGAACCAGTGCTAATTTCTGCTAAACTGTCTCTTTACATGTACATTGCGAATAAAGGGGCGCTATGCTTCATGAATGCTCGGATACTAGCTCATTTAAAGCCATTAGCTAATTGCTGTGATGCACATACATGTAATTAACAGATTAAGGCATGTTGACGAGATGTTGCTGTGCTGCTCTGCAGAGGCAGTATATACTTGAAAAGTAAGTATATATACCATGTATACTGCCTTTTGGCTTTGCACGACAGTTGGCCTACGTGGTACACTGTTATTGTTATAGGAGCACGAATCTGAATTGGTTTTGTTCAACACCAAAACTAACCAAGGTTTGACTAGTTATGATGATGGTATGGACATTCTAGAACAACCCTGGTAGTGTGTGCAATCAAATTGTAGTATCAACAAATATTTATGGGGCATTTTAAGGTTCTAGATTCTCTATTTTATTAGGACCGGCCAACGTTCACTTTAGATCCCAATCGTTCCGTTCTTATGTATTATTCCACAGAGCCCCAGTGTCTCCACAGCTTACGGTGATGAATGCAATGTATTATATATAGTATGACCAAAGATTTTGTACAGTAAGATAGTTGACTTTCCCCAAAACATAAAATCACTCTCCCGGTGTTGGGGGCCGGAACTATATTGCTTTGTTACTCTATCCAGCATGATTTCAGGGCGGGGGCCCTGGTACAGTTGTTAAAGCTGGCTGCTTGGAAAGTCGGAGATCTCGGGTTTCAACCCCACTCTGGCATTCAAGTTTCAAAGAAACAAAATGTTTCTTCTCCGCTCATTCGTAAATATTCGTTATTGTGGGGAGCCTCTGTAACCGAGAGGTAGCGTGCTCGACCTCAGACCGCCAGGGCTCGAATTCCTATCCTGTGTCTGGAGGGCAGTGTCATCTCATTCAACTCACCATCCTCAGGTGGTTCTCCTGGCCCAGTTTAGCCTGTATGTGCACAAAGGTGGCCTAATATCCCATTCATTTCATTTGCATTTATCCAGTATGATTTTAACAGATTACGATGAATAATTATGAAATTGATGCTGTGAAAAACAATTCATATTTTACCTCATAAAAATCAGAAAAATAAATACCGATCGAGGTTAAAATTCATTTTTTTATCAACTAATTTGCTGTTTGGTTATTATTAATTCCATAATCGTCATCTTACCTTTTCTGCTTCAGTGGTTAACCTTTTCAAGCATGAATTTACCATTGTCATCTTCATCCACTACAAGCCGCGAATTGCTGTCGCAATTCTCGACTTGTAGTGGATGAAGATGATTTAATGTGGTTTAAAAATTAAAGAAAAGTGTCATGTATTGGTAAACCAGTTTCATGGAAAGTTTCGTTCTTAAACCCTTGATTGTAGGATAATTAAGTTTTTTTTCAGGGATGTAAAATGATGCTTTAATGCATCGTGAGGGCTTAAAGGGTTAAGACGCCGTATAACTGAGATGAGGTGACATCCAGCTAACACCATACGTTCACCCAATGCTGGGGTATTACCATCTTCATCTATCCAGTTGTCTGCTACCGGCAGAACCTGGATAACCCGTATGTGCTATGAGTTTAGAACCCCCCTCCTCCCTCCCCCTCCCTAGCCAATTCACAGTTGATTCAGGCGGCCCAAACAATCTGACCTGAGTGTGACCTCCACACTGCAGTCAGTAAACAGGTGACGTCATAATGAATATTCATGTTGCTCGCACCACTCATTTTTGTACCGACTTCACACACACCTGTTGTCAAGGTCAGACTGGTAGTCTGACGGTCAGACCTGATACGGCAAGATGGACACAAACTGTCACTACTACACAGCAAAAAAGAGACGTTAACCCGACATCGATTCAATGTTGCATTAAAGTCTCTGACGCTGGTCTAACATGAAGCCAGCATTGGCTCAGCCTCTCGTGTTTGCTGGGTACCCCATCCGGTTCTGTGCCCAGTATACAGTATGTATTTACGATGTATGCATAGTTTTTTTTGTTATTGAAATAAACACAGTTTAAAGGGACTGGCCCACGCTAAAATCATCAAAAAATCGGTGATTTTATTTCGGGTTCTTATTATGACCATATGATGTGAACATGTACATAGACTAGAACTGCCATTTTTTATAATTTTTGTGCTGCGCATTCATCAGTTAGGCTAGATATAGAGACGAAATTCTCGCATTTCCTATTTTTGACATGGTTGTCAATAATTAGAAATCGGGAATTTCGTCTCTATATCTAGCCTAACTGGTGAATGCGCAGCACAAAAATTCTAAAAAATTGCAGTTCTAGTCTATGTACATGTTTACATCATATGGTCATATTAAGAACCCGAAATAAAATCACCGATTTTTTGATGATTTTAGCCTGGGCCAGTCCCTTTAATCGCTAAAATTTTAATTAGAAATACATTGACTGCCATATTAGCGGTTGCTTTATTTGTAAAAATAAACTTTGCAAAGATAATACTACTTTAATTTGGAGCTACGTCACACAGTGTCTAACACAGAATCACGTCACACATGAATAATGTCGGTAGAGTCACAACACACCAGGTCTGACACACATGAGTCACGGCACACATGATTAGTGTCGAGTCATGTCACACCGGGTCTAACACAGAGTCACGTCACACATGATTAATGCCCAGTTACGCCACACATGGTCTAAGACAGAGTCACGTCACACATGGTTAATGCCTAGCTACGTCACACAGGGTCTAAGACATTAGCTTCAACAAATTTAGCACAATTATATATTTAACAAGTCTTCATTATTGAATTGTATGCAACTAGTCTGTTTAGCAACACTGCAGATATCAACGATGTGACATTTAAACTTAGTGATTAGACAAACATAATTGCAGTTGTTTGATAGTCAGAAATATTTTTTTCATAGTTAAACATTTTCATTCTACCGGGTTAATTTCCATATCATTAATCTTATACACAATGTTGGATATATACATAATCCAATGGATGAGTCATTATTTGTAAAATAAGATCAGTATTAACCTAACATTGCGTCAATTAGATTATTTATTTTTGTATAATATAACTCATCATGATAATAATCATGGTTTCAATATTTTTTCACCCAAACTGAAGTTCCTATTTGTTTCTACAAAATAATATTGCTAACCAGAATCGTGATAAAAATAAACTGTATTGTGTCTCTCTCTTTCACCTGGTGAGGTAGCTGATTGTACAAAGCATTGCCAACGTCAGTCCGGGAGACAAGGAACCAGGGCTGCTAAAATAAATTACAAATACTCAATTAAGTTTGATGATATGTTACCATAGCTAATTTTCTAAGGCTGGCATTACATGTCCGTAATCACCATTTTGAGCTGCAGTCGGCTACAAAGAGGAACACATGGATCCAATGTTGGACTATTGTTGGCCCACCGTCTACGACGTTGGCCCAACAATTGTCCAACATTGGATCGATGTGTCGTGTTTGCTGGGCTACCACGAGGAACACGTGGGGTCATCTTCTGTTATAATGCCACAGCCAGACTCGCTGTACACATGGGCTCTGACAGATCCTCATACGATTAACACCTAATTAACAGCTAATTAGTATCCATAATTAGCAAAACAACGTAAAAACATTAAAACAACATTGGTTGTCGTGTTTGCTAGGAATTGGTATGACCAAAAGGCATTAACTGCCTACAACATCAAAAGTAGGTCGTTTTTTTGTTGTGATGGGTTTTTGTGAATCGGAAGGCTCTTGACAATATTTGTATTGCGTCTGGTTGAGGTACAATTTTTCTTCCCACAACTCCCTCATGGCTATTTCAAAAGAGTTCAGAAATTCGTCTGAAACCCCTTGTAATGCACGTACTGGCGACTGAGATCCAACAGCAAAGGAGTCAAAGTTTCATCACAGTTGTCAATGTTTTCTATTACTGCTCCAACAGCCTGCATAAAGCGAGAAGCGTGCCCTTTAAAGTGAGAATCTTTTAGAAGCTCGTCTCCCACTTTGTCACGACATGGAAATAGGCTCTTCACTCGCGGATGCACAAGAACACCATCCCGCCTCGGCCACTCAAATCACTAGCCACTCAAAACTAGAAACTTCCAGACGTTGGGCGAACAATAATTGCGCCTTGGCTTTTCAGATATCCTCTCTCATCAATGGGACAACGCCACCCATGTCAGCCCAACGTTGTTTTTGGGAACCATGCGTTCTGCTTTTAACTCATATCTACTTATAGTTTGTATCAGAATATTTATTGAAAGACGCAGCTTTAGTTAGTTTTTTAAAGCCATTTCCTCTCCCTGGATATATTATTCAATCTAAAAATAAGTGGAATAAATATTGACAGAAATATTTATTTCGTATAATCTAAGCATTTTGTGAACATAAAATATTGACTTTACCTCACACGGCTGCATTTCTAGCTTTAATCTTCCTACTGTATTGTCTATGTCTTGGTTTTGCTTGTGTTTGACGAAATATGACGACAACGGTATTGGTCCGTTTAATAATATACATGTCTAAAATTTAGACCTTATTTTAATTTTATGTCACGTTTATATGATGCATCAACAACAACTACAACTACAATCATTCACAGAAACTATTTTACTTTGATAAGACTAAAAAGGGAAAAAAATAATGTTGTGACTAGACCCATAACATAGGTATTCAAATGAAGCGGAAAGAGCTAACTAGGACATTTATGATGATGTCTAATTGGAAAAAAAACTCTGGTCTTCATGGTTTATACACAAATATTTCATTGTTGAAGAGTTAAGTGTAGGTATTGATTAGGCACACACAGCGTGTCCACCTGCGGTCTCCCGTGTTAGGCCTTGCCTAGGTCACACCTGAACCACTTAGAGTTATTCTCAAGATGGTCGACAAGAACAACACCACGAAAAGTAAGATTTTATTTGTGTCAATTTCCATTGCTTTAGACTACTTCCACAGGGCGTGTGTAGTGTGTGATAAACATCGTGGTTTCTGCGATCTAAAGCGCCCAAGAATGGGTTATATATTTGTCTAATTTATTTTTAAACGGTCTCTAATGTTTTTAACCCATAAAAGGTAACTCCAAATGATATATTGTGTCTAAGTACGGTAACTCCTTGGTGAGGAAACGGTATTTCGATACTGCTATAATAAACTTTTGCCCTGTTTAGTCTAAATGGCACAGAAATATGGCAAAATTGACGATTAGGAAAAATACTATTAGGTGAAGTTTTCCTTGGTCATTATAGCTTGAGCTTGGTAGAGCGCATTTGTACACAAAGGAGTACAGTAACTCATCCTGATGACAGTATCTCCCAGTTTTGGACGACGGTAACTCTCATCTCTTGATTTGTGCAACTAAGATATCAATGCTACTATATAAGGAGTGTTATTAAAATAGAACTAATATGACAGGTATGTTCGCTATCTTATCACATACATCTTATGAATTGTTTATTAATACACGTTTTATGGTTCACATAAGAGTGCTAAGTATGAACGGTATCGGATGTATTCTTGCATGTCTCTTTTACCCAGGGCCTACAGGCCTACCATATCCTCGCATACAAAATACATTGACCCAATATTGATATATTGTTGGACCAGCGTCGCAGATAGTCGACCGATGTTAAGCCAGCACTAGATTTATATCTCGTGTTTGTTTGGAAAAGAAATGAATGGGGTTTTAGGTCACATTTGTGCACATATAGGCTAAATTGGGCCGGGGGAACCTCCTGAGGATTGTGAGATGACTGAGATAACACTGCCCGCCAGACACAGAATTTCGGGCCATGGCGGTCTGCCGCCGAGCATGCCACCTCTCAGTCACAGAGGCTCTCTGCAATATTATCTTTTTCTGAGACAGCGGGGAAAAACATTTTAATTCTTTAAAACTTGAAGACCGGAGTGGGGTTCGAGCCCGCGATCACCGACTTTCCAAGCATGCAGGCAGCTTTAACCACTATATAAAGACTAAATTCACGATTTCTTATTTCGGACATGCATGTCCAAAATAGGCCTAAGAAATACGGGAATTTCGTCTCTATATCTCGCTTAACTAATAAATGTGCAGCACAAAAATTAAAAAAATAAATAAATGTGAGCTTTGTTGTAAAATACGTTGTTTCCAAGATTGCATTGATAAGTGTGTAGTACCAAAAGTTTTGTGGCGAGAAATGATGGCAAACAAAATGTGCCAGTATTTATGCAGAATAATGGTGTTTGTCGCTCGTGTTATTTTGTAATATTTGCAAATACTAATTATCATTCTATGCCTTTGTATGTGATTACCCTGATGACATCGCAAGGCTCTGACACAGTGACCTCCATTTTTAAATTTAATAGTTCTAATACGATCACAAGTTTACGCCTGCTGAGAATAGGCTAGTTTTCGTAGGCACTTGAAATATTCGTCTCAATTTCATGGCATCCGACTTTTTTGGTGGGCAGCGCGAGTGTCGTTTTTACACAGCTGGCTGTGAAAACAAAATGGCGGTCAGTGTGACTGGGCCTCGCGCGGTAAATGAGTTAGGCGGCCCAGTCATACCGGGTAGTATTTGATATGGTTTGTCAGGATTTAATAGCGTGAATGTGATGGTATCCTAGGTCATAGGCCCAGTTATTATGAATGATGGTCAGATTCCATCAAACACGAGACGTTGGTGCATTTTTGCTTTTATACTTATATACTTATATACTTTTATACTCCGCCTCTCCGTAGCCAAAATCAAAGCTGGCATGTCAGTGTTTTTTTTCGTGGAATTTTTTGCATGCGCGCCCCAGGTAAGCTATGCCAGCGTTAATCGCACGAGATTTGGATCTGGAATAAAGTGAGTGCCGCAACAGCTTTTAAGCGTGTTTGGAATGTTGCATGACCAGAGCATGACAGTGACATGAAAAGGCCAAAAATGGTGAGTTTGTGAATATGGCAACCTTAAATCGGACATGTATTATATCTAATGAAATTCTGTGTTGGGGAACGTTAAAATGTCATTTTTACTACATGTGAAATGTTCTGACTTTTGAAATATTTAATTTAATTTCAAGAAAATTTCAGAGCTACCAAATAGCCCTTACATTTTTTCTGGAAAATCGGTTGATAACTGAATGAGAAATCAAAGAAGGCGTTAACGTTACTGGAGTTATGTATCCATTTACGGAATAAAATCAATATTTAAGCCGTATACAATGTCATTTTGGTCTGCCTGGCAGATTATTGCAATCATGCATCATGAGGACTTAAAGCTGCATAACTGTTTTGTTTATTTTGACCGAAATAACCTAAAATGTTCAGCACAATCATTCATATATTTTTAAAGGCTTTATAAATGGACAAAATCGATGTAAATGTAGCTGGATTAGATCACGACGCGATACACCATCAAGAAATATGGTGTGGTAAATCGGTCCGTCTGTGTACAATATGTACGTAATACTAATAGTGGTTAATTGTCGGCCAATATAATATTACATTAGACCAACATCAAACTCCTTAATAACAAACACGAGACGTTGAGCCGCATTGGTCTAACGCTGGGCCAGAGCCGTAGACAATGGCCCCGAATTTGTTTGACATCGGACAAATGCCTCGTGTTGGCTGCGATGCCAAGCTCACAGAAACCACTGGTTGGTGTCCTAAGACTAGGTCAGCCCTTAAGATAACTCAGCAGGCACGAGTCACTGACCCATTGATGGCTCAATGTTGGTCCAGCTTCTATGACGCTGGTACACCATTGACTCATCAAGGTAGAATGCCTCTTGTTTGCTAGGAACTCAGCTACTGGTACAGTAAAGGCTTTACAATTATTTTATTTTACCGCATTTCGCTATTTATATAACTGTATGTGATGACTAACGATGAAATAAAATAGTCTGATATTTTCGAATAGCATAGTCACTATAGATCGTGTTTCTCCTGTCATTCAAAATTCACTTTGAATTCACTCATAGCATTGCCACTATATTTTGAAATGACCGTGAGGTATCAAATAAAAGACTGCGCAAAAAAAAGATGATTTACATCACTGAATTTGGTGTTATTGGACTGCAATTTCTCACGGTCGGGGGAGAGCGTCTTAATGGCGGGCCAAAGGCTCAAATGCTGGCTCACACTTAAAAGCACTATACTAAAACAGGCTCCTCTTTTTCAATTGAGTGACATTCTCTATACCGGTACCGAAATTAAACATGACATTATATGCAGATATCACTCATATCACACAAAGTAATAACTTTTAGATATGTCTAACTGACATGAGACAATACACTTTGTACTGTGAAATGTATCTACGATCACTTGAAAAATAAGAATAATTTTAAAAGTCTTCCACTCTTTTTTAAATGATGACCGTTATCTGCCACTTGGTACTTATAATGTCCTGGTTATACAAACAATGTGTCTTACTCCGCTGTGATCAGGTCTTAGTTTTGGTGGGGCAACAATATCAAAAAACAACAAACTTAAATCCTTAATAGCTCAGTAACCGGAGCAGTGATATAAAAAAATAAAACACTATTCTCCATGGATTGATCTTTTGAATAAAATAAGCAAAACAGTTATGCAGCTTTAAGTCTAAGTAGCGTGAAACATTAGGTCCACAGTGTCCCATGCCTTGTTCTCACTGTACTGCTGGTAGTACCTTGAAAGTGTGAATAAACATACATATTATTGCAACATCATTTTTATTACATAAACCGAAACTCTATCCTCCTTTGACATGATGAGTCGTCGTTTGATTTAAGCATGGTAACTGAGTTTGTCAAAATTTTGAGTTCTTGCCTTCAGCTTTAAGCAGCTTTCACATGTCACCGCTCAGCTGAGCGGTGACATGCGAAAGCTGCTTTATTCAAGATAAAAACTACTGAATATTTGATAAGCTTTCGTAGCAACGTGTCTGGTATGTATTGCTGCTCCTTTCAATTGCACTAATAAAATTCGTTCCAAAACATACACTATAACTTTCCGAGCTCTAATAGACAACCAACCTGCATATTTGCTTACTTAATTGTTCGGCCGAGATGCTCACAATATCTACGCCCCACAAATAGGGATAGGGCCTATATTTTTCGTTCCCCGTATAAAACTAAGACTGGGTCAAGATTATGAAACGTGATCTTGCTAGAGCGGTCTATCTGTCTGTCTTGATACTTACACTTGATTGCTTATATTTTACATCCTATACGTTTCGGCTAAACTTCTGGGCCCGTATTCTCGTACAAGTTACGATATATCGTAGGCTTCTGATTGGTCGAGATGGCCATCTCGACCAATCAGAAGCGCAGCTAAATTATACCTATGACTCTACAACGAACTATCGGCATTAAAACACTAAACGCTTGAGCAATTTATATCTGGAGTTGTGTTATTTGTTTCATCAAAGATCCCGAGATCCCGCACGTCTTGTACACATCAGACGTAACACTTGTACGGGGTCAATCGATTCAGCCACTGGGGCTAACCTCTATGGTCCCTGTGTGACTCTTATATCTTTATCATACGTACATTATACATTTGTCTATCAATAATTTATAGTAAAAGAAATAGTGCCTTGATGAGTAAATGCTGTCCCAGCGTCGCAGGCGGTGGCTCAACGTCCAACCAGCATCGGCTAAAGGTTTGTATGTCCTCACCTCTTCCAAAATTAAAACAAAATGATTGTGACGTATAAACATCACCATATATTTATGTTATTTCAATTCCTACTTGATTAGGCCTAACCTGAAGCCTTAAGCTTATTATATATGTTGTTTGCTATAGAGATGCTACTATGTAAATACCATGCATAGGCCCACGAGCAAGCTGGAATAAGGAGCTCATCACAGTCTTGTCATGATAATCATAGATATCTGGTCACACCATACTGTGGAGGAATATCGTTATTTATATATTTGATGGTTCTCACTTTTTGAGGAAAATTACACAACCAAGTGCATGGTGTTCACGTAAGACGTGGTACTCAATGGTTTTTCTGTATGGCCGATTTCACAAAAGTGGTCACAATATCTTCATTTCGGGGGCACGAAATCGACAGTTGAATAACAGAAGCACTAATTACTATATCTTCCTATTTTTTTTTACTATTTGAAAGTTTGGATACGTGGCAGACACCAAAGTCACACTTAAAAAGTAAAATAATACCTCAAAAATGCAATTTTTAAGACGGGAAGTTTTCCCGGTGAATTTACATGTGTTTTTCAATGGACATTTACAAATACATGCAATTGAAAGACAAATGAAGTAATAACTGATAATTAAAGAAACACGATTAATTTTTAATTTGACATGTTTCTTTACATGCCCATTCCTTTTAAAAAATAGGATTTTTTACAGTTTAAAAAAATGCTATCGTGACCACTTCCGTCCTAGAAAATAGCGTCACGATAGCACTGCAAAATTAGGGTGTCACGTGCAGAGCTTGAACCCTATTGGAAAACTTATTAACTGATAAGATAAAGCAGCATTCATTGTTTCATCAGTTAAATTTCCAGGTGAATGGTGATAATTTGAACACTAAAAATATAGTCTTAAAGTAGGACACCCTGGTAGTTAAATTAACGATGGCCACTGTGGGTGAAGTAATTATTTGGTGCTGTCTTGCTGCCCCACAATAGAATCAGCAGAAAAAAATGGTACCAGGAGGTTTAGTTTAGAACAATAATTCCATGCCAAGTATTTCGTGGCGAAGGACTTAATCCATTCCGTCCTAATTTTTAAAATAATTCACAATAGCACTGTACCCACAATTATGTCACGATAGCAAGCCAGTGTATGTCACGATAGCAAACAAACAAATGTCGCTGGTCACTTGTAGAAGTGTATAAATAAAAGATGAGCATGATGTTGTTATACAATCACCCAAATGCTATAACTAAAATGCTAAGGTGTCGTTAGTAACAAATGTACTAGCTTGCTGTGTGTGACTGTATTTAACATGCTAAATGTGTTATTGTGACAACAAGACAAATTTGGACAATTGCTGCTATCGTGACATTTGCCTACATGATAAATGTACCGTCTTGTGTCTCATTCTCACAATAGAATATTTTTAATTGAGCTTTCTTACCTCTAAAATATATGTATTTCGACAATGTTTACTAACTATTTGTTTTGATATAATACTTATTCAGTTTTTATAATACATTTTGTATATCTGCTATCGTGACTTCTGCAAGCAAGACCAGAATTGCTTTATGTCACGATAGCAAGTGAAGCTCATCGGGGACAAAATGGCACGTTTTTGTGAAATCAGCCGTATGCATGTTTATTTTTTTTTTTTTTTATTATGTAAAATGTTTGGTGCACTGTTATTATTATTTTTTTTATATTACAAGGTGGCATCCATGTTAGCGGCTTAATGCCTTAATGAAGGTCTCCTTATCAGGATGGCTGTTGCTCTCGGATTTATTATTTGGCTTTTTAGGGCCGGTTAGGGACGTTTTCGTCGCCTTTGTTAACAGACGAGGTGGGACCTTATGGGCGATTTTAGAGTTGCAAAGTCAACTGATTTTCTCTATGAAGGCGGGAATGTTTTTCTTTGATTGTACTTTCTATGTGGTACTAACTAGGTCGTGATTGAAATTGTATGAATTAACCAATATAGTGAGCAAAATAAGATGTAATGGTTTTGAGCGAGGGCCATGTCCACTGTGAATTGCACAAATAATTATTAACCGCCATTATTACTGTTAATAGTTGTTAAAGTGACTGGCCCAGGCTAAAATCATCAAAAAATCGGTGATTTTATTTGGGGTTCCTAATATGACCATATGATGTAAACATGTACATAGACTAGAACTGCAAATTTTTATAATTTTTGTGCTGCGCATTCATCAGTTAGGCTAGATATAGAGACGAAATTCCCGCATTTCCTATTTTTGACATGGTTGTCAATAATTAGAAAGCGGGAATTTCGTCTCTATATCTAGCCTAACTGGTGAACGCGCAGCACAAAAATTATAAAAATTTGCAGTTCTAGTCTATGTACATGTTTACATCATATGGTCATATTAAGAACGCGAAATAAAATCACCGATTTTTTGATGATTTTAGCCTGGGCTAGTCCCTTTAAGTTAACAGGTTAATATCCGGGAATTTATGAGCTCATAGCGACTGTGATGGTCACATGGCTCGTAGCTACCTGTTTCGCGAATTGCCACATTTATTTTACTGCTTTATATTATATTTGGTTTTAAAAAATACCATATAATTTTTACCATTTTCTTATTTCATATTCCAGTTACTGTAGCATAATTATGCACTTGTATATATTTTTGGTTTCCACGCTTTTTTGTCTTTTTTGCTACTATATATAATTAGTATGTTATACATAGTAGCTATTTTATCTCTGGTTTTGGTGCGGGAAGCAAAATGATAGCCCCATGTTATCATGGCAATGCCTTTTAATTTTATTTAAGTAGTAGCCATTTATATTACCGAAATACCCAGTTTTTATTATGGCAATGCCACCCAACATGAGTTTAGTTGTTTGTCATACCATGTATATTGTCATATGATTTAATAAATAAACATTCTTGTTTATACATGTACATATATCTCTCTAATTACTATGACAAATAAGTCTGTAATGACTTTTCTTTCTGCAAATAAAATATCTGTCTGTCTGTCTGCCTAATCCAATTCATATTATCATTTACTAAAAAATATATACATTTAAAGGGACTGACCCAGGCTAAAATCATCGAAAAATCGGTGATTTTTTTTTCTCAATATGACCATATGATGTAAACATGTCCATAGACTAGAACTGCAAAAGTTTTTTTTAATTTTTGTGCGGCGCACTTACCAGTTAGGCTAGATATAGTGATGAAATTCCCGTATTTCTATTTTTGACATGTTTGTCAATAATTAGAAATCAGGAATTTCGTACGTTGTTCGCTGTGATGTTATATTCGTGTCTGATCTATCTGATAGTGTCTTATTCATGAGATAAACTCAACACAAAGCACCCTACGTTATGGTGAGAAACATATGCAGAATTATAAATGAGGCATGAAGCTCCGCTCGGAAAATATAGCCTACCATTGTTCTTTGTCCCGATCATGGTAATTATGTTATTATGATATCACTTCGACAATACATGTGCATACAGAGCCACACACAATGACACGTTATGCAACTCATTTCTGAAAGGTATTGTCGGCAATAACGATACTCATTGTATTTCCATTAGGTACATTGATGCATCCACATAGTATTTGCATATTTTTGCCTCCGATGAAAAAACACAATTAGACAATTAGAAATAGGTCTACTTCAACGCGTAACATTATTACTTTTCCCGGATACAAAATATATATAGGTTTATACACAGAGCTCTTGACTTGACCCAATGTTGTTTCAATGTTGGTCCAGCGTCGTTGGCGGTGGGCCAATATTGAAACAGCATTAGGTCAAATCCTCGCGTTTGATGGTCTCCACACAGGTGTCTGTCTACACCCACCCTTCCCCCACCATAATATTCTCGCCAGCCGATCAGGGTACTTTTAGCAAGACAGCCGGCCAATCACAAGCTTACTACAATACTTGAAATTGAGAGCGGGGGACAAATGACGTCAACCATCTGCACATTTTAACATGCGAAGTAGCAGTGTGTAGGGTGAGCAGTGTAATAGGTTTACTAGCTAGTAGAAATTGAAGGAATATAAAAAAGTTTCTTAAATTATTATTATTTTTTTTTCTTATTTTTTTTTTGAAATAATCACACAATCAACACAATTGTCTTCTTGCTCTTCAAAACGCTAACTTAGTCATCTGCAAACTTCGACCACTTGAGCCGGTGGGTGATTTTTTTTAAATCTTGCAAATCGGAGTTAGATTATTTTTCAATCGAAGACATTTTCCATCTTTAAAATGTCGAAATGAAAATGAATACAAACTAAACCAGTCAACACGAGGCGTTCACCAAATGTTGTGATGATGCTGGGCTAGCGTCGTGGATGATGGGCCAACGTTAACCTAACATTGAGTCAGATTGTTTGGAGATCGAAATGTCAATATGCTTTGTACAAATTTAGTTATACGAAATTATCATTGAAATAATTATGTCTATTTAATTGTGCTCATATATTATGATAATTATAATTGAAATATGTGTGTTTGTTGAATCAATGTTGGTTTACCGTTGGTTCACCGTCTACGACGCTGGACCATCGTTAAACCAACATTGATTCAACGTCTTGTGTCTGCTGGGAGATGTGTCGCCGGCTATACGACTGAACAGAGACGCAACTGAAGCACTCACGAGGCATTGACTCACTGCTGTTTCAATGCTGGTGCGCCGTCTACCACGCTGGTCCAACTTTAAAACAACACAACAGCGGGTCAATGTCTCTTGTGCTGGCTGGGGGAGGGTGTATCTGCAGGTGATTGGCCTTGGCTGGCGATACTTCTATCGATTAATACCCGGCATTCATTAAGACCGGAAGTCGCCTTGATCACTGTTGATGATATCAATTGATGTGGATGGCAGACATGCTGCTTTCATCGTGTTCCTTCTCTGTTGGTCTGCGTCAATTAGTTAATCATTATAAGGTCATGATGGAACATTTTTATATAATTTGGTACAAAAAATACAATCTACCTTGTTGTAGGTGGTAAATTGCTTCAACCTAAGCCTTATTATGAACGTTAGGTGGCATATGTGAATTTTTAGGAGACGACTACCATTTTCTTCTCCCATGCACTACGCAATGAACAACTATTGGGAAAGACCATTATTACACAAATTTGTAGAGTTAATCATCCTAGCGTAAAGTAGTAATAAATAAGCTTGCTGCTTTTGTACGTAGGCTTTAGTCCAGTGGCTCAGCCCATGGAGATAGTAGAGGCTACTATATCCATGCTCAGCCTCGAGACCTTGCAAAATTACTCTAACATCATTTTTTCACATTTTCGGCTAGTACATACTGTGTAGTACCTCAAACAGTGGCTGTATACTTCAACATAGCTTGTAGATGTGTTTCTTTTAAATAACTTTTATTAATATAGTTGCTAAACCATTAAAGTATTATTAGTCCAGGATCAAGGGACTCAAAATTTTGAAGGGATGAACACAGCTTGCTGTACTTTTTTAATGTTTTTTTTTCTGTAAGCTTGGTCCCTTGGAAGGTAAGTTTGACTCCATATCAAGGGATTTATAGCAGACCAACATAACATATGTAAATACATACTCAGAGCCATACATCCACAAAATTAAATGGGATTAATGAAAAAATCTTCGTTCTTGTGCAATTTTGGATGTTTTTTGCAATATGTATATTAGTTTAGGTTTTACAATGGAAAATAAATAAATCTGTTTGACATTTAAGTATATAGCCATCTTCTGTGGTTATCATAGTTGGGATATTTTGTCATGAATAGTAAATGTTTTATTGCCAGTTTTCACCCATAACCCCCTTACAAAGTAATTACCGGATTTGCATGAAACTTTTACCAGAGACGTGTCTCAGATCATGGGATAGGCCATTGAATTTTGTGGAGGATTCGGATTACGATCCGGATTCAGGGTCCGGATTACTATGCGGATCGCTCGACGGAGGTTTGCATTTATGAGCAGTTTTAGGTGTAATTGCTCACCCTTTTTAGAAGATTTATACTATTTTTTTATATTTACAATTACAATTATTGTTTATTTAATATAGCGCACTATGAACATATAGTTAGTTATCTAATGCGCTTTACATACTGTACATTATTCGATGAACAAATGTCTGCATATACATATGGCATATGTTGTGTACAGTATTTACTGAACATCCAGGTTTTAAGTTTAGTTTTAAGCTGTTCTAGTGATTTGCACACTCGCAAGTATGTTGGTAATTTATTCCACAAGACTGGGCCTGACACCTCAAAGCATCGATCTTCAATAGTTTTACTATTTGTCTTTGGAATAACTAGAAGATTACATGCACTTGATATAATAGGATTTAGCCTGACCATTTAAACATTTCCAGATCATCATCATAATTTTAAACTAAATTCTGAGGTTCACTGGTAACCAATGTAGTTCTGCATTTAGTTTAATTAGTGCCGTTTCACAGCTATACTGTTTACGACATTCCAATTGGTAACTTGGAGAGCGTTCATGAGTCTCACAATGAAGATCAATTAAGATCAATTCAAGTTCTGATTTCTTCGGCAGAGGTCTAACTATTGCATTCTGTAGGCAAAACAGCCATTTCGCACAATTTTGACGGCATTGCAAATATAGTCTTCCTTATATACTCCTCACTCACTGTGGCAAACTCATTAAAAACGACATCTACACGATCATATGGAATGTAAAGATGTTTACTATCAAGTTCTTTTCGAATCTTGGGATTTTTGACCAGATAAAATCAGCAAATTCATTTGCAAGGTCGTGGTCAATGACACATTTGATGTTGCTAATAAGTTTGAATAAAGCTTTACTATCTTTGCCGCATTTTATCACTTCATTGGATATAACATCAATTTTTGCTTTGAACAGCTTTCTATTCAATCTGTTTCGCTCAGATTCGGTGTTCCTCCCTATAACCTCTCCATATCCGTTCTCGTTGTATACCAAAGTTCTTCACGTCGCTCAGTAATTTTCATTGTTTTTTCAAGTATAAATTTGTCCAGTAATTTAGTAGTAGTGAAATTAATTTGATTAACATGGTACTCCAAATCGTCGTTTTCATCAATATCACCAAAATCAACTAAAGCTTTAAATTTGTCCGTATCTAATTTCCGGTGGCTTTTTCCTGTTATTGTTTTCGTGGTGACTTCATCTTTGATTATGGAAAGATTTGATCAAATCCCCATGCTTCCACAGATTCTAACATAGCCTGAGCTTCTGGATCGTCAACTTTAATAACATGAATGTTCAAATCGCCTAAAAGCACAACGTTGTCTATCTCTGAAATTTCATCACTAATTGTTTCGATAAATTCATCGATAAATTGTGGTATTGTTTGTTGATGTTTTTGAGAGTATGGTGGTCTGTACACAGCGAATATATTTATTGTAGATTTGTGTTTTAGGAACTCCCAAATAGCATATTCAAATGTGTTTTGTTTGCACATGATTTCCATTTCACAGTGGCAGATCTGCGATAAACAAGCGCTAGGCCTCCAGTCTTTGCTTATAATAGATGGAATTTAGTGAAAGAAGTGTAATTTTATCATTAATATTAATTGTATTATTACTAGTTTTGACCCATAACCCCCTAATTAGGAAAATTAAGAGTGCTGATGGAAAAAGGTGATACATTTGTGACCAGTTTTGGGTGTAATTTTTTTATATTATGTCTTTTTGATTCAATGGGAAACTGAATTGATTTCAAAGTTGAGTATATATATGCTAGTCATCATCTACGGATATAATGTTTAAGATTCAGTGAAAGAAGTGTAATTGTATTATAAATTTACTCTACCCCTATAGGTAGGAAAATTCAGTACAGAGATTGAAAAAGTTCATATACCATGTGTTGGACACTACTGTAGGAGCATCTGCATACTAATGCGTAGACGACACATGCATCGAACTTGAATACAGGGAATTACAACTATTACCAGTTTAAAGTGCAATGTTTCTCCCAACCATTTAGCTGGCTTTGTGGCTAAAAACTATACACCAGAATAAAACAAAAATATCGCAAGTCAGCGCGAAGCTTGGCTTTATATTAGACAAAAATGAGCAAAGTCACAACTCAAACATAACACCAAAAGTTTTTTTCTCAATTTGATTTACTCTCAACTAATTTATGTAGACACAGTGTAGCATGATTAGCAGTCATGCATTTATATTCGTTATAAAATCAATGTTAAGACATATACTGAAATAAATGTAATTAGATAACGTAATATCAAAAACTTGGATTAAATATTGAAAAAAGCCATTATCTCCCAATCTTACCTGCTATCAAAATATAATACAGTATTTAACCACCGGGATGTGGTATGATTTACATGGCTTATATTTCTATTGAGCAGATAATTAAAAAATAATATAAATAAATAAAATAAATGTTTAGTTGATTGATTTTTTTTACACGAGCTAACTGATCAATAAAAGGCAGTAGGCCCTATTATAGAGCAGGAGCTGGTTTTTGTAGGGACTCTATTTAATGAGTTTGTTCACCCGGCGTAGTATCTACATTCTGACAGAATGGTAGAATGGACAACAACCCCAGGTAGTATGTACAAACAAATTGTGGTGTCAGTTTTTTTGTACAGCCCATTTTCTTACATAGGGGGTATTTTTTTGCTGTATTCGTCAAAGTGGAAGTCAAATTCGAAAAATAGCCATATCTTTGCAATAAATGGAAAGTATTACACGCTTGGTATCACTACACTCAGTATTAAATTATCTAACTTTTGGGTCCGTCTGGCCTTAGATCAGATTGGGTGTTGTGATAATATACCAACTTACATGAAGGCACATTTCAATAGTGAATACGCTATCGATTTTTTCTTTACAAGAAGTGAAACAGAAATCATACTAGTCGTATTGGCTAAAAATGTATTATATTACCAAAATAAACAATTCTTCGGGAAAAAAATTGGGGTAACATTTTAGATTGCATACGGTTCTGGGGATTATTGATATATTCTAGTGGTCATTCAGACCACCCAAACCTGTTTAGGTGTAGGGGGTAGAGTTACGTAAACGTCTGCGCTGGTGTTCTAGTTTACAAATGTACACATGGAAATTCAACTCCCGTTGCAATGATATAGTCATCTCTCTACATACTTTGACACATAATTTCTATTACACAAAAATAGAAATCAGCACAAGACAAAAAAGTCAACATAAATAAAACATATTTATTGCCCATATGTATTTGTTTAACACCCAGTGGTATTTATAAATGTTGATTTATTTTTTAATGTAAGAAAATAGCAGCCTGTTATGAAAATGCCTGTATTCAACCTGGGCTGAAATCTGAAACATTGAACTTTGCTCGGCATATAAGTATATAATTTGTTATCAACTTGTTTTTACATAATTTTAGTGTCCTGAATTTGAATCAGTCGGATAACGTTCTATATTTAAGTGTCCTTCACTTTCAAATTTGCAGAACAAAAAATGGCCTCCAAAACCACATATCTTCTACATTTTTCCGACAAATATTTGCACAATTTCTGATTTCTGCATGATTTGGAGTTGTGAAATGTATGTCTCATTTTTTTCGTTTAAAATGACCTTTCTTTGAGCTTCAAATTCAAAATGGTTATCACCAGCATAAAAGTATAGCGTTTTTATGCATACAAACTATGTTTTTCGTTTAAAATGACCTTTCTTTGAGCTTCAAATTCAATATGGTTATCACCAGCACAAAAGTAAGGCGTTTCTATGCATACAAACTATTATATAATAAAACAACATTATTTAATGACAATTAAAGAAATAGAAATACGACAAATTACCTTACAAAACATGCAAAACTAAGTATTAATGACATTATATTTTAACATGCTTTTATGTGCTCAGTATTTATATTGACGTCATTACTCTAATGGTAATATAAATGATAATATATGTTATATAATATTATTATATTGACAAACACATGAATAATGATAACATGCAATATAATATATAACAAATACATAGCATGCAAAAATACAAAGTAAATAGCAATTATCTTTATGTAATGAAACACATTGTATAACAGTATTGTGATAAAGATAATTTTATACAAAACAGTTAATTATTGTGATAATTTAATTGATGATATTTAAGTTATTTTTCTTTTACAAATTTGTTTATTGTACTTTTTTGTTGAAAGCATAAAGCTCAAACTTTGGTGGCGTGTACTGCTTTTAAATGGGTGTCTATATATTTCTGATTATTGGCCATGAATGGTGTTAAATTCCCCTCTGTTATGCACGCACTACATATTAATGTCGGTTTAATATTGTCTAATATGTTTTCCTTATTAACGACTTCACGTGCTCCTAATTGACGACGTTTCTTTTTCGGCTTTAAATTTTGAACATTATTTAGTTTAGTATGTAATGTCCTAATTGCATGGTCTTTTAATGTAGACATACTTACTCCACGTGCCGCAATTCTAGTCCGCTTATTTTCGCAATGACGTTCTTGAGCAGATGATGGAAAGTTAACGTTAGGACTATAAGGATCATTTGTGGTAAAATCTTGTTATGTTAAAGAGTAATTACTTTTTTATAGGACCCCCCACCTGTCGTTTACCTCCCTAATGCGGCGCGCGTTTAGCAGGAGTACCAAGGAAACTAATATGTTTAATGTCAGATTGCTGAGTCTGGTTTAATTTCTGTAATAATTTCCCTTCCTTGGATAATTGCAACTCTTCGGCAATTTCCTCATGCGACTGGATAATAGGGTTTTTAACTAGATCCGACTCAGAATGAGAAAATGTTGGATTCGGATTTTTAATTTGGTAAATTTCAGCTAGATATGGTGTTAGTGTCGGGGTAATATACTTGCAGTGTTCCACTATATGCACAGGCGAATTTAGATTTCTTAGAGCAGCGTGAACGGCATATAAATGCTTGAGAAATAAGGTTGTCTCTTTTTCAAATACAAATACCCAGATATAAGTTGGAAATATGTTGGTAACAGGGATTTTTACACCTTGAAGGGGCAAGTGACTTTCTAATTCAGAACGCCACGCTAGGGAAGCAGTGAAATCTGAATCTGCTGAAAAGTTTCCGGGCTTATAGCCTTTAAGTCGTAATCGTGGTCGCGCTGGGAGATAGGGTCGAAAAGTTGAACGTTCATGTTATTACTTTCTATATGGTGCTGAGACGTTACCAGAACCCACCCGTGATAATCTGGTGGCCAACAAAAACCATCATTCTGTATTATAAAAAGAACCTTCTTAACACATTCTAATTCTACACCTTTTTCCCATATACGTTTATGTTTAATATGTTCATAATTCTCATTGCTTAATTTCACATCTCTGTACTATACATAACGCTATCTATGGACAGTCAGAATATTGAGGACATTTTCTTATTTACAATATTATTTAAATCGCTGCTGTCTATTTCTGTTAATTTACGTTCTGTACTATTATTTTTTGATATACATCTATTGTCTGAGTTAAGAGAGCATTGCGAAATTAAATAACCTCAGGCGGTTCTACATTCAACTGTGTTGACAATTTAAGTACAACATCAGTAGATTTTTTTAGCGGCAGTAATATCATGCGAAATGCGGGGATCATGTTCTTTATCCTCAGGGATGTCTGTGTTAACTGTATAGTTAAAATATTAGAATAAATGTTCAACATTACATGACTACGCATAAAATTTGTGCTTCGTTTGTTTTAAGGTCATGTTTTCTTTTGTGGCATGGGAACAGACTGGATGCCGTGGTACATAGAACATCCAACGTTCATTATTAAAATTAATTAATTAATTAATTAATTAATTGACACTTTAATTGAGATTTTAATGAATAAATGAATGAATGAATGAATGAATGAATGAATGAATGAATGAATGAATGAATGAATGAATTAATTAATTAATTAATTAATCAATCAATCAATCAATCAATCAATCAATTAATTCAATCAATTAATCAATTAATTCATTAATTCATTAATTCATTAATTCATTAATTCATTAATTCATTAATAATTGATTGATTGATTGATTGATTGATTGATTGATTGATTGATTGATTGATTAAATGATTAATTAATTAATTGATTGATTGATTAATTGATTTATTGATTATTGCCTTATTAATTGATTGATTAATTGATTTATTGATTTATCGATTAATTGACTTATTGATTTATTGATCCATTGAATAATTAATTAAGAGAGTTGGGCCACCCCCGATATTACAGTAACGTGAGGCATTATGAGCAGGTGCTGCCGTCTAGCGAAACAACGATGCATTACCGATGCACCAGCTTATCGAGCCCATCCATGTTCAGTGACAGTTTTGTGTCAAGAAATCGATTATATTGACATATTCGGAGGTAAGCAATTTGTTAGCATATCAATATACTACATAGTAGAATGTTCTTTTGTGGTGTGTAATATACCTATAATACTCCTCTGTTATCAATATTAATATAGTACATAGTAGAATGTTCTTTTGTGGTGTGTAATATACCTATAATACTCCTCTGTTATCACGGCATTTAAGGAATACGTAATAAATATCGTCAAAAGCCATTCTGTGATTTTCACGTGATGAGACCAAGGAGCATAATTATAGGCCTACCATCTTTGATGAGACTATACACAGTGTTATCTGCCTATTATTTACAGTGATACTCGACGTGTATAACCATCGAAATTATATGCCATGCAAAACCAATAGGTAGTAACTATTACTTTTCAAGTAAGCATGCAGTTACTGTCTTTAGGCTTTGTAGAGTAATGTAGGTGTTTGTTATGTGCATGGTGATGATATCAGCTTATAAATACGGCTACATAAACGTTACCTGGTCATAACAATAGACTTATAGTTGGCGTGATGTTAACAAATCACAGATCATTCTGATATAAAAGACATCTATAGAGCGGAGTAAATTGATCTGAATCCAAATAACAGGATCAAATTGATAAAGTCTATAATTAAAATTTTAATATTATAAATCCAAGCCACAATGTTCATAACAGTCATGCCAAGACATAGCACAACACGTAATTCAATGTTATCCTCATGTATTTGCCACTCCCATTGAAATAATGTATTAAACCCAAAATGTCTTTTACAGCAAGGTTTTTTTATGGAAATATCATCTATATGATCCCATATTGCTGAGCATTTTTTTTAATTAGCATAATTAGTATACTTAATCAGGTAAATTAAAGACCCGCCTCTATCGGAGCCCCCAATCAACACAAACACTCAGATTCTGGTTAACTTTGCATTTTTGCAAGCATAATAAAAATGTCAAACTTAGTACATGTATCAACATTTTTCAAAAATACAAAATGGCTGACATGTGCCATTTTGAATTTGCATATTTAATTAGTCTATTTGCCACTCTCATTGACATAAAGTGTTAAGCCCAAAAATTATTTTACGACAAGGCTTTTTATGGAAATATTATTTATATGATCCAAGGAGTCAGAAAATGGCGGACGCTAATTTGCTAGGCTTACCAAATTTTTAATTAGCATAATTAGCATATTTAATGGGGTAAATTAGTGACTCGCATACATCAGAAGTGTCAACCACCAATCAAAAATAACTCAAATTATGGTTATCTGCATTTTTAAGCATAATGACAATAGCGAGCATAATTGAAAAAAAATACAAATGGCTGATATCCGCCATTTTTATTATATGCATATTTAATTAGGTCATTTCAAGACCAGTATCACTGAATATCGTAATCCTTGATGAAATTGATGAACTTAAAGTTTGACACCCACGTTTCTACATAATTATGATAATGAATAGGCCTACGCTCAGAAAAATGAAATAAAACTCATACAACGCTTTTAATGCAAAATTCAAAATAACCGCCAAAATAATAGCGAGTTTTTTTGTAAAATAAGCTAAATCGCGGATATTGCCATAAATCAACATGGAAATACTTCTGTTTTGACACAAATCACAGGATCCAAATATATCTACAGTTTATTGGTGTAGCATGGTAGTCATCATGTTCAACTGCAATATTCAGCAAACTGCTATGCCTAGGCCTATATCAAATGATATTAAAAATACAAAATGTTTTACGAGTTTTACCCCAGAGATTAAGAGGCCCGAGTGTGACGAGTTCACTCAATGGCGAGAGTGGTAATCACTCCTGTGCGTCATACACACACCCGGCTTCATCCAGATGACCACATCTAAGATGGTGGCCATTAGAGAGTCAGAATACCTGCCAATATGTCATGAACAAGTAAGGAAATATGCATAGCTTTCAATACCATTATGGGAGCTGAGTGATGTTCCCTCCTATAAATCACATTGCAGGCTGGAGTGGACATGCATACAATACTAGAGTCTCACCTGGAAATCTATCTATATTATTAGGTTAGGCCTCTTTAGGATCTGTGGCTATTCGATGTTCTTATCGTGAAAATTCAAACTGCCTTCTCGGATTCACTACGAAACACCAATCCTCATATATGTGTTATAAAACACTTGTTGTCATATTGTTTCATCACATAAAGAGAGGAACTTAATTGTTATTCCCTTCACATATAGTCAGTATTGAATGATTTCTTCCAATCTTCAAGTAGAAGCACTTGTTAATCACTTGTGCTATGGCGCACATTTTATCTGGAATCCACAGAATTTCTAAAAAAGACATGTTGCGAAATTTTTCAATGCTTCCGTTCTTAATCTAATGTATCAGCAAAACAAATTGGGAAATCCATTACAGTCAGCTTATCGGAAATTTCACTCAACTGAGTAGTCAGTTTTGCTGAAAGTCGAGAATAATATTGCCATTTCTTTAGACAAAGGCCTAGTTACTGCCTTGACGCTTCTCAGCCTGTCTGCGGCTTTTGACACTATTGATTTTACCTTGCACTAACCGACACGCTGCCGAATTGGTATGGTGGTTTTTGTGTGGCTCTGGATTGGTTTTCGTCATATCTGAGAGACAGGTGTCAAAAAGCAAAAAATTATGACAAATTGTCTACTGCTTCGCATCATATTACGTTGCTACTACAGGAATTTGTATTGGGCCCTTTGCTGTTCACTCTTTATACTTCTCAACTCAGTTATATTATCTCTGGACATGGTTTGCGTCACCGTCTTTATGCAGATGTCTTTACATCTCCCTATCTACTGATAATGCTTAGCAATTTTTGGTGGAATTACAGAGGTGTGTCATGAGTGTCTTTGACTGGCTGACGCAAGCCAAGTTAAATCTGAATCCAAGTAAAACCGAATTCCTTCTAATTGGATGTGAGTTTCAACGAAAAAAGTTCAGCCATTATTTCCCCTCTTCCAATTCTTGATAACCAAACAGACCCATCAGATTCGGCAAAGAGATCTGGGAGTCCTATTTATCAAGAATTTTAATTTTTCGTTGAGATATATCTCAAGTGTGTAGTGTCTGTTTCTATGATATTCGGGATATTCGACGCATCAGCAAAGGTTTACTTCTGGCTCTTGTTGAACGGATTGCAGTCGCATTAGTAGGTAGTAAACTACATTATTGCAATTCTTTACCACATAGCATACAAGAAAAATTACAACGTGTCCTGTGGTAGGGCCCTACGCTTTAGTCGCTGCATCCTTATATTATTTTAAGTCATTGGATTGGCAGTTAAAAATATGCACACTTGTTTTCCGATACTTGACTTCTAATCAAACATATTACCTATCAAAACTTTTGTTGCTACTTGTCCACCGAAAACCGCTCCGATTATCTGATACCAAGAAACGTTATGTTCCACAAGGAGCGACTCGAGGGCAAGAATGCATTACCTGTTTCCATAAGAACATCAACAGCGATAACCACTTTCAAAAAATTCATGAAAAAAGTTTTATTTGATTTGGCTTTTCCACCCTAGCTCTTTTACTGCCCTGCACCATTTTGACCACCATGATGTAGAAGTTCTTGAATATAGTTCTGGATTGTCGCCCCTCTGGGCTCGGTCCTCTGGGCTACAGAAGTATGTCGCGATAGGTCGTTGCCAGGGACCAAACTGGTGACCTTTTCAATGGTGTTGACTCGGATATAAAGTGATCACCAACACAACATAGGGGTATTTCGGAAACACTTGTATTAGAGTAGGGCATAGTCCTGACTTCTGGCTTCCTTCTATTGCGATATTGCCTTGATTGTGTAGAAAATGACGCAAAGCAATATTCACTTGATTGAGTCGGCTATGCCTTAAAAAACTCTATGGTCGACACTGAAACCATGAATTGGCCTGTATTCTGTCAAAAAATATATCACTTTATAGTTTGACCTCTCACAGATGGCGGCCATCTTGAAATTTACCCACAACGCAATGTCTAAAGTACGTTCTGGTCACATCAGGTATATCTGAAAACCCTATAGGGTAGACACCAAAATCATAAATCTGTTTCGTTTCTGTCCTGAAATAATAACAATTTAGTGTTTAGCCTTCCTCAAATGGCGGCCATTTTGTATTTTACCACCATTCAGAAAAAAAATCGATCACACACATTTTCCTGAAACCCCATAATCACGAAAACCCATAATTCTGACTATAGTGAGACAACTGACCAAAATTTAAAAAAACCTAATGTGCTTTCCCAATATAATGTATACATTTATCGGCGGCCATTTTGAATTTTTGTATACGTTTTTTATAGTATATCTTTCAAATTATATCGGAATCATTTATTGGACTCGAAATGTCGTTTTAGAACCTTTCTTTTATTATTAATGTCATTGGAAATTGAGATATAAGCTAATTCTTGGATTACCTCATACATTATGCTAATTATGATAATTAAAAAAAATGCTCAACATATAAAATTTAGCATCCGGCATTTTCTAGCTTCTTGGACCCTATATATCACATTTCCATCACAAAACCTTGCTGTTAAAAACATTTTGGGGTCACCTACCTGGCAAGTAGACTATAATATTATGCAGACGGGCGTACTCGGATGATTGAACAACAGAACGCAAAATTAAACATTTCTTTGCAAAAAGCAACTTACAAATAAAATGTCTACATAAAGTTATCATGCTACCGTGTGCAACCCATAAAACCACGTGATGAGATTATGCACTGTGTTATCTGCTCTGCTATTTTATCTGCCCTATTATTTACAGTGATACTCGACGTGTATAACCATCGAAATTATATGCTGTGCAAAACCAAAAGGTAGTAACTATCACTTTTTAAGTAAGCATGCATTTACTGCCTTAAGGCTTTGCAGAGCAGTGTAGGTGTTTGCTATCTGGTGATGATATCAGCTTTCAAATACGGCTACATAAACGTTACCTGGTCATAACAGTAGACTTATAGTTGGCGTGAGTTAGCAAATCACAGATCATTCTGATATAAAAGACATCTATAGAGCGGAGTAAATTGATCTGAATCCAAATAACAGGATCTATATTTAAAATTATATCATTATAAATCCAAGCCACAGTGTTCATAACAGTCATGCCGAGACATAGCAGAGCACGTAATTTAATGTTTTTGTCAGGAAAGGATTTGAGATATGCCGACGGACGCTCTCCAAAATTCACGAATTTTGAACCGATCATGGGACCTGACAAACAAAGAGAAGATTGGACGAGGAGATGCCCTGGAAACAATGGTTACAGAAAGCAGATAGTTTGCGGCAGAGGTGAATTTGTAACATTTTTGTATAAAATACAGTTTTTAACTGGCTATTAATTTTGAGAAGATGCATCTTGAACTCGAGGCTGCATGTAAAAAAACGATTTTTTTCAAAATGCCGTTAATCGTTATCGTCCTCAAGAGGACGATTAACGGCCCAGGTACAGGGGCCTAGGTGCAGTGGGTAAAGCTGTCTGCTTGGAAAGTCGGAGATCGCGGGTTCGAACCCCACTCCATGACCGAGCGGTAGCGTGCTGGGCCTCAGACTGCCAGGGCTCGAGTTTCGAATCCTGTGTCTGGAGGACAGTGTCATCTCATTCATCTCACCATCCTCAGGAGGTTCTCTTGGCACTTTTTAGCCTATATGTGCACAATGGTGGCCTAAAAGCCCATTCATTTTATTTGATTTAATCGTCCTCAAAACATGGCTTTCTATTGCTAAGCTCACTTAATTATTTTTGTAATACATTTTAGTAAACATAAGCACGTTCCGTGTTTGTTTCTGTTCAGGTAATGCTGGTTCATCAAAGATTCTCTATGAGCTGGCAATCGGTTCTGGTTCTGGTAAGCGGATTGTGTACTTGGGCCAATCAGTGGGAGGATGTAGACGCATCCAGGATTATCTCTGTGATGGCTCTCACCTCAAAAGACAAATCAATCAAGCTATAGCTGCTGGAAATACAATTTATATCCACACAGCAGCGGTCAGAGATCCACGGGCAAGAGAAGGCGAGCTCCTTGATAAGTACACTTATCCATGGAATCAGCAATAATCGTGCCTTATGTTCATGTTGTGCTTCCAAGAAGGCCTACATATATGATAAAATGCTGATGATTAACTGATATTAAATGATGGATTATGTTTTATAATTGAATATGATAAAGTACTTATAACCCAAGGGACGTAAGTAGGAGATAGTGAAATGTTTATTTTGCTACTGGATGCGAATAAATGTGTGTTCAATAAACATGTGAGCTGCCAATCGGTTCTGATTTATGTGTTGCTTTGTGTTGTTCTGATTTATGGGCGGGGGCCCTAGGGTAGTGGTTAGCACCGCTGCCTTTCACGCCAGAGTCCGGGGCTCGGTTCCCGGTCTCGGCGGTTTGAAAGAAACAAAATTGTTTCTTCCCCATCCACGTGTGAAAGTTAGTATTGTGGGGAGCCTCCGTGACCGAGAGGTAGCGTGCTCGGCCTCAGACCGCCAGGGCTCGAATTTCGAATCCTGTGTCTGGAGGACAGTGTCATCTCAATCATCTCACCATCCTCAGGAGGTTCTCCTGGCCCAGTTTAGCCTATATGTGCACAAAGGTGGCCTAAAGCCCGATTCATTTCATTTGTTCTGATTTATGTGTTGTTTTGTGTTGTTTTGGTTTATGAGTGTTTTGTGTTGTTCTTGTTTATGTATTTTGCTTGAAGTAAACTCACGCCAATTGATATTTTAATGATGAAAAATAAGTTTCCATTGTAATTTTGGTATCTGAGTAGATAATCTTTTCATGCCGACTTCAACAACTCCAGAGACACACACATTTGTGAAATACCTCATCAAGTATTGGGTAATCATGGTACTACAGCGTATAGTGAAGATAAATTATGTTTTCATGTTAGGCTACTTAACCAGTTATTTATGTGAATCTATCCTAATAATTCCAAAAAACATACAATAAAAACACACTATGTTTATGCAATCAACTATGTCGTATTAAAGGTACCCACAATTGAAAAAATTATATGTTCTATTTGTGTTACTCTACATAATAAAAATAATGAAATTTGATTTTTTTAGTTTTAAACATGTTTAAACACAATTTTGTATATGACATATTTCTATTTCTCGCTAAATGTGCATAACAATTGTGTAAATATAGGCGTTTCTGTGATGAACGTCACAGATTTCGTCACATTATATTTACACAAACGTTTATTTATAGTAACATTTAAAGTACCAGCTCACATGTACACATCATTTTCAATAATAATTTGATACACTGATAATGTTTTTTCCCATGATAGCCCGATAAAAAATATTCTCACAATGTAAGGCTGATTTTAGCTTCTCATATATGGGACAGTATAGAAATGATTAGGCCTATGTTCTATATAAAAATAGGCAAAGCTATATATTACAATTTCAACTATTTAGAATCAGTGATAAGGGTGCCTGCATGTGTGAACACTAACTACGCCGTATGCACCAATCACACAGAAACTGGTAAATTGTGTATCTCAACTCCTGAGACTTTTACAAAAAGAAAACATTGTTCTTTTTAATTCACTTGACACTTCAAGACATTTCTCAATAGAACCTAACTACCATTATTATCTGATACTTCTGTGTTTGTCATTCTGTTGATATATTAGTGGCAGGATATTCTCAAACTACAGCAGAAATGAAATGTTCTGTCGCGCCCACAGCTTTGACAATGTATCGCATTGTTAAATAATGTCTTTCCATTTAGATCGATTAGGTCATTTTATTTATTATTAACACATGTAAAAGTAACATAATTATATTGGAGCAGCATAAGCAATATCAATTATTTTTATTAAACTTAGTGAATTGATCATGAATCTCTGATTAGTATGATGCGTGATCATTCTATTGGATATCAGATTAAAAGTATGGGCTGGACCTGTGATGTTTTATGCTGATAGTTTGTTTACCCTATGTAGAAATAAAGTGCTCTATAATCTTTATCAAGCACCAACATCACGTTTTAGGAGCTGCTGACTATCGATAATGATTGACACTTATATTCTAGCTTGCATGTTAATTTTTTTTAGCAATGTGGGGACTTTTAAACATACATGTGATAATAATGCAATTGCTAATGTAGAAGAAATGGCTTGAGTGAAAAGTCCATGATAAAGTTTTAAACTGCTGTCAAAAATGATCAGTAGCATTCACAGATTCTAAAAAGTTGTGGTGCCATTTGCACACATCAAGGTCAAGGTCATTTATAGGCTATTAAAAGTCACCACCTCGAAATCACCAAAAAAAGCAAAGCTTGCCTCGGGTAAGCTTATAGTGGATTAGAATTCACAAGAATCGTTTTCCAATTTTTGAAATTTAGCATTTAAAATGAAATAAAATGAAATACAAAGATGGCCGCCAAAATAACCACGAAAATGACAAGCTGATTATCTAAGTTCATGTTTGCAGTAAAGCTTTATATAATAGCACTTTTGTACTTATATCGGGATCATATAATGATTTATGTGGTCATCATAATGTCTTAAGATCAATGTCAAGGTCATTTAAGAAATAATAGCGTCTGTATCCCTTGTCAAAGTGTGGTCTGCCAAAACAATTGAACCACGAAAATGACAAGTTGATTATCTAAGTTCATGTTTGCAGTAAAGCTTTATATGATAGCACTTTTTGTACTTATATCGGGATCATATAATGCTTTATGTGGTCATCATAATGTCTTAAGAGCAATGTCAAGGTCATTTAAGAAATAATAGCGTCTGTATCCTTTGTCAAAGTGTGGTCTGCCAAAACAATTGAACTTGGATACCACAGAACATCTACAAAATGAAGAGAAATGCCTTTTGAAATACTATAGCAGGTTATATATCTCTATAATTTACAGATAATTTAGTGGATCAGGAATCATCGAAATCATGGTCATACAGTATTCATACATAGTGTAGGAAGCACTATAGACCTACTATTTACTGTTTTCAGCATTATAATAAACATGATAAAGGTACTAAGACAATCTTGAAAAACCTTAGAGATAGTTTTGGTGCTCAAAATAAATCACTCAAAGGAACCCACACCAGTCTGGCAAAAAAGCAATAACGCGACGAAATTGTCTGAGATGTTGGGTGAATAAAGTTGTGTTATGGCAGATTATTAAACATTACTGGCTTTCATTTATCGACATTTCAGTAGTGATGAACATTCAATATTCAAGAGAATAATATCCATGCGTTTGGGTGATTGCGTCAATGTCCCAAAGTAACAAACTTGGTCATACTCAACAGACTGACAACTATCTGAATGTAACAATGTCACATTATGTTTTTGCCAGACAAATGAGCATCCAATTCAATGATGGGAATTTCCTCTGACGCATTACTAGCTCAGATCCCATTGAGGGCATTGGAATTTGTGACTCAGAATGTGCATGTGTCAAAACATCATGACCAGGGCCGGCATGGGAAATAAATTAGGCCTAGACAAGCAATGGCATGTTACTTGCGAGGAATGTTAACAATCAAGCTGATTACCAGAAATCTACTGACAGATGTAGATGGCTACCAGAATTCATAATATGTAATAGCTACTACTGATCACCAAATGGGAACTGAAATTATGAATTTCCTAAATGGGACCATAATATGCTGTAGGCCATCATGCATGCCATCTTGAACAAAGTAAGAAAGATATTAATTCACCCTAAACTGGGACATTACCATAAATATTGTATTAATAGCAATCCATCACCATTAGTGGTGAATAATATGACATTACAGAGTGTTCACTACAATATCCTCTTGGGGATAACATGGTTTACATAATTCTTAAAATTTTCTGAGAGTGGTCTAGATGAGTAGCATACTTGTTTTAATGGTTTATTGCATAAGCAAATTGAGCTAAAAATGATCAATTTGTAAACACAAATCCTTAAGTTTGACTATGCATCGGCGGCCATTTTGTATATTGTATAGCTAAAACATGCTAAATGATGCCAATTAAGCATTCTGATTCTACACTTTCTCGCCCGACGTCGAGAATCAGTGATAATCTGGTTTGGATATTGCTGGACTATGCGCTTTATTTCTGTAAACACGAAGTACGCATTGCTAGAAATGACCCATAAATGACTAAATTTTACATATTTCTTAGTTTTAAATGGTCCACTACACCTGGGATGAGCATGCATATACAAACATGCTTTTAAACCGACCTTGTACAGGCACTGCTTGGTTCATATTACGAAACATTGCGTAAGAAGTGAATATTTTGTGTTTGAACTTTAAATGACCTTGAAAAGTTCATGACCTTTTTTAGCGTAAATGGCACCAAAACTTTTCGAACTCAGGGGACCCAGTAAAATTGATTTTTGTTTGTTGCCAAACTTTATCAAATAAATTTTACTGAACTACACTAGCGATTGTACTATGAGTTACTCTGGCTTCGTGTTGTAGCTTAGAACATAATTTTAATATGCCAATGGAGAGTGATTTGGTTAATTTTAAATCATCAGAATAAATTGATTTATATCAGATTGGATCACTTGATTCATCCCATGCTACTTTACTTAGGTCGAAGTGATTACATATGATCATATCAAACTAAAACTAATACATTATTTTAGAATAACACAACGAGAATTAGTTATTGTGAGCCACTCACTTTTCGTCATATTCGGTCATTTAAAAAACAACGTCACCGAACAATCAAAACTAGCGATCTAAACTAAATATTTCACAGCTCTCACTACTTATACAAATAGGTCATTGCCATGTAAATTATTTATGTTCTATAAATTCTTTGAAAACCTAGAAAAAACATTAATGAACATTTCTAATACTAAAAAGACATAACAGTATATTACTAATAGGATATTTTAATGCTCGTACTGGTAACCTTGAGAACATACTAGAAAATAACAATGACGATAATAGCGTAGAATTAAACACAGTGAACTACAGAGACAGCAAATGCAGCGACACAGAGAAGCAACACAGACACAGTTACTGATAGCTATGTCCCTAAACTCATACAATTCTGTAAAAATATGAATATGGTATTTGTTAATGGCACATGTGATAAAGACAAAAACATAGGGAAACCGACATGCAAAGATGTAAGCGTTGTTGATTATATGATAACTTCCCCTTTTAAAACATATAGACAATTTTGAAATAAATGATATCGACCAACTTCTATCGGATATACACTGCAATCCATACAAAATTGTTTTTCGTGCCAAAACTAAGCTCAGCTGAAACCCTGTAGAACCTAACAACGAGGAAGCCAATAACAGCATGGACACAGCCCCATCAAAACCCTCTTGGAAAAACAAAAACAAAGAACAATACTTGACAAAACAACAATAACTGACCTTAGTCCAATAAATCAACTTTTACATAATGTAGAACACTCTGATGACATAGATGATCTGAAAATTGACCACCCAGTTTCTGGAATAAGTACATTGTTGAAAGCGCGCTGGTACAATTTTTAAAACCCACGAGCAAGCACACGAAAAATAAATAAGATAACAAAGATAACAAACCATGGCTTGAGAGCGACTGTTCTGGAAAAAAATTGTACAAAAAACAATAAATAAAGCTTTTAAAAATACTAAAATGATTCAATAAAGAAAATAAGAAGAATAAAATCGACAAACCCGAGAGCTTACTGGGACATAATAATGATAAGAAAAACAAAAAAACACCCCCCCCCCCAAATCTCCATAGAAATATTTTAAAAACATTTTGAAAAAATAAATTAATGTGAAACAAAAAATAAACAGAATATAACAAAGGAATGTAATGAGAACAACAATCAAGATATTAACACAGATTTTACGCTTCTTGAATTGAAAAAAAACGCTATTAGAAAACTAAAGACAAATAAAGTATCTGGTTGTGAACAAATAATGACTTTAATCATTATTTTGGGACTATTCAATATTATTTTAAAATCAAGAATAGTCCCAGATGGTTGGTTAAATCAAGGATACTAGGTTAAATGCATTTGTTAGAAAATATAACATTGTTAGTGCCGAGCAAGCATGATTCAAAAAAGATGATTTTACAATAGATCACATTTTCACTTTAAAATCTCTAATTGATCGGTACTTGTATAAGAAAAAAAATATACATTGTTGCTTCATAGACTATACATACCACGAGATGAATTGTGGACAAAATTACTCATTTGTAACATTAAAGGTAACATATTTAGACTGGTGCAAAACTTATGCAAAAAAGATAAGTCATCTGTTATTATGAATGGTAAAAAAATATCAGATAGTTTCCCATGCCAAACTGTAGTACGTCAAGGTGACAACCTGTCACCTCTACTATTTGCAATATATTCACATGATTTAGAACAATTTTTGCAAGATAATTACAATGGACTAAGCCTCCTCAGCGAAATTCAAAACCAAAACAACTTACCCAATGAAATGGAAAACTATATAAAATTAATTGTTTTGATGTATGTTGATGACACAATACTACTTGCCGAATCAGAGGAGGATTTACAAGACGCATTGTCTGCAATGTTTAATTACTGTAACACATGGAAGCTGCGGGTGAAAGTCAAAAAAACAAAAATTGTACTTTTTTCAAGAGGAAAGATCAGGAAAATTCCAAATTTATTCTCCGGCCCCAAATTACTAAATGTAGTCGATAATTATACTTACCTGAGTGTGAAAATTACTTTTAATGGTCGTTTTGTAAAAGAAAACAGTTTAGATACTCGAATGGATGTAGATCAATGTTCTCCTTACTATGTAAGGCAAGAACGCCAGCTCTACCCATAGACATCCAGCTGCAGCTATTCCACACGCTTGTGACTCCAGTAGTTATGTACGGGGAAATGGTGAGGGGAGTTGATGATTGTACAGTAATTGAACGATTGCACTTAAAATTGTGTAGATATATATTATCTTCGAACAAATGTACATACACAAATATGGTATACGGTGAAATACCGCTTAGTTTAAGTGTAGAATTATTAAATACTGGAGTGGATTAATCACATGCCAGACTAGGAAGTTATCATCTTTTATTTATAAGTTTATATAAATAGTTTACACACAAATAGTATCTACCACTCTCCGTGGATATTATTTGTTAAGAAAATACTATGTAATCGTGGTTTCTTGGGGGTCTGGCAAAGCCAAACTATTCCCACTAGAATATACCTCTTTAACAATAATATTTTACAACGCCTCCGAGAGCAATTTATACAGCAATGAAACTCCGACACTGATAATAGCCCAAATCCATTAATTTCAGAATGTTTAAACTAAATTTTGAAAAAGAAAATTATCAAAAAAGCCTACCACCACCAGCACTCCGCTCTGTAAATTTAGATGTCGAAATCACAAACTCCCCGTTGAAAAATTCAGACAAAATTCAGAAGACAGAAATTTAAGATACTGCACTTTATGCCACATAAACGGAGTGGGAGACGAGTTCCATTAAGTATTAAAATGTCCTTTCTTTGCTGAGGAGAGATTGCTATTACTAGGCAAACGCATATTCACACATCCCTTGACTTTTACTTTTAAGCATGTTATGAATGCTAGTGGAACTAAATTACTGAAATTGTCTAAACTCATATAAATTATCGTTAAGAATGTTAACGGATAAAAATGTGGTTATTTTACTGTATGCCTTCCTGGTAAACAAATGATAATGTATATATCTCACATATATCTCACATATCTCACATGTCTTGTAAAAAGATTAGGAGAATAAACTTGATTTGATATTAAACCACCAACCTGTAATTAATTACGATCAGTCATTAGACAAAATACACAGCTTCACGCTGCTAAATGAAATCATAAAGTGACTACAAATTGCGATCTGGGACACACGATTTTGCGCGGTTTCACCACAACCAATCACATCATTACAGCACAGACAAAATCCAAATCATGGTCAATGACCCTCGACGTTTGCCACGCATATGCAACTCGCACACACTTCACATACACAGGTTATACAGACATTATTATAAAGTGCATACTTTCCTGTAGTACCATATGTACAACATGTACATCAAAATACTGCCTGTCACAGAAAGTAAAATATAAAATTATTAAAAGTCAACTATAAATAAACTGTGTCAAAAAATGAAGGTGTCTTATTTCCAAGATATCAGTATACTGCTAACGCTCCAGTCCTCAGTTATATTGATGGCAGTGGTACGAGAGAGAAGGCTTACATATTATAATTTTATATTATTGCTCATGTGTTCTAAATAGATTTTTTTAAATAAAAGTTTGAATCAAAAGACACGCCTGTCATGCTATGGTTGTTTTGCCCCGATCTCCTTTGTGGTCGCTATTTTTGACGACATAATCGTCACTCCCCTCCCGTTCTGTGCCCACATATTCGTGTACTTTCTGTACGCAGCTCGTCTGTTATTTAAATGAAGACATTTTAATCGCCAAAATTTTATCATAATATAAGATGACTTATATGCTATATTAGCAGTTATTTTTGTTCCAGAAATAAATATTGCAAAGATGTTGTCATAACTCTCAAACCCAGAAAAAACATTATTTTTCATTTGTAGATTAAAGTGGTGAAATTATCACTTGTTTTATATGATGATACACTTGCCAAAGCGTAGTTCCAACTCCCGTTAAAAGGGGACACCACTGCATAATGTATCACACACATTTGTATGATGAAATCCGTCAATACTTATTTTTCTAATTTTTATGATGTAAAGTATGTATTGTTTTTAATAGGATCAATGTCATAATTACTCGCCGTAATATGGTGAAATCGAACTTGATAGATGGTAAAAGCAATAGTCCCGACCCCCAATACCGGGGGACAGCATTGAGAGCGATTTCACGTTTTAGGGAGATCATCTGTAGATGGTCTTCGCTATTAACCATTGACTTAGGATCCATTGTGGTTCTTGTGCGGCGTGTGTATACTCAGGGCTGTCAATGTCACTTGAACGGGGCGGGGGGTGCCGTTACCTTACAAATCAAAAAGAACAGTTAATGGACTCCTCACTTGACATCGTCAGCGATGGCAAAGAAAACGCAGCTTTGTTAAAACTTGAGCAGAAACGCGAGAAATAACCGTGTTATATGTACTGTTGATGAGCCTCTTAATTCTTCGGGGTTTTTTTACAAAAAAAATTAAATAATAAATCAGTAACATGGCCATCCTGGCGCTGTCCGGGAAACGAGTTTTTTTCGGGTACAATAGCGGCCAATTAAAAAAAATTCCGCATGGTCGATCGAGCTTGTTCATTGTTTTAAATAATTTCTGGTACAATTTTGGAAGAAAATGAGTTACCCAGCTAAACAGACAAAGTAGAGAGAAGAATGGAAAGTGAACATGTGACGTGACGTGGGATTCTACATTTAAATGTCTTCGTTGACTGGAACAGTGTCAGTTAAAGCACCTTCCGCCATGTTAATATGCATTCTAATCCTACACTTTTTCTTACCCTTGTGACATCGCAATGTTCTGACACAGAAATCTCCATTTGAAAAAAATTCATCTTAATACAATCACTAGATTTCGCAAAAAGTTTTCGGTAGGCGGGGTGAGTGGCGTTTTTACACAGCTTTCTGTGTACATAAAGTGGCGGTCAGTGTGGCCGGGTCTGCGGCAAAGCGAATTAGGTGGACTGGTCATGCTGGGTAACTTTTTCCATGAACAGTGCTGTAATGTTTTCTGTATTTTTTGAATATTATTACACCTTACGAGACGTTGAGCTAATGCTGGTTGAATGTTGGACCCTCGGCTACGACGTTGGCCTTGCAATAACCCAACATTGGTTTGTCGTGTCGTGTTTATCTTAAGCCTTCCACACACCACACAGATTCCGCGGTTGCTTAAGCATGTTAAAACGCGACCGTCGTGGCAGGTTTTAGAAAATCGCAGACAAGCTGGTTCTACGACGGTAGCATGCCACACCAGAAAGACTGTTACCGACTGCACGTCGTAAGCTATAGAATGGATCCTAGTGGTGACCGTGTGGCCCTCTATAGGTGTTCCGGAAGCAGCAGTGAGACATTCTCGTTGCAGGACATGCCACACCGCAACGACGGTCTACGACGGCTAAGACGGGCCACGACTAGGACTGAACATGTTTAGTCTTGACGACAGCTTCCGACACGACCGAAATCGACGAAATCAAAATCGTCGGAGTGGCCACACCCGACCGATTGTTTATGATCGTGGTGTCTTAAGCAATCGGGGACAGTCTCCGAATGCTTTAGTTGTTCAGAGTGAGGTGACGTCAGCCCACCTCGTATTGGGCCGCCATCTGCGACGCTGTGCCAACATAAAACCAGCACAGGCCTCATGTTTTCCGGGTGATGTGGTGAAATGTAGATCGAGGTGACAGGGTGAACAGTCGCTATCGGTGTGCTGTGCAAAGGCAAACAGCAGTAACTGCTTACTTTTCAAGTAAGCAGTTACTGCTGGTTGTCTTTGCTCAGCTCCTGGTGTGCTCTTTGTGTCCGGATATAGTGAGTAAATAAGGCGAGTCCTGCCATTAATATCCCTGGTAAATAGACATTACACGGATTAACCCGCTGAGCACAGAGGCGCATTCCTTCTTTTGCACCAAGATCTGGATTTTATTTTCACCTGCACGTTTCGACTTGTCCTTGACATAGTGTAGTCATCTGGGTCTAAATCCACGGAAATCTGGACAGATTGCTAGAAAAGGTTTTATGGTTTATTATGGTAGATATAAGTCACAGCTAGCAATCCTGAAAAGTCCCAAGCATAACTCCTGTTCAAATTTGCTAAATTGACGAATAGTCAGCCCGCCAGGGGTACATAATGTGATGAAAAATGCAGTGTTTGCATATCCTTGTTACAAGTAAACTAACTTCAGAAACTTGTTTAATAATTGTCAAAGAACAATACATGGGTGGCTGACATTGTGAAAAAATATATAATATTGTGAAAAAATGAAAAAATATATTAAAACATTATTTGCAAAAATCGTTTTTGTCCGCAAAACAGTTTGGTACCCAATATCAATTTTAATACACTGCCCACCCTAGACACTGCTACTTCGCATGTTAAAATGTGCAGATGGTTGACGTCATATGTCCCCCGCTCTCAATTTCAAGTATTGTAGTAAGCTTGTGATTGGCCGGCTGTCTTGCTAAAAGTAACCTGGTGGGCTGGCGAGAATATTATGGTGGGGGAGGGGTGGGTGTAGACAGACACCTGTGTGGAGCCCAGCAAACGCGAGGATTTGACCCAATGCTGTTTCACTATTGGCCCACCGCCAACGGCGCTGGACCAACATTGAAACAACATTGGGTCAAGTCTTTGTGTTTGCTGGGAGAGCTGTCCACATTATGATACACGCGTGCCGTCTGTGTCTGGTTGTAACAGGCTGCACAGTGCTCTGTGTACAATTTTAAGTGCTGTAGACTAAAGTTAATTTTTCACATATTTAGATTTTGTTTAAAGGCGATCTTGGCAAACATTTCATGATGTGAAATTAACTATATAGGGGACTAGTCCTACAGGTATGAAATAAAATTTACAATAGAACCGCAAATTTATTATACAAAATCTAAAATAAAGAGTATTACAATATGATATTTTCCCAAATATAGTATATTCGAGTTCGAGTGGTGGTGGCCGACCATAAAACAACATTATCAAACGATTATAGTATTGGGTCTTTGTCGTGTTTGATGGCATATCATATTTGATATCCTTTAGAGCTTATGAGGTCTTTCCTCCACGCGCGACGCTGTTTGCACCGCCCCCCTCCCCCCCGGCATTCAACAAGCATCCCAACCCGTGAGAAAATTATGACATGTGACAGTAGATCTACTTATTAACAGTGAAAACAGTATCGATGATATTTTAAGGACCAACGCTGAGCCTACATGGATTCCTTCCCAACAAACACGACGCATTGACCCAATGCTGGTTTCATGTTCGACCACCGTCTGCAACGCTGGCCCAACGTAAAATCAGCATTGGGTTAAAGGTGTAGTCAACTGTCAAAATTCGCGGGACAAGGGTCCCCCAGAAGGCAATAGTGCCCGTGGGTAAGCCAAGTCCCTATTCCATAATAATGCTAAATATGCGTTTCATACCCAAAGCCTCATTAAGAGCAAGTTCTCAAATCACAGCTAGTTCATATATACTTGAGCGACATCTATGAGTTATTAATTCAAAGCCCTTGTCTTTTGCCCCTACTTGGTCGCCTACTTGCAAACAAACTGACTGTATTACTGCGGGGATTTGGAAACTGCTTGACCCCCAATTTTGTATTGTCACCCAGTAAACACAAAACATTTGTATGACTTTATGCAATGTTAGACCAACGTCGAAGACGTTGGGCCGACATTGCATAAATGGCATACAAATGTCTTGCGTTTGCTTGGCAGGAGGACTTTCTCTCAAACATTGTACATTTATCTAATGTTGGTTCAATGTTGGGCCAGCGTCGCAGACGTTGGCCTAACATTAAAACAGCATTGGATCAATGTCTCGTTTGAGTAGTATCTTGTAATCAGTTCAGTGGCTATATTAATGCCGTCAATCTGTACTTAATAGGCTACTGTTGGCCTACACTTGACCGTCCCAGGCATGCGCGTTTTGAAGCTGAATGATTCTTTAAGGCGTGGTGTTTGCTGGTGTGATTTGTAGGCCCTATATATCATTATATATTTTCTATGCATAGGCTATATAGCGGCATGTTATAATAGTCATTGAACTTGAAAAACAACTGGCCCTACTCAGATCAACTCTTCTGTGGATGACTGCCTAATACCAGCTGTAAATCTCCCATCAAACAGACATTGACCCGATCTTGGATTAATGATGCTGTAAAGTCACAGACGCTGGGAAAACCTTACCTCAACTTTGGGTCAACGTCGGGTCTAGACATAGAGGCCTAATTAGTCATTTGAAAATACCAATGAGTGTGCACGGTCTAGAAAACCACATTTAATTCCACTCATGCGAGCAGCTTGGCAATCTATAATGCGTGGAAAGGCAAAAGGCAGTAGACCCTATCTAAAATGTATTTTGTTGAAATATGAAAAAACATTTTTTTGGTAACTTTTATTTCGGAATTTCGGAACTTGAAGTTCCCGGAACTTGAAAATTGGAACTTGAAGTTCCCGGAACTTGGGAACTTGTTTAAAGGTATCCCTGCTTCTTCAGTCCTGAGAATTGTTGGTGATATACAAGGATCTAGTAGTCATGGTGATTTTTTTTTAGTGTGCAACATGCCGTTTATACTAGTGTTTGAAATTTAATACTCTCCTGAAACCTAGTACCGGATACCAGTGTAAGTGGTAGGCCTACTCATACTCATGACCTTGAATACGGTATACCTTCTGTGAAGCTTTGATAACCAAATAGGTCTACTTAACAAATATTTATTTTGACTCGCCTTTCATTCTAGAAGCAGCATAATCTGTACGCATCATTTGGCGATCTGTTGTCTTCAAACTAGGACGCAAACAACTACGACTTGAATACTATGTGGTAAACACTCGCAAAAAAATAGAAAAATATCACATTCTTTAATAGACAAAGAGCCGACCAGAAACAAACAAAAAATACATCAGTAAAGCCGCGTCCAATTTCACTGTTAAATAATACCTTGTAGTGATCTTGAGAATTTTCCTGGAAATATTTTGCGCTCCAATTATTCTTTGTAAGTCGTTTATTTTAAATTCCCCTTTGATGAGCCTCTTCAAAGATTATCAACAATTAAAATTATCAACATTTTTTTGGCACAATCTTTCAACATATTATTTTTTTATGTACAAGTTTTCAGCATATATTTTTTTAACAGAAATTTGAAAACAAACATTTTTTTTTTTAATAATCTAGGCCTCCCCCCAGAAATCAAATGGTGCGTCCCTTACAGGAAGTTGTGGTTTTATCACCAATGGTGGTTATACAAATGGTTATAGGTCATACTTTAAAAGTGGAACGCATACTGACGTAAAGGATGGGATATGGGTTTTTCATATACGCATAAGAGGTTGGGGTTGTATCACCAAGACTATGCAAATGCTTATGAGTTGTATATTAAAGTACGACGTATTCTAAAGTTCATTATAGGGGCCTACTTGAAATTATGTTTTGATATGCTGACGTAATCAAGATATAACCATGGTGGCTTTATCATTGAGTATGAGTCATCCTAAAAATAACCACAAATCAAGGAGGGGTGGACTTATAAATACTGATGTTTGCTCAAAAATATCATTCTGTCAATCGGCGTTCAACAAAACAATACATGATGAAATCAATGCGCAGAAGAACAAGGCAAACTTTCTCGGCGCCTGAGCCCGTTATGGGTCCAAAGAAACATCCTAAATGGGATAAACGGTCAGGCAAGCATGCTGGATATAGAAAGAAAAGTATCAACAAAAAGTCAAAAGGTTATGTAACATAAAAGATTGCCTCCACACGTTGGGTGAACAGTTAGCCCTTTAATTAGATTCTGAAGTCAAAAGGCGATCCCCACACAGAAAAAGTGAAAATTTAGACCCATAACATAGGTATCGAAATGAAGCAGAAGTAACTAACTAAGACATTTATTATATTTTCAAATTGTGCGGCTAACCACTTATGCCGTCTTGGTAGTGTAAAAGTGTTCCAATTTTTAACTTAGAACCACAACTTAGACTTACGGGGATATCTAAGAAAATTTTGTGACGTGACAGAAAATAATACTAATACGAGCCTAGCAGAACAAGGGTTAAGTTGATTCATGTCACACAACAAGTGTCTCTATGTTGTTATTTTATTCTTCAACGGCTCCGCGGCGGTTGTAGCCTACAGTTATATAATGGGGGTGGTTCCAATGAGATCAAGATCAAATTGGTGTGATTTTAGAATGTCCTAAAATAACATGAACCGGTACTATTTTATGGTTTCTAATTAATGTTTTTTAAATTTTTTTGTCTCGTTCGAGAAGTGATTTATGAACTGTTGTCGGGCAGACGAGGCACCAAACTAAAAAGATTATATGTCGGACAGTCCAAAAATGGACCCCAACGACTGCGAGCTTATAGATACGATGGCAGCCACCTAGCCCAAAAAAAATATTAAGGAGATAAAGAAAGGGAATTACACTTACCAGAGAACTAAGCCTGTGAAAAACCCAAAGAAGAAGGAAAATAGTATTTTGCGTAACACTTGTTACCCTTGGAACTCATTGAACCAACGGCATTGTCGTTAATCAAATTAGAGCAATCAGACCTGCTGTTTTAAGAATAAATTGAAGATGTAAAAAAGTTACATCATAGGTGTTCCTAAGACAATCATGTATTTTTTTCGTAAATAAACAAATTATTATTTTGTCAACAAGATTTGTAGTGTTATTGTATTGTATTTATTTTTCTGAAGCAACGTCACATTGTTTTAAAAAAACACATCTATATTAAAATGGATCCAGGTAAGCCTACCATGAAGCTCTTGGTACGGTATATATTAATTTCCATATCAATATGCTCTTACCATATACTCTTACCATATACATATATCATATAACTCTCTCCCTCATATCATTTTTTCTGACAAGGGAGTAGCAGTAGCAGCAACTGATAGCATAATTATCAGTTTATATAGTATTGTTTGGCACGTGTGGTGAGTAATGACCGTTCATGTAGATGGGTCTATTCTTTTAAAAAAGCTTATTCTTCTAAAATGAGCCCCAAAATGATTTAAAATCTAAAATGCGCAGTTGCGACTTAAAAAGGAGAAATACGAAATGTCTATCACGCACGATCGCATTTAAATTAAAGCATTCAAAAAACGTACAAATGCTATACCTGTATACACATATATAATAACAATCATAATTCTGGAAATTAAAACACGTGAATGCAGTAACAACATCAACATATATATCTTATCAGTCAATGATTATCTCTGTGGCCAGCTGTCGAGGGTCACCGAACAGTAAGCTGAAAGTGGAGAATGTGATTTAGCCAACCATGAAGACATTGATGTAGCAATGGCAAAAATTACAAAAAAGATTTAAATAAGAAATTGTCCATAAATAATATACAATATAATTATAAAGCAATAATATGTAGCAGTTAGAATTAAATCTCGAAAAAAAACCAATAATATTTGTCGAACAATAAATGTTTCTCATTATATGACTTTTTATGATGACAGCTGGCAAGGCGAATAGAACTATTGTCTTCTTCGAGCAATATATTACCGAATGAAAAAATCTTTACACTAGAACTGACCACGATAAAAATACGTTAAATTTAAAGATACCGATGTGAACGTATAATGTTGGGAATAGCCTTCAAAGAAGTTGCCCGAGGGGCACATTGGGGGGGGGGGGGGTGGTGACGTATTGGATTAGTAGAAATAAGCATCCACAGGATATCGCATTTAAATTAAACGATTCAAAAAACGTACAAATGCTATACCTGTATACACATATATAATAACAATCATAATTCTGGAAATTAAAACACGTGAATGCAGTAACAACATCAACATATATATCTTATCAGTCAATGATTATCTCTGTGGCCAGCTGTCGAGGGTCACCGAACAGTAAACTGAAAGTGGAGAATGTGATTTAGCCAACCATGAATACATTGATGTAGCAATAGCAAAAATTACAAAAAAGATTTAAATAAGAAATTGTCCATAAATAATATACAATATAATTTTAAAGCAATAATATGTAGCAGTTAGGAATAAATCTCGAAAAAAAACCAATAATATTTGTCGAACAATAAATGTTTCTCATTATATGACTTTTTATGATGACAGCTGGCAAGGCGAATAGAACTATTGTCTTCTTCGAGCAATATATTACCGAATGAAAAAATCTCTACACTAGAACTGACCACGATAAAAATACGTTAAATTTAAAGATACCGATGTGAACGTATAATGTTGGGAATAGCCTTCAAAGAAGTTGCCCGAGGGGCACATTGGGGGGGGGGGGGGTGGTGACGTATTGGATTAGTAGAAATATTATTGGCTAAAATAAGCCCTCATTTTTTCCTGATTCCCCAAAAAATAAAATTCAGAGTTTATTTGTAATCTTATCTTATTGGTAAAATAATATAATTCATTGAATTTATATTAAACAATATGCACTTGAGAGCCTTGCGGTGAATATAGTGCTAATAAATTCGGCATGTATCGATTGGCAATCAATCACATCAGAGCTGCAATAATATTCCGTTACGATACGTTCTTTTTTCCGAACGTTATTTTCATAAAAACTGGATGTCAGCAGAAAAATAAAATACATTCTGAAGTTTAACCAGAAGTCGTTCCTTGTGACTATCAGCTGAAAAATTCTACCTTTTTAATTATTGACCTTTGTAGCCCCCTTCACCAGGCGCACATGCAAGTAATTACAATTAGGCGACTATACAACATGCAACATGGTACGGAATAGGTGTTACGTAGAATGCTGCGCAAGATGTTGCATGTTCACAAATTACTATGTGGCATGATCGGCAGCATGTTGCACCGCATGCGTGTTATGTAACATAGTGTAGGCCTATGGGGGGAATGTTGCGTACATTTTTTGTTGCGCAGCCTGTTACAAAAGATAGAAATGCAAAGTTATTTTTTCAAACATTATTGTTTTTATTTTTATAAGGTTATTATGATTTTTTTTACTGAATGAACCAGCAGCTAAAATCTTCAAAAAAACACATTTTTTAAATCTACTTTATTTAGTATTTATTTATCAATTAAAAATATTTATATATATATATTAGCAAATCTAATGCATTTATTTTAAATATTAAATATGTGCCCTGTTATAACATTCCTTATAACGTGCCTTAACAATCCTAAAAATTGAGCTTTTTTTGAAATATGGGAGCGAAATATATGCGTAATTGTCATGATAAAATCAACAGTATAGGCTAAATATAAAATATATCCATTATCACATAACAAGAGGCCAGCCGGCCACCATAATCCCCCGCCCCGCCCGCGTGATAGAAATTTTACAGGGTGCATACTTCCCTGAAGGCTCACATTCTGTTCTACAATAATGATCCACCTATCCAAATTACTGTGTATATTACAGATATTGAAGTCAATGTTGGTCGCAAATCAGCATTTTGTTAGTTTGAGCAAGTTTCCATTAAGAGGGTATATATATATATATATATATCCCTCACTGAAACCATACATTTCGTTTTATAGTTTTTATTGGACTGGTACAAATCCTATGGAATTTTTGTTCCAAGGGTTGATACTGTGAATAGATTTAATGCATTAAAAATGTTGAATTTTGTTGGTAGATTTTAATTTTATGTGTTTTTTTCTAGCAAAAAAAATTTTTTTTACCCTAAAAAGTGACTTATTTTTTGCGCGCGGCTGCTCTAAAACTATATACATTGGGTTTCTAAAGGGGCGCAGCACTTTCGCCGTACACGGTGATTGTACACAGTTGAGACGATGACTCACTTTGCTTCTCCTGTGCACGTTGCAAAATTTTTGATAACAATTGGCCCATTTTGTTTTTTGTCTGCCATCTTGAATTTATTCAAATTTGGACAGACTGAATATTATTTTTTGGATCAGAAAAATTGAAAAAGTGTACAAATAACTTTTTCATTTTCCAAATTATGCCATTTTTGAAGGGTAGACCATCTAACTATTTGGAACAGTTTGTCTGATATCAGGCATATTAAATGTAAGTATGGCCGATAGTCAGTCGTTTTGAATTTGATCAAGTTGAAAATTTTCAGAGCAGATCCCTACCTGAAACCGCACATTTTGTTTTGTAGTAATGGTCTAGCTATATGGCACGGTTTGTCGGATAGCAGGCATATTAAAGTTAATTACGGCCGATAATCGGCCTTTTTTAATTTGATCAAGTTGATAATTTCAGAGCATATCCCTATCATTTGCACCAGTCCAGTCTTAATACACGCAGAGCATGGCCGCAAATCACATGGCAAAGTGAAGATGATCCCTACCTGAAACCGCACATTTTGTTTTGTAGTAATGGTCTAGCTATATGGCACGGTTTGTCAGATATCAGGCATATTAAAGTTGGTTATGGCCGATGGTCGGCCAATTAAGCAGGTAAAATGTCAAAAAACCCAAAGGCACATTTACACCCCCTAAGGGATGTGTGTGTCAAAAATTAAAGAAATCTATGCACGGGTTACCGAGTTCTGCTCCGGAAACGAAATGCGGACATCCGGACGCGGGACGGACGGACGGACGGACATCCGAGGCGACGCCAATACCCCCCGCCCCTACTTCGTCGGGCGGGGGATAAAAAGTGAGAACATTTGTCAACATTTTCAAGATGTTATAATGATCACCGTAATAATGGTCTCCTATCACCCGGCCACTGAATCTCATTCACTTTGAGGTGTGAATTGAAAATTAAGCAGTTACTTGTGTCTGCTTGTGTATTAAACGTAAACATATTAAAATAAGAATGATAAATTAATTAAATTATTTGCGACGAGGTCGATCGACTTTTTTCATTGTTTGAGATAATTTTTTGTCTTCATTGACTGGAATAGTGTCAGTGAAACCACTGTTTAATTTATATGCATTATAATTCTACACTTTTTCTTACCCCTATGACATCGCATTATAATACGATTACTACATTTCGCCCACTGAAAAAGGCCTAGTTTTAATAGGCAATCGAAAAAATTGTCGCAGTTTCACGACACCCGATTTTCACGACACCCGAGTGTCGTTTTTACACAGCTTTCTGTGCACAAGAATGACGGTCTGTGTGGCCGGGTGTGCGGGCAGACTAGTCATAGCCGGTGGATTTTTCTATGAACAGCGTGGCAAACCGTGCTGTAATGTTTTCTGTTTTTGGTCAATTATAATACCTTACCAGATGTTGATCTAATGCTGGCTAAATGATTGGCCACCGTCTGCGACGTTGGACCTGCATTTATGCCCCAGTCACACTGTCGCGAATCCACTGGCGATCCAGTACGAATGCTGGCGATATGTGCAATACGGATGTGAGTGCGAATCATGGAGAATAAAAATGCTCCTGAGGTCGATAATTTATTGAACAACGAATCAACTAGAATCAATACGGTTCAAATTGCGAATGACGGAGAACCAAGTAGAACTAAGAATAATTACCTAGAACCAATACAAATCAGAACGGGTTGACACGAACTAATACGAAAGGTTGTACGAATGAATACGATCTAATGCGAATAAGCCTGCGAACTGATACGATCCAATATGACTGAAGTAGAATGCAAGTGCGAACTGATACGACCTGGAACGGACCAGTACAAACTGATACGACCTGGAACGGACCAGTGCGATTCAATAAGGATGAGCTGTTGGCTACAAAATGTCGCGCTCATACGTCTTCTTTGTCCATCAAATTAACATCATCTCCGCCCAATTTTGGTGCTGTGTTATATTATATTAAAAAATGTATTACTATCATTCGAAGTTAATCTTATCAAATTTATTCAATTAGAATTTTGTTATAACTTTTTTAAAAGACCGAATTTATATTAGAATCGGTGCTCAAATATAGATCATTAACGGTATCCAATAAGAAAAATGGTGTCACAGAAGAAGCTATATAAAGATATATGACTTTTAACCATAGAAGGAAGTAGAATACAAAAAGAACAAATTGGGGCTCATCAGCGAATAAAGTAATGATAACAAAGAGGGGTACATAGTAGAAGACAAGAATGAGCTGTGGTAGAAAGAGTAATGATTGCAACCTCAGTATGGGAAATCAAAGGAAAATAGTACCGGGAAATAAATTGTAACAACAGTAACAAAAGAAAATTCATAGAACAATAAAGCAAATTGCTTGACAGACAGAGGGAGATAGTGATAACGACTGAGAATTCATCTGCGGAAAATATAGCGAGGTAAAGAGAACATGCAGATTAATAGTAAAAATATTGCCGCCAATGAAAACAATTAAAAAAACATACAAAGAAAGACAGCAGAGAACGAAAAGCAGAGTGACAGAAACACGTCACATATAAAGTTGCTGAACAAATGTAATGTCGCAGAAGAAGACGACGACAACTGTCAACTATTGTTGAAAAATAGAGTGGGTCAAGACATAATATATTTAGAGAGATACATTATGGAGTTTCAGTATTAACATAGTGCTTAAAGTCGCATTTAGCAGAAACAGTCACTATCTTTAGCACCCAGCTATTCTTCTGATTTTTAATCCTTTCGATTTTTAAATTGCTCCCAAAAAATCCCACTTCATAGCGTAATAAAAATATATTTTAAAACATATCAGTGCTGAAAATCAGTATGCATAATATCCAACGATTCAGTTATTATAGGCTTTCATTTAGTCATCAGACTAAATGCAAGCCTATAATAACTGTTTTAAGTGTTGTAACTATATACATCTACAGGCCTATTTATGTATCATTTATGTATATGTTTTTTCCTGACTTGGATCAAAATGAGTATATTTAAAGTTTTTTTAAATATATATTTTCACCAATCTGGAACTGTACAAATTGGGTTATTGTTGATATAATTATTCGTATAATGAGAATAAATAATATAGTCTTCCAAGTAGGCACTGGTAATCTCAATAATAACATCGCACCAAGTTTTCTATTAAAATACGTAGATAACATTGCTAGAAGGTGGCTCGTCATCCCACCATAAAAATAGTCGAATATGTTGAAAGGGTATTGTTAATAAATAGTGTTTGAAAATACTTTCCGCCACTCGAATCTCTTGAGACTTTTTGAGCTTATAGGATACATATTTATGAGTAGGAAAGAACAGTCAGAAATTCTGTTGCAATTTGTGTGAGGTTTGGCCATTATTTGAAACACAATGATCATCATAGTCAGCGCTGTGTAAAATTGCGAACGATACGTTTTGTTGTCGAGCGGATTTAATTGCTGCCTCATGATTCAATGACTTATCAATATATATCGCTCATATTGTTTTATGGAAGTTGCAACATGCAAATACGTAGTAAATTATTGCTTTACGTCACTTATCGGCACAGATAGTAATTTAAGTGACATTGTAATACGATAAAAACCTTTAAGTCAATTGATGAGATGAATGATGTACAGGTGATGATGTGAGGGTGGGGGTGATAAGTCATGGTGGGTTATTGAGAGCGTTTTCCTTTGCTCACCTGATAATCTGGGTTATGGGCATGTCTAGGGATTTACCCCTAGATATGCCTAGACGGCAGGAGACTTGGGTTTTGCTGTGCAATTTAATGCTGAAACTCCGTGTCATTTCGCACAGCTCCACTATCTTCGGGTAGGATAGCCACCAGAGTAACAAAAGCTAAGGGTTATTAACTCCATTCGTCCCAAGTGAGACACATATTGTCTAACACTCTATTGCCGGTTGCTTCAAGGCTACCACGGCCAAGATCAGTGGCTGCACTGCTGACAGCGCCTGCATTGATTCGTGAGCTGCATTAGCACCGTTGTCGACCGGAAGAATCAGGGTAACCACTGGCAATCCACCCGAAGATTATGACCAGACTCGTGGAGGCTGCAGCTTCCCTAAGATGGTTGCTGTAGACTAGTGCTTCCGTACCATGCCATACAGCATGCAACTGACGGAACAGATCCCTGTGACCCTCCCCGGATGGGGGCGAAAAGTACTACTACTAGCAATCATCCCAGTACCCCGATCGACTGCAAGCGGAATGTTTTCTGACTTCCCCAGTCATCAGGCACATTATAGTAAAGTAACAGTGGGTACACATTTTGCGACGCTGGCTCAACATTAAAACAACTTTGGGTCAACGTGTAAAATGAATGTATGCCCCAAGGTGACTCCATTGTGACCTGAACCCCTACAACACTGAAATAGTTTTTTTCAATTTGAAATTGTCATAAATGTTTCAGGTAACTCTTTCCGCTTCATCTGAATATCTATAGGTCAACGGCCAGTATATTTTTTTTATTTCTTTCAGTATACGGGCACCGTCTCCAGATGACTTCAGATTTTAGACGACTTCAGAAGCTGACGTCTTTAGACGTCAGAATCTAAAGACGGTTCCCGCGCTGAAAGGGTTAATAATGCAATTGTAATAATGCGATTACTTAATTACTTTGAAAATATGCTTTAGTAAAACACTGTATGTTATTTTTTGTTCAGGTAATGAAAACCGAAAAATTCTCTATGAGCTGGCAATCGATTATGGTACCGGTAAAAAGATCGTGTATTTGGGCCAATCAAGCAATGGATGTAGACGAGTACAGCATTATCTCTGTAGTGGCTCCCACCTAAGAGAGGGAATAAATGAAGCTATAAAAAAAAGAAAGATTATTTATATCCACATAGCAAGTGTAAGTGCGCCACGGGCAAGGGAGCGTGAGCTGCTTGAGAGATACTCTTATGCTTGGAACACTCAATAATCTTGACATATTTTTATCTCGCAATACCAACTACATAGTCTAATATCGAACATGTACACCTTTGAAAGGTGATCTATCACCCCTTATATGGTATGAATAACTATGTCCTTATATGGGGTGATTGGCTATCATGTGACCCTCTCGCGGCACTTGTGGGTCACATGATAGCCAATCACCCCATATAAGGAAACACTTGTGCCCCATCTTGTGGCTGATTTATTTTCACAAATTTATTCATACTATATAAGGGGTGATAGATCACCTTTAAGCGGTAAGCTCGACTATAGTCGTTAATAGTCTGTTGTATTATCTGATTAGATCATTGTTATGCATTTAAACATCAAGAATTGCAAATTTTGGTCTCAAATTAAAAAAATAGATTAAGTAATTTTGCGGCACTTGTGGGTTGCGGTAGCAGGACGACTTCAAGTGGGTGAAAAATTAAATAAGATGACTAATTAGCGGGAAAAAGATTACACTAATAATAGGCATATGAAGAGTTGAATGTTTATTTTGATATTGAGAATAAATGTGTGTTTTGAAAAAATGTGTTCGTGTTGATATCATAATAAAAGTCATTTTATATAATGTTCACCACATCCTGAGATTAGTCCGAGTTATTATGCGAGCGTACAAGTGTACAACGGCAGGGGTGAAGACGTACATTTTTCAGCTCCCGGAAATATCGACAATTTCTACAGTTATCCACACAGGATCATTGAGATGAGTACTGATTCATAATCTCGATGCCTATGGGCACTGTATAGATATATATTTTTTTCAAAAACAAACGCCTAAATCGGGAAATTTAGGCAGTGACTGATTGCAAAATTTGGTGGACGATAATACGTGTACAGCTGCATGTAGCGGCCAGTTCTCAAGCCTGCTTGTACAGACAGCGATCTGGTGTACGTGTACTCAGTGTTGAGAATCACGTAAATGATTCAATTTTGATTTTATCAATTAAACATTCCTCCACAATTATCTTTATATAATAGGGCGTATATGAAATAAAATTTTGCGCATTGAAAGGGTTCAACGTCATGTTACAAAATGTATTTTAAATGAATATTCATCTGATGTCTCATACAGAGATAGATGTCTAACTTTAGGTATACTGCCACTGTGTTACCGCAGAGAAATTCTCGATCTGTGTTTCCTATTTAAATGTCTACATGGTGAAATTGATATTAAAGGCCCCATGTAGTCCCCAGACCTACTCTGCACAATATCATATTTCATACTATTTTAGATGCTTTTTTAAATATCAGAGTACTCAGTTCCCATCTTTAAACCACTGGGAACGATTTTCCCAAAGACAAATGTAGGGGGCGGAGCTAATTCATGACGTTAAAAGGTGGAGATATGATTGGCTGGTTATAATACATGTACATGTACATGTAGCTGATGATGTATTGTATGATTTTATAAAACTGACCAAAGCAACACGGAACGCCGGTCCAACGCTGCCTTAATGCAGGTGCAGCACTAGAATTGCTGGCCATCACCGAGACCTCTCCTGGCCAGCGTCTAGCATTCACTCGTCCTTTGTTCACCCTGTCGATGCGGGCATATTGAAATGAATAGAAATCTAGTTCAGCTCATGTACAAATACAACAAACATGAAACATATACCCGATGCAGTTTCAATGTTAATTCAGATTCAATAATGGGCGGTTTTTGTGTGTGAAGTCATGAAGTGGGAGATCCGCCCAGCCCGAGAAATCTGATAATTTATGAGATAGTTCATTGTGATATATACTTTAATTATATTGGTGAACTGAAGGCACTTCACATGGCCTTTAACATAAATACATACCTACAATTTGTACAATCAAATACCAGCAGACGGTCTGCCAACAAAGGATCATTACATTATTTTATTTAAACATGACAAAAACTGTACAAGCGCAATATATGAACTTTAACAGATTAGCTCGTCTATGGAACAAGCTTCCACAACATATTCGCATGTCAGATAGTTTAGGCTCATTTAAAAGACAGTTGGGTGTTCTGTATAAGTCACATATAATTGATTTCGATATCAACAATCGTTGTACATGGGGTATAATCTGCTGCTGCTCTGGGTGTGATGTACGATAATACTTAGTCTGAGAAACATATGCTCTACATTGATATTACCGCAACCTTTACTGTCTGAGTTGATGGGGGGAACCTCTTCGCTACGCTTTCAAAAACTCCCCTGGGTTTTAACATAGTTGTGAATGCGATATATCTAAAACAACTAGTCTGATCATTTTAGACCACAATTGAATTGAGAATGAGTCGAAAAAAATAACAAAGTTTTCGAAATGGCCTAATATTTTTACTGAAAATATATACGTACGCTCGGGTCATGGCCAGCGAAACGAGACGTTGTCCAAGTGCTGGTTGAATGCTGGGCCCCGTTTTCACCCATGCACTTGAAGCTGTGGGCGGCAGGAGTGATAAACAACTTGTTCGTGGACATTTAACCCTTTCAAGTCTGAATTTACCATAGTAATCTTCATCCACTACAAGCCGCGAATAGCTGCCGCAATCTCGACTTATAGTGGATGAAGATGATTTGAAGTGGGTGTAAAAATTAAAGAAAATTACCATGTATTAGTAAACCGGTTTCATTGAAATTTTCATTAAAAAAACCCTAGTTGTATGAAAATTAGGTCTGTTTTTAGGGATGTAAAATGATGCTTTAATGCATCGTCAGGGCTTAAAGGGTTAAATAATAGCGCTTCAAAGGTTTAAGTTGTATCATGATATCTGGCCAAATGCAGGATCCAAATGCATTTATTGGAAACTTTGTTTTCAATCATTTTCACTGAGGAACTTCGTATTGGTACAACACCGTGATAAAAAATGATTATGCTTATATAAACATAGTTAAATAATTATTACAAGAGGAAGGCAAATTATAACATCAATGTATATATATTTATTCACATATTAAAAAAAAGCAATTAAAGATATCAACTTTGTACTTGTTCATAGCCAGAAAATATAAATAAAATAAATATATTCAAGTCTACATCGTAATCAGGTTGTGAAGAAAGATAATTATGTCGATCACGTATGTTGATTTACCATACGTGATCATTAATTAATTGAACCGTGATGATTTGAATTAATCATATGCCTACATCGATGTCCAAAATAAAACCTCTGTCTATCAGGATACGAATCTCTACGAATCGCTTTCCTCAATCGATTTGGGAAAATTCGGCGAGTTAGATTCGTACAGTGGTACAGTGCGTGGCGGTTCGGGAGGGTACGGGAAATTTTGTAGCATGTTAGACAATTTAGTCGAGCCCCCCCCTCTTCTCCCCCCCCCCCCCTCGAGCCACTCCCGGCCCTCCGCCACTCCCCTACCACTTCGGTCAGCGAGGTGTGATTATTAGTGATGTGAAATCTGCTGATATATTGTTGTTTTACAATCCTGACCAACTCTCCAAGTGATCCATGTTGATTTAGGCTATTATCGGTGGCATTTTTTTTACTTTGTAGTAATAGGATGAAATGATTTTTTTGAGATCAAAAGTAGTTTGTAATAAACAAATTTTGCACTAAGCGATTTTATTAAATTTAAATACCCCATGTCCCTATGGGCACCTATTCGTTCTAAGCATTGTCGTTATGGAGAGATTAGACTGTACAAACATTATCTGGAGAGTCTACGTGATTTACACGCTTGATTGAGTCCCTCAGAGATAGCAGTAGGCTTATAATGAGCGATTCTGTGTGATATGTGAATCATTATGTTTTCAAATAATATTATTGACCCTGGAGTACCTATTTAGGTTACTAGGTTACTTCTACATGTATGTAAGAAAGTCCCAGTGTTTCGTATATGTATGTTTCATACCACAACTTATCTACATAAGCTTATCCAATCAGACACGAGATGTTCGACAGCTCTAGTTACATATTTACTTGGGGATAATGATAGGTTTATCCATACATTTTCGCTGTGTATCACTTGATAGCTAGCGACTTATGTCTTAAAGAATGGCTCAAGATACAGCACGAAAGGCGAAGGCTGTGTCAGGCAGCAATATGCGTTATCCGGATGGTAATGGGCCAAACTTCAGTGATTTTGGGGCTGTAATGGGACCTCATAAACAACCAGGCTGGGTCAAGCGATCTGACGGTCATCCCGGCTACAGGAAACAAAACCTCAATTTGGACAGAACAGGTGAAGAGATAGATTTTACCTTATATCACCACCATTAACAAACATAGGAAGAACCTATTATCAACTGATTATAGATATATACTGTTCAAATAAAAATAACACAATTTACATCAATTATTTAAAATTGAGTATTGAAAATCTTACAACAAGATAACACAGTTCAATATCAAGAAATTACCACAACTAAATTTATTCAGAAGACAAAAAATGATAAATTCAGTAAAAAATGGTATGCATTATTTGGTTCATTTAATAATAGCAAGTTGTTATTTAACATATAAAAATTCATCATACATATAATAAAACATTTTTGCTGTATAATTATACATGCTATTCTGTGAAACGCAGTGATGTCACTCGTTGAAAACAAGGGTATAAAACACCCCCTCCCCCATCCTTCATTCTGTGAAACGCAGTGACGTCACTCGGTTAAAACAAGGTTATATATGAACCTTCCCCCATGCTTCTTCGTATTAGCCAGCTCGGTGAAACAAAGGATGTCAAGGTCATTGAGTTTCACAGAATTGTGCTTACTAACAATTAGGTTCAAAGCGAGTTGAGACAGGGCAACGCCTTTAACCATTTAACTGACAAGTTACATATTAAAGGGACCCCTTGGGATGAGACATTTTCAATGTTGTCAATTTTAAAAATTTAATTTATATGAAGCTATATAGCCTACTGATCTTAGCTAAAAGTACGAAAAAGTCAAAAAAACAATTTTAAAGCACCGAAAAAGAGCGAAATAGTTGTATTTCCAGATCGTATATTGCCATGTAAACAAAACAAGTCAGCAATATTAAGCACTTTCCATCACATATTCCCACGTATCAGATGGTAAGATCAGAGCAGTCGCCGCTAATTGGTGTCTCATAGTCAGGACACGAGAGGACACACCTGCAGCACTGATTGTCTACCCAACGCTGGGCCGATGCCATCAGCATGTGGTCCAATGCTGTGAAAACATTTAATCGTCTTTCAGGTATACAAATAGTTTGTTTGGGTTACTTCTGGTTTCATAGAAATGTTGATTAAAAATATTTGTAAAAATAAGAAAATTCTGAAAAAAACATGATCCGTGGGATACACTACTTCAGTGCGGGAATAAAAACGAAAATTTGATGTTATCCAAAGGGGCTGCTTTATTTTGTATTTTTACTGACTTTATTTTTTTTTGCTGACGAAATTACAATTTCAAATGAGTTAAAATTATTCAGATTTGACAAAACGGACACCCCTGATTTTGAAATCTGGTAAAAAATAAAAATATAAGACAATCGTAACCGGCGGTCAAAGGGTTGTTTAAACATGATTTGCTTTAGTCTTTTAGGTCATATAGTGTACGAGCTCGCCACAGCCTAAGAATCCGACACGAACATGCCGTAATGAAATGCAAATAGTGGTGACCGAGAGCATTAAATATTCAATCTAGAGTTGCTTCACCTTATTAGTTGTCGTTGGGCATAATGTAAAATTCTTCTTCTTCAGACACGAACTGCCGTAATTGCAATGCGTTAGCAGACAAAATGCTGTATCTACAAATGCTCTTACAAATGCAAGTAGTGGTGACTGAGAGCATTAAATATTCAATCTAGAGTTGCTTCACCTTATTAGTTGTCGTAGTACAGTTGGGCATAATGTAAAATTCTTCTATATCAAAAATATGAAGCATTGATTTACTCAGTTTTAATCATGATTGGTAAACAGGTACTGTCTTTTGACTTCGCACGGCACGGCAGTGTAGATTGATCTATTATTATATATTTTTTCAACAACTATACCGATGATATCACAAGACACATGAAACGTGATTTTTTTGTAATAGCTCACCTATGTTACATAAATAACAGTTTAAACACTGATCGAAACGTTGGGTATTTACTAATGCAGGCTACTTATACGTTAGAAGGAAACTCCCAATATTCCGTGTGGATTGGTTTCACACATCTATTTACCCGGATAACCGTGCAAACATATACATGTATAGATATGCGAAACCTCAAATGCACTGTTTTGACTAAATGCTATTCTGATGCTGGAACACCATCTACGATGCTGGCCCAACATGAAATCAATATTGAATAAACGTCTCACGTTTGCTGGGACCATGTAGAAGGCAGATCAATACCGAGCAAACCAAATGGCAGTATTGTGTTTATGATGATTTCAAATTGAAAAAAACATTTGGTATATTGATTTAACCCTTTCGAGCCTGAATTTACAATTGTCATCTCATCCACTACAAGCCGCGAATTGCTGCCGCAAGTCTCGACTTGTAGTGGATGAAGATGACTTGAAGTGGGTGAAAAAGTGAATTGCCATGTATTGTAAACCAGTTTTAAAGAAATTCTCATAATAAAACCCCTAGTTGTAGGAAAATTAGGTCTGTATACAGTGATGTGAAATGATGCTTTAATGCATCGTGAGGGCTTAAAGGGTTAAATAAAAATGTTTCAGCCCTCTAAGGGTTAATGAGTGCAAAAAAGACACTAACTGTGGCCTGCAGAAAAAAACGATAACTTCATCACTTTCATGATAAGAGTCATATAAACATAATCTGGTGAAACACTGAATCTACGTGATTTACACACTCGATCCCATCAGACACAGGAGTATAGTGAACGAATCGATCCGTTTTGCCTGTATAACCTTATAATTTTGTGTGATATGTGAATCATTATGTTTTTGTAATAATACTATTGACCCTGGCAGTTTAAATACAGAAACCCGGGGTACCTATACCGAGGTTTATTTTACTTGTACTTCAGAAAGTCCCAGTGTTTCGTATGTATGTTTTAAATCTCATCTCATCTACATAAGCTTACGCAATCAATCACGAGACGCTCGACAACTCTAGTCAAATATTTATCTGCGCCAGCGTCATTTACGTCGGGAGGAAGCTATAGGCATAACTACTTAAACCTGCGACGCGGACACACTGCTTGTTCTCATCACGTAGACATACTATACGAAGGAAATAATTACCACCAAACGTGAGTCATAATCTTAGTCAAAATTTTAAGTCATAATTAGTAAGTGATTGAAGTAACAGAAAACATTGAAATGAAAGTTAAATCTATCTACTACTAGATATTATAATTTATTTATATATATGCTGATACAAATGGGGATGTTTTCTAGCTATGAGGTGCACAGGAACCATCTGTGATCTGTATACTCGTATTACACTTCTAGCTTATTAGTAATGTCCCAATTAGTATCTTAAGTAGTACTGTATAATAGTAGGCCTATAGGTGTATCCATATATTTTCTCTTTATATCACTTTTTAATTAGCGACTTTTTTTTAAAGAATGGCTCAATATACAGCACGAAATGCGAAGACCGTTTCAGGCAGCAATATGCGTTATCCGGATGGTAATGGGCCAAACTTTAGTGACTTTGAGGCTGTAATGGGACCTCACAAACAACCAGGCTGGGTCAAGCGATCTGACGGTCATCCCGGCTACAGGAAGCAAAACCTCAATTCGGATAGAACAGGTGAAGAGATAGATTTTGCCTTATATCACCATCATTAACAAACATAGACAGATCTTATTATCAACTAATTATAGAGAGGTACATACTGTCTAAATAAAAAGAAAACAATTTACATCGGGGATTTGAAATTGAGTACTGAATATCTTACACCAAGATATAACACAGCTTAAATCTAAAGAAATTACAATACTAAATTTATTATGTTGATAAAGAATTATCAATTGAGTAAAGAATGGTATACATTATTTGCTCGTTTAATAATAACAAGTTTTTACTTAACAGATGGGAATTCACTATACATAAAACATTTTTGATGTATAATTATACAAAAGGGACATCAAAGATTTTGAAATTTGTTCACGTTTTGTCTTTAACATGTTTGAAAGCTGGTATTTAATGTGTTTTTAAAGAAAAAAATAGAAGATAATCGCGTGACCGGCGGTTAAAGGATTGTTTGCAAATAATTTGCTTTGGTCTTTTAGGTAATATAGTTTACGAACTTGCCACAGCCAAAAAATCAGACACAAAGAAGCGAGTGGTGTATCTCGGAGAATCTGCCAATGGCGGTCCGCGTACCAACGCCTACTTGAACAACGGGAGTCACAAATCCAAGCCAATTAACCAATCAATAAGAAGAGGAGAGACGGTGTACATGCACACAGCTCATCCTGAAAATCCTGTCAGAAGAGAACGAGAACTACTCACTAAATATACATATGATTGGAATACCCAACACCAAAAACGCGGTCGTCCCGCAAAGAAGAAATAGACAGACAGACAGTGAAAAGCAGAGTTGGCTAGTTCAATAGACGCAATAAAAAACAATTATGACTAGCTAACGTTGTAGCTTAAACCCAGACCATACAATAAGAAAGCTACCGGCGCTATCCATCATATATTTTTGGCATGTCCTATGCATGTCTAAAAGGTGTTAAGAATGTGTCCGGTACTTCATAGTGCTACCGACTTTTGGTCTTTACCAAGGACTAATTATAATATGAACGCTTCAGCCAATAATATTTTTTAGCTAAAAATACGAATGCATTTCATTCATTTTCAATATTTTATATGTCCTTGCATTCGTAGTATCTTAAAGATCGCCATGTATGTAAAAGTATGTTTTCAATATGGTAATTTTCTATTTAATATGCAAATTTTAGCCGCCATTAGCGGAATTTGTATATATTTTTATAACTTCGTAATCATTAATAATAGGGCGATGGATAAAGTGTCTATACTTCTGTATTCCTCATGGTGCCACCCATGTGTCGTACAGACTGCTTCAAACGTTGTTTTTCGTAATAGAAAATAGTTCCTATGTGAAACTCTTTACCATCTAAGGTACGTCATATTACTAATTATTCTTTTCGTATATCCATTTTTTTTTGAAAAAAATGAATACCGGTTTTATCAGTAGTGATTGTTGTTCACGGTTTTTAAATGTTTGTGTTGTAGTTGCCGCTTATCATGATCATATTATAACGGGCTAGTGGAAATTGAAACATGTTGGCTGGAAACTACTAGCAAAGGCTCAAATGGGTCCTGTTTAGCTTCTCTCCCAGGTGTACATTTACTATTTATAGTGTAGTGATATTTTCAATTATATTATGCAGCTAATGTATATTTTTAGGAAGAGGCTATAAATGCGCTTGAAAATGCGCTTATTCAGCGGCCGAAATATAAACTTGTTAGGACTACATGAATTATCTGGCTGCTGAATTGCGGCAAATATCTCCTTCAAGAGCGGCCGAAATATAATAAGCCAATCACAGCGCGCTTAACATAATCAAGATGGCGATGTTAACGGATTTGCCACTTGGTTAAGAAAGTTAGACATTAAAACAATTATGTCCACTGGTAGATATCATAACCGCTATGAAGGGGAAGTCTGTTGTGTCACATAATAAAAACAGTATGTCAGAGAACTATTAGAATGGATATGCTAACCAAAAAATGTGATTTCTACGCAGCATCATCGGCTGCTCTATAACAAAATAAAGGCTCTTATGCAGCGGCTAGCAGTGACAAGAGAGCGATTTCTCACACACAGCAGCCATTTTTTTCTAAAAAGGGCGCCACATGCTAGAATTATCGGCTGCTGTATAACACCACACAAGCGCTTATACAGCGGCCAGTTTTTTCGGCGGTAAAGAGGGATACACTTCAGGGAACAGTGACATTTTCTAGAATTTCTAATTGCTTTAAATCGTCAAACAAGATAATACATTAGTATCTGTTGATTACTGGGAAATACGAGCACATATATATTCCCAGTAATCAACAGATACGAGATGTATTCACAAGCTTAAACGATTTCACTCTACTGCAATAACATAATTGAATGTAGGTCTATTTCTAAACAAGAATACGGGACGTCTGGTGTTTTGAATAAAACTAGATAATCGGAAAGATTTTAACCTTATTTTGTGTCTTTTTCTTTCCTAATCATAGAAATTAAATGAATATATATATAAAAGTAGGTCGGATCCTTCAATAGCAGCTAACATGTCGATTTAATGTTGGGCCAGTGTCTTAGATTGTGGTACATCATGTACATAATTGAACCGACAATTGGTCAACATCTAACGTTTTAGTACAAGAGCATACTTATGCCGATCCAGTAATGCTGGCAAGCTATGGTAATTAAGGTTCCCCCTGCCAGGGGGAGGCTTTTTGTTTTTGTACGGTTTCGTTCGCCAACGCCTCTGCCTCGTGTGGCCGCACCCATACCTTGTCACCCTCATATCTACAAATCAGCTTCTCCAATTCATTCGGTGTTCCAGAGACCGATAACTAGCATGAATTGCTAAGCAGCATCATTTTTTCGGAAAGTTTTTAAAAATATCCCGGTCATGGCGGCCAACTTTAATCTTTTTTCATCAAATTAAGTCCTTGTCAAGCTGATAACTTCAAAACCGCTTATCCGATACTCCATATCCAACATACTGCATAGTATATAGTATTAATTCCTAGACCGCATCAATTTTTCAGTGAGTTTGGAAAAATATGCGGGTCATGGCGGCCATCTTTAATCTCTTTTTCATCAAATTAGGACCCGAGTTATTCAATATTCAAAATACAGCATAGTAGTAATAATTCCTATGCCGCATCAATTTTTCAGAAATATTCCATATCCAACATACTGCATATAGTAGTACCGGTAGTATTAATTTTTAGACCGCATCAATTTTTCGGATAACTTCAAAACTGCTTATCCGATATACTCCATATCCAACATACTGCATAGTAGTACCTAGACCGCATCAGCTTTTTAAATTTTTTTGAAAAATATGCGGGTCATGGTGGCCATCTTTAATATATGTTTATCAAATTAGGACCCAATTTACTCTATATTCAAAACACTGCATAGTAGTAGTAATTCCTAGACTGCAGCAATTTTTCAGAAAGTTCGGAAAAATATCCGGGTCATGACGGCTATCTTTAATCTTTTTTCGTCAAATGATGACCTTGTCACCCTGATAACTTTAAACCGCTTATCCGATATACTCCATATCCAACATACTGCATAGTAGTATTAATTACTAGACCGCATCAATTTTTCAGAAAGTTTGGAAAAATATCCGGGTCATGGTGGCCATGCTTAATCTTTTTTCGTCAAATTAGAACCTTGTCATCCTGATAACTTCAAAGGCGCTTATCATACACACTCAATATTCAACATACTGCATGCTAGTATTAATTCCTAAACTGCATCAGTTTTTGAGAAAGTTGAGAAACACCGGTTTTTGGCGGCCATCTTTAATATATTTTGATCAAAATAGCACCTTGTCCCCCTAAAGCTGCTAGCCTCTGCCTCCTAATATTACTTGATAATTACATGTACAAATTGATGATGTGGTAAAATTTTAATTAATTTAGAACTTTTATTTGAAAAGTGCGAGGGGGAGCCTTCTTGGGTGTTTACATGGTAAACACTTACTTATAGTGTATGTTTTATGATTTTCAGGTGGTCAGGGGTATACTGATATAGAAAAATATTAGTGTCATTTTTGCAATACGTATTTTGGTGTGTTTTTATAGGAATTTCAAAATGACCACTATGAAGTGAAAAGAACAAATATAAATTTAAATTAGTTTTATTTTCGAATAGAAGTGTCCATCATGCAGTTTTGTGCATTGATATGCCAATAATATTAAATAATCAAACCTTGGAGCCTCACATGCTAACATTAGTTTTAGGTGCATAGATAACAGCTGCAACGAGCATCATGTTGGGCATTAAGTTAAACAGTTTATTCGTAGTCCACCAGGGTTACTATGACTATTGGTTGTCATGTTCCTCTCAGACGAATAAATACTTGTTACTTGTTGCCAGTGATAAAACTTTCTGTTAACATTGTATCATTTGCTTATTATAAGTGGACGCAACACAAATACAACAATAACTCTCTAATAATACTTTTTCATTTATTATTAGAATGTCTCAGCTTGTTAATATGTTTTTTTATTCTAAAGAAGTGATCCCATTCTTCATTCCACGATGTTACGTGAATCTGTACCATCTCTGAAACAAATAAGAAGTATGCCTATGTATTATTAGATAAAGGATATATTTTATTAGTTTGGCAGATACGTGTAGAAAGCAACACGGGGGCTGATGGATATATCATGGATATAGTGCGAAGCTGAATTTTCTTCGTGGCGCGAACAAAAATTGTGAAAATTCAAAACGGCTTCCACCAAAGTCTGAATATTCACAAAACTAGAGATGTGTTTCCGCATAAAAGCATCCCCTTCTGCTTTAGCTTTAAAGGGGGAATATTCGCAGGTGATAATGGTAAAATGCAATAAGCAATAATGCATTACAATTTTGTGCACGGATAACCATTTTTATTGTTCACAATAAAACATAAATCTAATTAGCTTTAGACAATTTAACCTGGAACAGTTCTAAAAAGTGTGAAAGGGTTATACCCTGCTTCAGTTCAATCGAAGACCGTATCGAAGCACAACTTATTATTTTTTCTAAAACTTAAAATGTCAATTTCGGACACTAAACAAATACGTAAATCAGTTCGGACGCTATCGTTGGACAACTGAATTTGGCAGCTATTTTCTAAAATAGTCGCCGGCCAGGTAAAAAAAATTCAACAAAATTATTCCCCAGACCTACCCTAGCAGCATGGAATCTTTAAATAATTTGGTCAGCGTTCCTCCCAGGAAATCAGATTTTTTGTCATACTTTGGCAAGTGTCACATCTGATGTAAAAACGGATGAAAATTACAAGTCCACAGGTGATCAAAAAATGAATTTCATTCAAATTCGCCATCTTAACCTTTTTAATGGATATTTCTTCACATTTTCATTTAATTTGTGATGTGAATTGAAGGGTTCCGTGTAATAACCTGTTAAGCGCCATTAACAGGTTCTTTCTGATAACGACGGGTTTGAGGTGCTGAGGTAGGGAAGATTAGTGTGTGAAAAAATCTTAACTCTACGACCATTATAAAGCACTTTTCTCAGACGCAATTACCTGTTTATGGCTGTTAATGAGACAAATGTCACTATAATAAAATGTTAAGTGCGTTTACCAGTGAATATTACTGAATAACATGTAGCAAATCCTACCGTAAACTAACTTAACATGTTCTTGCAAATAATAGAATCACAAATCAGAAATGGTAAGCACTATGAACATGATTTTACAAATATCAACACTATTTATTTTAAATGTGCAAAAGTATTCAGATAAATGGTTGTGAAGTCACTGTTTCACAGATACGTAATCGATATCCATGATTTCTGGAATAAATCGCATAAATCAATAAAATTTCAATGTCATTTACCATAAAATATTGTGATGTTGAATTTGAAAACTATCGGCAAATACTAGTTAACAAACTTTGAAAATGTGCGCAAGGCATGCTGGGAGTCTTAGATATGATTACTAAACTTACTTTACCAATATTATTGATAAACAAACTTATTTTATGCGGAAGCTCTTGAAGGGAAAAAAATATTGAACTTAAACTTTGAAGTCGTTTTTCTCAAAACTATAAAACATGCACTTAACAGGTTATTTCACGGAACCATTCAATTGTTTCTGTAATTTCCAATTCAATATTAATGAATATGAACAAGATATACCCAGTGTTCAAGGGGTTAATGCAATTTGACACATGTATGCCTACCCCTACACTACACTACGCTTGTTTATATCACTGACCTCCAGAGCTGGAAACTACTTAAAGAAAATTTCATCATTATTATAATTCACTGCAAGTTGTGAATTGCTACTTCAATGTCTAGCTCACAGTGAATAATAATTATTCAGTTCAAAACAAATATTTCCAGTGTAATATTATGTTCAAAATACGAGTTCTGTTTTAAATGGGCAGCTACAGTTAGATTTTCATTCCGAATACATATTTCCATATTTCGCTAGCAGATCAATGATCTTGTCAACATATAATTAAGTGGAAGCCGGAGATGGTTACAATTTCCCAACCCTTCGCTTGTATTCAAGGCTGAAGAATGTTGAAACATCCACTGACAAACATTTTTAGAGGGCTCCACCCAACATGTCCCTCCTTGGAACGAAATATGTACCTTCATGCTCTAGATTCTATCATACATTACGACACGACACATCACATTACGTTATTTTACTTAAGTTAATTAATTAAACAAATCCGGTTCGGATGGTATCGTTGGACAGCCGCCAGGCCAGGTGAAATCATTTTAAGGTTTTTAAATATCCGCGGAAGGTTTTTTAATTTTCCGCGGAAGTTTTTTAATTCTCCGCGGAAGGTTTTAATTATCCGTGGAAGGTTTTTAATTCTCCCCGGAAGGTTTTTTATTCTCGCGGAAGGTTTTTAATTCTCCGCGGAAGGTTTTAATTATCCGTGGAAGGTTTTTAATTCTCCCCGAAAGGTTTTTAATTCTCTGCGGAAGGTTTTTTTAATTTTCCGCAGAAGGTTTTTAATTCTCCGCAGAAGGTTTTAATTATCCGTGGAAGGTTTTTGATTCTCCCCGGAAGGTTTTTAATTCTCTGCGGAAAGTTTTTAATTCTCTGCGGAAGGTTTTAATTATCCGTGGAAGGTTTTTAATTCTCCCCGGAAGGTTTTTAATTCTCTGCGGAAGGTTTTTTAATTTTCCGCGGAAGGTTTTTAATTCTCCGCGGAAGGTTTTAATTATCCGTGGAAGGTTTTTAATTCTCCCTGGAAGGTTTTTAATTCTCCGTGGAAGGTTTTTATTTCTCTGCGGAAGGTTTTAATTATCCGTGGAAGGTTTTTAATTCTCCGCGAACATAGAAAAAAATCAGATGTTTCCAATCATTTTTTGTGTTAAATACACAGATTCACAGATTCAAATACTTAGTTGTTGCGTTATTAAGTTTGGACTTCTAAATAAAAATTGTTAAATGAAAAAAGGTAAAATTTTGAGTGCTCATTTCTAATGATACAATCAATTATGCAATCAAATGGTATTTGACCAGGCTAACTTTCTCGGTTGAATCCAGGATTGAAACACCATAAAAAGTAATTTAAATATGACATTTTTACCAACCTTCACAGATTAAATTAACATATTATATTTTCTCAATACCTGGATAAATCCGTATTCATCCGACAAAATTTTAACTGTGGCATTTTGATCCGAGTCGAGACATTTCTCCAGAACGTACAATAATTCTTCTGTAAATTAGAATAAACACGTTGATGTATTTTTGTTTAAAAGTTTGAAGAACACAGCTGATACATAAATCATTCGGGGTATAAGTGTTAAATATTCTTCAATGTTGTCTGCATGATATCGGTGGATTAACGATACTACAAAACTCGAATATTACAAATTAAAGTTATGCTGCGCCCTACCTTGGACGCCATACTAAATGAATATGTGTTGATGGCAATTACAATTACAATTTATTATTATATGATTACTAATACTTTGTGACTTGAAAACAGAGACCAGATGAAAATGTATTATTTATTTTTGTCACTAGGAAAAACCCATTTTTAATGATCAGGAAATCTTTAGTAGAAGCGATGCTAAAATCTAGGCCAAAACTTTCGCCATGATGTGAGAGTGAAATATGGAAGAAATACTCAATATGTTTCAGATATATGCTCTGTAAATAGTATTGTTACTCAGATAATCCATAAAAAAATATTTTGTTCAAAGACGTAATTACAAAATTGCTTATAACACAAAACAGTACATATTACATTTGTGTGCAATATAAAATAAATCTCCTCTGAAAGGGGTTTCAAAGATTTGCTCTGAAAAAGAGATTGTTAGTGACTAAGCTATTTTGGCTGAGATAATTAGACAAATAATTAGAATAGATAATTATATAAGCCGAGATATGTAAGCCTAAATCAAAAAAGTAAGTCAAGGGAAGGGTCATAATCCCAAAAGGCATATATATCCACCTTCAGATTGATATGTGTTTGTAGTATGAAGTTAATCACCCACGGCCTTTCAGAGATTTGATCCGAAACGAGATGGTCAGTGTCTAGGCTAGAAGCGGCGAGGGTTGTTTAAAATTACGAAATATTACTAGGGTATGCTGATATGTGCAATGGTCGTTGTTTCAGAGGCGCTACTTAAAAAGTTACAAGGCTACCCACACCTGCCTTGAAAATAAACTTTCAGTTTAGATTTTAGAAGTAACTTTTTGTGGACAATTTTGCCACATAAAACTTTACAAAGAAAACGTTTAATAATTTATTAACATAAACTTGAAATGTAATTACATATGCACTTTATTTATCATGTATATTAAAAGAATAACTACCTTCTTCTGACGATTTTTTCAACGATTTCCTGAGATTATGGATATCTTTTGTGAGTATGCAGCGCGTGCTGGAACTGCTCAAACATGCCTTGATCTTGGATTATGGTATATGCATTTGTAGCATGTCTACAGCACTAGACTTTTCAGCATTATTCATCCTTCGATTCTGATAGAAAAAAAGGTATATGTCAGTACTTTTGGCATAACATACAGAAAAAAGAGAAATCGAACATTTGAGCTTTTGCTATAAACAGCACAATTTAATAAAATTAAACACATACATTAACATGTATGACTGGTATGAAGAGGTTTTTTTAACATGGTAAACCAAGTAGTTTTCACAGTGCCCCCGCTTCCATTTTATCAGTAACATGCAATGTAGCAGATTACTAAGCATTACACAACATGAATGATTATGGTAGGCTACAATCTTAGCTATCACTCAAAATGTATTTCAGCACAGACCACCCACAGACAATATAAACTTAGATTTTACATTCACGACTATACCATATAGAAAATGACCAGTTACTAAATATAAGTGAATGAAAACTGAAAATACACTCACTTCTGGATATTGTTTGTACAAATCACTTGACACCTCGTGATTATGGTCGAGGCATATGTCAGTGATGACAAGCTGATCAACCTTCCTGTCGACACAGGCCAGAGTTCTAACGGAACAACCCATCTTCCATGACCTGCAAATATAAAAAATCAATTTATTCATTTTCTACATTTTATTCATTATTAATCTATCTGTTAATTAATTACATAATGCAGTAATTAGTAATTAACTATAATTGTTAACCACGTAGTGAAACTGATAATGTTAAATATATAAATTGGTTTTAATATATCTTTCTTCCAAATACTTTGGCCGCTGTATAAGGCATCATGCCTTTCATAGCAGCCAATTGTTTCCTGCCGCTTGATAAGTGCCTATATATGTGCTGTTATACAGCAAACCAGTATTCTCGAAGGTGCATCTGACTTCTAAATACTTTGGCCGCTGTATAAGGCTTTATATAGCCCTATATAGCAGCCCATTGTTTCCTGACCGATGCACAAGTGTATATGTACTGTTATACAGCAAACCAGTATTCTCGAAGGTACATCTGACTTCTAAATACTTTGGCCGCTGTATAAGGCTTTATATAGCCTTATATAGCAGCCCATTGTTTCCTGGCCGCTGTATAAGCATCTACATGCTGTTATACAGCAGCCCAGTATTCTTGAAGATGCATCTGGCTTCTAAATACTTTGGCCGCTGTGTAAGGCATTATATATCCTTATATAGCAGCCCATTGTTTCTTGGCCGCTTGATAAGTGCCTATGTGCTGTTATACAGCAGCCCAGTATTCTAGAAGGTGCATCTGGCTTCTGAATACTTTGGCCGCTGTGTCAAGCATTATAATAGGCTTATATAGCAGCCCGTTTTTTTCTGACCACTGCACAAGTGCATATGTACTGTTATACAGCAGCCCAGTATTCTAGAAGGTGCATCTGGCTTCTAAATACTTTGGCCGCTGTATAAGGCATTGTATAGCCCTATAGAGCAGCCCATTGTTTCCTGACCATTGCACAAGTGCATATGTACTGTTATACAGCAGGCCAGTATTCTAGTAGGTGCATCAGGCTTGTAAATACTTTGGCCGCTGTATAAGGCATTATATAGCCTTATATAGCAGCCCATTATATCCTGGCCGCTGTATTAGCATATACATGCTGTTATACAGAAGCCCAATATTCTACAAGTTGCTTCTGACTTATGAATACTTTGGCATTATAATAGGCTTATCTAGCAGCCTGTTGTTCCCTGACCACTGCATAAGGGCATATGTACTGTTATACAGCAGCCCAGTATTCTAGAAGGTGCATCTGGCTTGTAAATACTTTGACCGCTGTATAAGGCCTTATATAGCCCTGTATAGCAGCCCATTGCTTCCTGGCTGCTGCATAAGTGCATATGTGCTGTTATACAGCAGCCCAGTATTCTAGAAGGTGCATCTGGCTTCTAAATACTTTGGCCGCTGTATAAGGCATTATATAACCTTATATAGCAGCCCATTGTTTCCTGACCGCTGCATAAGTGCATATGTGCTGTTATACAGCAGCCCAGTATTCTAGAAGGTGCATCTGGCTTTTAAATACTTTGGCCGCTGTATAAGGCATTATGTAGTCTTATATAGCAGCCCATTATATCATGGCCACTGTATTAGCATATACATGCTGCTATACAGCAGCCCAGTATTCTACAAGTTGCTTCTAACTTCTAAATACTTTGGCCGCTGTGTCAAGCACTATAATAGGCTTATACAGCAGCCCATTGTTTCCTGACCGCTGCATAAATGCATACATATATATATATATAAAACAGAACAATTAAAATATTGCTGTGGTCCTAACCACTAGGAATTATCATTATGCATATCAAAGTCATGGAATGTTAGCTATTTTAAAATATGACATATGGTTTGTATATGGCTGTTTATTATAATGACATTATACCGTTATCCACATTTTACAATCATAATATGTTATATATCCAACAATTAGATATTCGAATTGTATAAACACCGCTGTATAACTGTATTATGAAAGGGTAATAATAATAGATTCAATTTGCGCATCTGTTGTGGACCAGTGACATAACATCATACCATAAAATATGCAACAGACATTCTCTAACGAGCATTCCCCAATGAAAATATTTTTATCGTATTTATAGATCGGCTAAATTTGAGCTTATGAATATAGCAATATTGTGTTATAATCTGCAATAGAAAAACTACTCAAAATTTGTGAAAAACAGGCATCGAGAGACGTTCACTGACCCTGAAAATGTGGGGATATTCAATTCTATTCAATTCAGTTTATTCAGATTGCTAAATACAAAATTAATAACAGATATCAAATAACATAAAAATATGGATACGGCTATACGGCGGCCGGCCGTGGTATTAGTTTAATAATCATCTTATTCAGCAGCCGAGATTGACCAATCACAACGCGTTTGACAATATGCTAGATGTACGCACGACGTCGCGTGTCATGGAACTTGCAGACACAGAGAAGATGGCACAGCTAGAGAAAGGTCGTACCTTCGACAGCTACGCCGATTTTATTAAAGAAGTTGAATCATACGAAGAAAAGACATGCACTAAGTTTGTTAAGCGTGGGGCCAAGACGGTAGCAGCTAAAAATAAATAAATTGGGCCAGGAAAAGCTAATTATTCAGACAAATTTGTATATTCAAGTATCCGATTGCACTGCAAACACGCAGGTCACCCAAATAAGACAGGGAAAGGCATCCGCCCCAATCAGAGGTGAGTAATCTTGTTTATCGTTTTATCTTGCCTTTTTATGGTTATACATCATAATATAAACTAGGCTATAGGCCTATCCATAGTAACATTATGTATGTCCGACTATTATCTGTTGCTTATAGGCCAAATTAAAGGATTATATTAGATTAGTATTAGGCCTACAATCATTCATAGGCCTAGATCTAGGCTTATAGTATAGCCTAAGCCTAGTGCCGGGTCGTACCCAACGCACCCCCTCCCCATGACTAATATTGGACTAGGCTCATGGGTCAGGAAACAACGGGCTGCTATATAAGCCTATTATAATGCTTGACACAGCGGCCAAAGTATTCAGAAGCCAGAAGCAACTTGTAGAATACTGGGCTGCTGTATAGCAGCATGTATATGCTAATACAGCGGCCAGAATATAACGGGCTGCTATATAAGACTACATAATGCCTTATACAGCGGCCAAAGTATTTAGAAGCCAGATGCACCTTCTAGAATACTGGGCTGCTGTATAACAGCACATACATGTATGCACTTATGCAGCAGCCAGGAAACAATGGGCTGCTACATAGGGCTATATCTAACTGGTGAATGCGCAGCACAAAAATTGAAAAAAACTTTTGCAGTTCTAGTCTATGGACATGTTTACATCATATGGTCATATTAAGAAGCCAAAATAAAATCACCGATTTTTTAATGATTTTAGCCTGGGCCAGTCCCCTTAACCGTCTAATCATCATCTTTTTTCAATTTTGACCTGATCTGGCAAAATGAGTCGTAAGTCGCAGTTTGACAAACGATGCTAGGGCCCCTAAAAGGCAAAATGACCTTGATATGTCTTGATTCTAATTTTGCGTACGTTTTTATTTTCATATGATTGATTTCAAATCCTAAGATTGTGTGGCATAGAAAAATGTGTACATTATGTGAAATTTTTTTTTAAATTGTATATGTTATTTCACTTTTAGTTCTATTGATACTTGAATCAGTGATATTTGTTTATATTTACATGCTCCCATGGTAACAGTCGATAATGAGTAGGAATTACTCATGTATTATCAAAACACGAAGCATATATGTACTTTTATTGTTCTCCAAATTTCAGAATCATGCGTTTATTAAGCCCCTGTCACACTGTCACGAGTTTGGACTACGAGTTGTGGCGAGTGCTGGCGAGTTATCTCGCCATAATTTCCTCAGATGGTCATGAATTTCGAAAATCAGCTCGACTCTTCCTCGAGTTGTCTTCCACATTGATACGAGAGTAGCACGAGAATTGTCTATGTAACACGAGTTTAGTCGACATATACGTGAGACTTTCTCGAGAAACGACGACTTTTCTTCGAGAATGTACGAGTTTAGGCGAGTTGTTTCAATATTTGTACGAGTTTATGACGAGTTGTGGCGAGTGAACTACGAGTAAACTACGAGAAGGCACGAGTGAGGCCGACAACTCATGACATCGGTATAAATTCTGAGAATCACACATTTTTCAATCAGTCTGTAGTTGGTGTTGAAGGGATAAATATCACAACAATGGCCTGTTTATCTGCTGCAAATGTTAGAAACCTAGAACTTCTGGCTCAGATAGAAGAACGGGCTGCTGAAGACGATCTTGCTATTATTCAGTTAACACAAAACAGCCATCTCTGTCCACATGGCGGTCTTCTTTTCTTTGTTTTTTGTACTCTTTTAGGCACTTGTTATATAAAAGCGGGTTATCAATCAACCACTCCACCATGACCTCATCTTGTCTCTCTGAAAAATTGTTGTAAATGCGTTTCATCTTCCCATCTTTGTTGCCAGCATCACCAACAGCAACACCAGACTCGGATGCAACTGGCTCTAGCTGGCGGTTTTTAACCACCTCCTCTAGCTCCTCTGGTTCCTCCGGTTCCTCTGGCTCCTCTAGCTACCCTGGCTGCTGAGGGGGTGTTAGTACAGGGGTGATTCGAGAACAGTAGCCTTTCTCTTTCCTTTTCTTTTCAAAGTTTTGTGTGTCATGTTTGGTGGATTATGATGACTAAAATTAAAACACACTACCTCCCTTTTTATATGATCGCCACAACTCCCAGAAACTCGCGGCAGTGTCGAGGACATGTCGAGTAAACACGCCAAAACTCGTACACATCTCGAAGAGAAGTCGGGTAAACTCGTTGCATGTCGAGTAAAGGTTGAGTTCATGTCGCGCTAACTCGCAGCTAGACTCGTAGCCTAATGCGCGACTTTTTAGATGCCGAGAAGTGGCGACAAGTGATAAGATGTCTACCACATGTGCTCGAGTTTGTGCGACAACCCCTCGATATGTCTTCGACATGTGTACGAGACGAAAACTCGCACGATAACTTTAAACGGTTTAAAATTCTCGTAGCTCTCTCACGAGTACTGGCGACATGAGAAGACATCTCCCGATATGCAAAGACATATGTTCGAGTCTTGCACGACAACCCAAGAGTTGTGACTTGCCACAACTCGTAGGCCAAACTCGTGACAGTGTGACAGGCGCTTTATTGAACAATTGGGGTCTAAATGAAAATTTAATTTTAATCCAATTGTGTTTTTTTTGTAAAATGTACAAATTGCCTTTTTGAACTTCAAAGGCCATTATTTTCTCAAAATCATGCAATTTCAGACTTCATATTTCCCTGAGTTTGCTGTGTTTTTGACACTAAACACGTTAGAATGTTGTGTGATATATCGTTTCAAAGGTGATTTTGTGTAGATTTAGGATCTGCTCATATCTCCAAAATTTAAATCTGCGACTTACGACTCATTTTGCCAGATCGGGTCACATATTTTCAATTATATATTGTCAAAATTATCGGCTAATGATGTATAGGCCCTATATATCATCACTATAACTACACGCATAACTCCCTATGCTAAACTTGACTATATTCAATCATTATAACGCTGTCGGGCGTGTAAATGCAAACAGCAGTAACTGCTCACTTGAAAAGTGGGTACTTACTGCTGTTCGCCCTTCCACGTCAGAATACTATTCTAATCTGGGGAGAGCTAACAATTGACTTAGGATCCGTTGTAGTACTTGTGCGACGTGTGTATACTCAGGGCTGTCAATGTCACATGAGTGGGGCCGGAAGGGGGGGGGGGGTACCTTACACATCAGAAAGAAACGTTAATGGACTCCCTCACTTGACATCGTCAGGGATGGCAACGAAAACGCAGCTTTTTTAAAACTTGAGCAAAAACGCGAGAAATAACCGTGTCATATCTACTGTTGATGAGTCTACTAATTCTTACAAAAAAATGAAATAAGAAATAAGTAACATGGCCATCCTGTCGTTCTGCGGGAAATAAAACAAGTTTTTTCGGGTACAATAACGGGCCATTTAAAACAATTATTTGCGGCATGGTCGATCGAGATTGTTTATTGTTTTAGATAATTTTCTGGTACAATTTTGGAAGAAAATAGGTTCTCCAGTTAAACAGACAAAGTAGAGAGAAGAATGGAGAGTGAACAGGTGGCCCAGCAAACAGGAGACGTTCAGTCTATGCTGATTTAATGTCGTACCATCGTCTACGACGTCGTCCCATTATTAAACCGGCATAGGCTGAACGTCTCGTTTTCGAAGGGGTAGCGTGGGGTTTCACATTTAAATGCCTTTATTGACTGGAACAGTGTCAGCTAAACCACTTTTTCTTATCCTTGTGACATCGAAAGGTTTTGACACAGAAACCCTTCATTTTTCATTCTAATACAATCACTAGATTTCGCAAGCTGAAAAAGGCTTAGTTTTAAATATGCAGTCGAACAGCTTTCTGTGCACATAAAATAGCGGTCTGTGTGGCCGGGTCTGCAAAGCGAGTTGGTCATACCCGATAATTTTTTGTATGAACAGCGTGGCAAACCGTGCTGTAATGTTTTCTGTATTTTTGTTCAATTATAATATATTAAGAGGTGTTGTATAATGCTAGCTTAATGATTGGCCACCGTCTGCGACGTTGGCCCTGCATTAACCCAGCATTTGTTCATTTGTTTATCTTAGAGACATGTGACGTCCTCCCACCTGGTGTCAACTGGGCGAGATTCACCAAGGTGCCAAGCTAGACATCGACGATGTCCTGGTTTAATTTTAGGCCGCTGTCGCAACATAAAAATAGCAGAGGCTTCATGTTTGTCATGTTTGCCGGGTGATATGTTGAAATGTAGAGGTGACAGGGTGAACAGTCACCGGTCTGCCGTGGAATGGCAAACAGCAGTAACTGCTTACTTTTGGTGGCCTTTGCTCAGCTCCTGGTGTGCTCTTTGTGTCCGGATATACTGAGTAAATTAGGCGAGTCCCGACAGTAATATCCCTGGTAAATAGACATCACACGGATTAACCCGCTAAGCACCGAGGCGCATTCCTTCTTTTGCCCCCCATATCCGGATATAATTGCCACCTGCACGTCTCGGCTTGTCCTTGACCTTGTACAAAATAACTTAATTTGGCTCAGGTACCTCGAAATTAAAACGTATTTCTACCTGAGTCTGCATCACATACAACCTGTGACAATCATATAATTATGCATGTTTTGCAATGGTTTTAATGTCGGACTGTCGTCTACAACGTTGGTTCAGCATTAAATCGACAATGTGAAACAATTCCTGTTGACCCTATGTTGAATTGATGTTAGTTCATTGTGTAGGACGTTGGTCAAACATCAATTCAACATTTGGTCAATGTCTCGTTGTTTGCTGGGACGTGCCAAAGTCTTTTATTTAATGTCGCACTGATTATGTTCCAATTCTCAATGTTTACTGACGACTTATGATTAGTCTGATAAACGCCATAAAGATGTCTGGCGTAGACCCAGGACACGCATACTAAATAGCCTTACAGGAGAGTCACCAGTAATAAAATATAACTCTTTGACAGTTTTTGATAATAAAAAGTAGAAGAAAAAGTATGTAGCCGATTACGGTCGTTTCTTTAATATTTACATTTTTTAAATATTAATCTAAGAAATATGTAGGGCCTACACCGAACTGATAAATATACTAGCTTTCACGGGTAAAAGACGCATGGGTGAAAGCTGGTATGAGTGGAGGTCTATAGGCTGATAGGGATATAGGGACTGAGAGGGGATAGGAGCAGCTTTCCGTTATAGTAGCAGCTCCTCAGCTCACCTGGGAAGTGTACAGACTGGCAGAAAACCCTGGCAGAATACACAAATTATTTTCATTTTACAAACAGTGTATGGATCAACTTGTGGTGGTATGAGAGACGACGTTCCAAGCGGGTATGAAGTGCTGAACAGCGCCGCCGCGTTGTCGTGGCAATTGAAAAAATCACAAAACAGAGTTGAAGAGAAGATTCAATGACTCAATAGCTGCAAGTTTTTTGCACATATTTGGACACTTTATGAGTAAAACATGTACCAAGGTGAATGTTTTATTTTAGGGGATGTGCAGGGCTATATCGAACGACTACTGAGAGTGTAGCATCATTCTAGGCTATACAGCATGTATTTTATATAAATTGTAAACGTTATAACATCAAATGACATTAAGAAGCGATGAGCCAATGTTGATTTATTGTTGGGCCACAGTCTTCGACGTCTGCCGCACATTAAAACGACATTGAGATTGCTGAGATGTGGCGGTAACACCTGACAAGCCCTGCCGCAAGGTAACTGCCTGTGCACGCTGCTGAAAAACCTGTCAGCATTGGGTCATTTGGGTCTTTCCTAGTGTAATTTGTGCATTTTTTGCCCGTCATTTTGACTTTTGAACGGGTGTACGTTTCGCTGGCCAACATAGTGTATACCATCAGCCAAAGGTTAAAAGAGGTAAACGCCGTCGGAGGTCATATCTCGCGCGACGAAAGTTCCAGCCTCTCGCTGTTAATATATAGATAATTATGGAATGAGAGATGGCTTGATTGACAAATGCTTTCTGTATGGTTACAGTTGTTAGTGGGCTCCGGGGAAACGACCACTGGAAAAATGTCCTGTCAGTGTCAAAACATGGGATGAATGGTGTTCTCAAACACTTGACTAGTAGTGTATTACTTTTATTAATTATGTGTGTTATGCAACATATAACTTTTGAATGCAGCATGTTTATGCTAACAGATCATTAATTGTAACACAAACCGTAGTAAATTATTACAAGAACAAATCCTCTTATAGCACTCAGGTATTACATGGTGTAGTTCTTAAAACTGGATCCCTATCAAGTCGGGTATATACCCCGCTCTCGCATCCAGTTTTCAAAGAAACAAATATTTCTTCTTCGATCACTCTTAAAGATTCAGCATTGTGAAGAGCCAGCGTGACAGAGACGTGACGTGCTTGGCCTAAGACAGTCAGGGCTGAGATTTAAAAACCTTTGTCTGGAGGGCAGTGTCTTCTGATCCGTCTCATCATCCTCAGGAGGATAAATCACCCTCGCCCAGTGTGTGCACAAAGGTGGCCTTAAACCTTGTTCATTTATTTATCCATTCATCCAGTCGTTTATTTATTCAATCATGTATTCATTCATTCATTTATTCATTCATTCATTCATTCATTCATTCATTCATTCATTTATCCTCATTTTTATTCACGCAGTTTCATCTCAATGTGAATAAAATGTCTGGATTTCTAAAAATACCCCAGTGTAAAATCACAAATGACTTCAATGTTCAGAGCCTGCTTATTGTAATCAATTACGCTATTCCATAAATTTGATTCAAAATATGCTATGTAGTGTATACATGGGACTGTGGAGCCTGCAGTTGGAATCCGCACAGTCTTGTCGTCATATCGTCATCTAAGTAATAAAGAGTTGTATCTGCCACTTGGTAAAGTGGCAGATACAGCTCTTTAATACTTAGATGACGATGTGTGATTTATTATCATCTACTCCGATGAAAGTGATCTATATAAATCATTTTAAAGCAGCCCCTTGGGATGACATCAATTTTCGTTTTTAGTTTTGTAATGAAGTAGTGTATCCCCAAGATCATGATTTTATATTTTTCAGGATTTTTAGATTTTTCAAAATATTTTTCATCAACATTTCTATGAAACCGCTGTAAACCCAAACAAACTTTTTGTACACCTAAACACTTGCTAAAGGACGGTTAAATGTTCCTACAGCATTGGGCCACATGGTGATGCCGTCGGCCCAGCGTTGGGCAGACAATAAGTGTTGCAGGTGTATCACCTCATGTCCTGGCTATAAGACACCAATCAGACAACAATTAGGGGCGATTGCTTTGATCTCCCCGTCCAAGACGTGGGAATATGTGGTGTGAAGTGCTGTATATTGCTGACTTGTTTTGTTTACATGGCAATATACGACCTGGAAATATAACTATTTCACTCTTTTTCGGTGCTTTAAAATTGTTTTTTTGACTTTTAATTATCAAACTTTGCAAGATAAAAAGCAACACAACAAACTTTCCAAAATTATACAATTTTATGCAATGTTCTTGTGTCTTAACATATGCAATGTTACCGCATGTGGTGCAACATTGCACAATACAAAAACTATAGATAATATTATGCAATGTCACCACACGTGGGGTGACATTGCATAGTCCATATCCCAACTGGTTGCTATGACAACCCAATAATTTTCTTTAGCTTATTTAATAATTGGGGGACTTGCGCCATGTCGTTGTCACTGCAGGACCTAGAATCTTTACTGTGTCCATGGACTACATAGATATATGGGACCAATATATGTGTGGTGTGCAAGGAATAATACCAATAACATGATCCGTGTTGGCGGATGTTGTGCCCCTAGAACACTGATGTCGACTACAGTAGATTTTCTGTGTTTTTATTATCACCTGTATCACCCTAGCCCTGAATACAAGGCTATTCCGCCCGAGCTGCATATGCAGCTCGGCAAAATAGACTTGTATTCAGGGCTAGTATCGCCCTTGATAACCAGTTGTTAAAAATAAAATATACCTTCAATCTTGAAATATTTATATATGTTGGGACCGTTAACGAGGCTGTGAGAATTTGAAATATCACACTTGGTTAGCTCCTAAAATTTAACTCATGTTGGGGATATTTTTTAAGTAATATTGGATGTCTATTCGCATATATCTGAATAAACATCGGTAACATTTGTCTGTCGTGTGTCTCCATTGTTGATGTTAAGATATGTAATCAGGTAATGGTCGTGAACCGCTCTATACCACAATAGACAGATAAAATAGCAATGTTATCATCAGTGCGAGGTTTGGAATGCTGACTTTGAACTGATATGATCGTGGCAATATCATTATATTTGGGCTATTCCCAAATATATTGAGTTTTCAACGGGACTTTAAACTTATTATTTTTGGCACGTTTTTGTAAGACGATATTCTTCAACATGTTCTTCCGGATTTATTCATGATTTCATGGATCAATATACTCTTGAATGGCAAAAGGCAGTTTCTGCTTACTTGTAAAGTGAGCAAATACTGCACTATGCTGCTCTTCAAATTCAAAAAGCAGTATCTGCTTACTTGTAAAGTGAGCATATTCTGCCTTTTGGCTTGCACGGCAATAGGCCTATTATAGGGTCCAATGTTGGTTCAATAGTGTACACGTCGGGTGATTCTCCATTCATTGCAGGGAAGAGGGTGAACAGGGTGCCCCTATGTCCAGACTGACTCCACCCTTTAGTCTCTAGATTTGATGATAAATATACATTTATCAAATGTTTTAATTCCGGGCCAGCATCGTAGACAGTGGACCAGCATTAAACTAATTATTGTGTATTAGGTATGGACAGTTGAAACCTTAAAATAACAATTCTATTCAAACGCAAAACGTTGAATCAATGTTGTTTTATTGTGGGCTATCGTCGGGGATAGTGATACAACATTAAGTCAACAGAGAGACAGGTCAATGTGTGTACTGAGCACTCTGAATGCGATTCCATTTGACAAACAAATATATATCTATTTACAAGTGCAAAAGCTCAGTGGGGACTTCTGAAATTTGAAGTCTGAAGTCCGAAGTCTGAAGTCTAAAATTCCAGTTCAGAATGGCTGCCAAAAAACTCGAAATTCCAATCAATCTGTCATAATAAAAATAACCCAACAAAATTTAAAATAGCCGCCACAAAAAATCATAAAACCTAGCCCAAATATTATTGTTAGCCTACTTTAGGCTACTTTAGTTACAATTCCAATCTAGTTATAGTTGTTCTTTATCATACGAAGAGTGCCAATAATAATTATAGTCATTGCCACATAAACAATGATTATGGATCATCTGAGGGACGTACAATTAGATATCTGACCGGGGTGCGGATGTTCTATAAGAAATATGAAAAAAGGTTTGTTGTCACAACAGTCGAGAAAAACGTTTGTCGACGGAATGGATGAAAAATATGTTGACCATAATAACCCTGCAAATTTTTTCTTGCAGGCGAAAAAAAATTGCAACCAACAAAAAAATACCCTCCCCCCCCCCCCATAATCGGGAGGCTTGCCCGCAATACTGAATACTGAAACGAGTACATGGACAAATAACATTTTATTTCTTTGAAACCTAAATACCAGAGCTCCACCGTGACAGTCATTCAGTGTAGCCACTACACCAGGGTCATATTACGAATGATGGTTATACAATGACTATGAGAAATATCTTTAAAGGAACGTATACTGACGTTCAAGTATGAAATTATGTTTTTCTATTGGCTTACAAGAGGTTGTGGTTTTATCATTAATGGTGGTTATGCAAATGATTATAAGTCATATTTTAAAAGTGGAACGTATACTGTCGTTAAAGGACGGAATATTGGTTTTTCATATACGTACAGGAGGTTGGGGCTGTACCACCATTGGTGGTTATGCAAATGATTATGAGGTATAGTTTAAAAGTAGAACGTATTCTAACGTTCATTATACTTGGAATTATGTTTTGATATGCTGACGTAATTAAGATATAACCATGGTAGTTTTATCATCGAGTATGAGTCATCCTAAAAATAACCTCAAATCAACCAATCACAATTCAGATTAAGTCTTGTTAAGAGGAGGGGTGGCCCTATAAATACTCATATTTGCTAAAAAATATCATTTTGTCAATCGGCGTTCAACAAAACAATACATGATGAAATCAATGCGCAGAAGGACAAGGCAAACTTTCTCGGCGCCTGAGGCCGTTATGGGTCCAAAGAAACATCGTAAATGGGATAAACGGTCAGGCAAGCATGCTGGATATAGAAAGAAAAGAATCAACAAAAAGTCAAAAGGTTAGGCAACATAAAATATTGCCGCTATACGTTTGGTGAACAGTCAGTAGGGAATTGTATTCTAGCACAATTTTCAACTTAGAACCACAACTTGGACTTACCACAGAATATTTTGATCATTTGTTTAGTGACATTTTATTCGGGCTATGCCGTGATAGAAAATAATACGAGCCTAGCAGAACAAGGGTTAAGTTGATTTATGTCACATAACAAGTGTCATAAGTTATTTTATTCTTCAACGACTCCTTGGAGGTTGTACAGTTATATAATGAGGTGGTTCCAATGAGCTCAGGATCAAATTGGTGTTATTTTAGAATATGGAAATATAACATGAACCGGTACTGTTTTATTGTTTCTAATTAATGTTTTTTTTATTTGTTTGCCTCGTTTCAGGAGTGATATATGAACTGTTGTCGGGCAGACATGGCACCAACCTGAAAAGATTATATGTCGGACAGTCCAAAAATGGACCCCAACGACTGCGAGCTTATAGATACAATGGAAGCCACCTAGCCCAAAAAATAAATAAGGAGATAAAGAAAGGGAATTTCATTTACCAGAGAACTAAGCCTGTGAAAAACCCAAAGAAGAAGGAATATAGTATTTTGCGTAACACTTGCTACCCTTGGAACTCATTGAACCAACGGCATTGTCGTTAATCAAATTAGAAAAATCAGACCTGCTGTTTTAAGAATAAATTGAAGATGTAAAAAAATTACATCATAGTTGTTTCTAAGACAATCATGTATTATCGTGAATAAACAAATTATTAATTTGTCAACAACATTTTTAGTGTTATTGTATTGAATGAATTTTCTGAAGCCACGTCACATTGTTTTAAAGAGCCACATCTACATTAAAAGGGATTCAAGTAATTTGGTAAAAAAAAAGGTTCACGAATTGGTTCAATGTTACGTTACCGTCGGCAACGCTGGCCCATCATTCGTTTTCATGAATATCACCTGAGATGTATTATTGTATACATGTAGATGTAGCAATTCAAATAGGTTTGTGCTTTTGAAATTGATTAAAAATAAAGTTGCTAAAATATTATAATAATAACTGTGTCAGTATTAAAAAGAGAACTCAGATAGGGCCTACCATCGAGCTCTTGGTACGTTATATATTAATTTCCGTATCAATATGCTCTTACCATATACTCTTACCATATACATATATCATATAACTCTCTCCCTCACATCATTTTTCTGACAAGGGAGTAGCTAATTATCAGTTTATATAGTATTGTTTGGCACGTGTGACGAGTAATGACCGCTCATGTAGATGGGTCTATTCTTTTTAAAAAAGCTTATTCTTCTGAAATGAGCCCCACAATGATTTAAAATATAAAATGCTCAGTTGCGACTTCAAAAGGAGAAATACGAAATGTCTATCATGCACGATACCATTTAAATTAAACCATCCGAAAAACCGTACAAATGCTATACACATATATAATAAGAATAAGAATAATTCTGGAGATTAAAACACGAGAATGCAGTAACGTACAGCATAACCTTATATATTTGTATCAGTCAATTTATCTCTGGGGCCAGATGTCGAGGGCCACCGAACTATCATCTGAAAGTGGAGAATGTGATCTAGCCAGTAATGAATACATTGATGTAACAATAGCAAAAACTACAAAGAGATAAAACCAGAGTGTCAATGACACAGAAGCTCATCCTTAATTAGCGCAAATTGATTACGAATTAAAATTTCTGAAATACGTGAGGAAGTTTAATGCACAGGCCCGAGCTCTTTCAAACAAACCAAACAGAATTGAAATCGGATAAGAATTGAGGGAGGAGAAGCATTTCTTGTGAATTGTGGACAGAGTGCCCTAATTAGGTCTTGATTAGGTCATAAGTTAATTAATAATTAAAATTTCCTTAATCCGTGAGGAAATTTAATGCACAGCCACAAGCTCTTTCAAATAAACCAAACAGAATTGAAATCGGATAAGAATTGAGGGAGGAGAAGCATTTCTGGGTAATTGTGGACAGAGTGCCATAATTTGGTCTTAATTAGGTCATAAATTAATTAATAATCAAACTTCTGCACGCAGTTTAATGCACAGGCATAAGCTCTTTCAAATAAACCAAACAGAATTGAAATCCGATAAGAATTGAGGGAGGAGAAGCATTTCCTGTGAATTGTGGACGGACGACAGACGACAGACAACAGACGACACACGATGGCTTAAGCTCATCTTAGGCCTAAAGGCCGGATGAGCTAATTTGAAACTCTCAATAGATAATATACAATAATAATTATAACGCAATAATATGTACCAGTTAAAAATAAATCACGAAAATATTTGTCGAAGAATACATGTTTTCTCATTATATGACTTTTTGTGATGACATCTGGTAAGGCGAATAGAACTATTGTCTTTTTAAAGCAATACAACTTTACACTGGCACTGACCACGATAAAAATACGATTTAAATATATTGATACCAATGTAAAATCTTGGGTATAGTCTTCAAAGAAGTTGCCCGGACGACCACGTGCGGGGCGGGGGGGGGGGCGTATTAGATTGGTAAAAAAGCATCCACAAGAGCATTATTTATTAGTATTAGCTAAAATAAACCCCTGTCTCTTCCTATTTCCCTCAAAAATAAAATTGAGAGTTTATTTGTGATCATATCTTATTGGTTAGATAATAAAATTAATTGAATTCGCCTTAAACAAAGTGCACTTGACAGCCCTCTGGTGAATATAGTGGTATTAAATCCGGCATGTATCAGAGCTGCAATAATATTTTGTTACGAGACGTATTTTTTCAGAGAGTTATTTTCATACAAACTGCATCTTATCAGAAAAAATAAAATACATCCAGAAATTTAACCAGAAGTCGTTACTTGTAACTATCAGCTGAAAAAATGATATACCTTTTTAATCATTGACCTTTGTAACCCTTTCACCAGGAGCACATTCCAAGGCGACCAAGCAGCTTGGTACGGAATATGCGTGCTGGTTACATAGAATGCTGAGCAACATGCTGCGTGTTCACAATTTACTATTGTTCCGCAGCATGTTACAAAAAAAAGACAGCAAGGTTATTTTTTTCCAACAGTATGGTTTTTATTTAAAAACTATTATCATGGGGTTCTTTACTTAACGAACCAACAGCTGAAACATTTAGAAAACAATTTTCTTAATCTACTATATTTAATATGTATTTATCAATAAAAAAAATTAATGCATAGGGCCTAATTATTAGCAAATCCAATTGCCTCTTTTTAAAATTATGTACTTATAACTCCCATTATAAAGTGCTTTGACAATCCTAAAAATACAGCTTTTACTAAATAAGGAAGCGGAATATATGCATAATTTCCATGATAAGATCAACGTTATAAATATAAAATATACCCATCATCACATAAAGAATACAAACATTTGTCAACATTTTCAAGATGTTATCATGATCATCGTTATAATGGTCTCCTATCAACCGGCCACTGAATCTCATTTTTATTCACTTTGAGGTGTGAATTGGAAATTAAGCAGTTACTTGTGTCTGCCCTTCCACGTCAGAATCTGGGGAGAGCTAACCATTGACTTAGGATCCATTGTGATACTTGCGTGGTGTGTGTATACTCTGGGCTCTCAATGTCACTTGAGCGGGGCCGGGGGGGGGGGGGGGGTGGTATACCTAACAAATCAGAAAGAAACGATAATGGACCCCCTCACTTGACATCGTCAGCGATGGCAAAGCAAACGTAGCCTTGAGCAGAAACACGAGATATAACCGTATTATATCTACTGTTCTTGAGGCTGCTGATGATGAATATTTGCGACGAAGTCGATCGCCTTTGTTCATCATTGTTTGAGATTAAAACATTTCTTCATTGACTGTAATAGAGTCAGTGAAACCACTGTTTAATTTATATGCATTATAATTCTACACTTTTTCTTACCCCTGTGACATCGCATTCTAATACGATTACTACATTTCGCCCGCTGAAAAAGGCCTAGTTTTAATAGGCAATCGAAAAAATCGTCGCCGTTTCACGACACCCGAGTTTAACGACATACCCGAGTGTCGTTTTCACACAGCTTTCTGTGCACATAAAATGACGGTCTGTGTGGCCGGATGTGTGGCGAAGCGAGTTGGACAGACTAGTCATAGCCGGTAAATTTTTCTATGAACAGCGTGGCAAACCGTGCTGTAATGTCTTCTGTATTTTTTGGTCAATTATAATACCTTATGAGATGTTGATCTAATGCTGGCTTAATGATTGGCCACCGTCTGCGACGTTGGCCCTGCATTAACCCACCATTCGTTCGCCGGATCGTGATTATCTTAGAGATAGGTGACGTCCTACCACCTGGTACGACGATATGTTAATGTTATGTTAATGTTAGGTCGCTGTCGCAACATGAAACTAGCACAGGCCTCATGGTTGTCATGTTTGCCGGGTGATATGTTGAAATGTAGAGGTGACAGGGTGAACAGTCGCCACCGGTCTGCCGTGCAAAGGCAAACAGCAGTAACTGTAAGAAGCAGTTACTGCTGTTTGCCTTTGCTCAGCTCCTGGTGTGCCCTTTGTGTCCGGATATACTGAGTGAATTAGGCGAGTCCCGACAGTAATATCCCTGGTAAATAGACATTACACGGATTAACCCGTTAAGCACCGTGGCGCATTCCTTCTTTTCCCCCAAGATCCAGATTTTATTGTCACCTGCACGTCTCGGCTTGTCCTTGACCATATGCTAAGCGTGTTTGATTTACGCGATTTCATAAAGGCTTGACCAAACTTGTGCAAAACATCACATTTTTTTTGTTTAATGAAGCATATTAGCTAGTAAAATAGATACGATTTGATGCAATGAAATGTACTAAAATATAAAAGAAATATTTTATAATTATTTTGATTTAATTGCGAAACAGGCATTCATTTTGTGCAATAATGGCTACAAGCATAATTCATTCATTACTGTAAAATACATAATTATTTAAGTATTCTAGTAATGAATGAATGGAACTTTACGTCACTTTAGTGTACATGCAGACTAAACTGGACCAGGCAAAACTCCTGAGGATGGTGAAATAAACCAGATGACACTTCCCTCTAGACACAGGATTTGAAATTAGAAATATGGCGGTCCGGTTATTTGATCAGGTATCGACTGTTTTTTTACAGAATAACTTAATTTGGCTTAGGTACCCTCAAAATTTGAACGTATTTCTACCTGAGTCTGCATCACATACAGCCAGTGACAATCATATAATTATACATATTTTGCAATGGTTTTAATGTTGGACTGTCGTCTATAACGTTGGTGCAGCATTAAATCGACAATGTGAAAAATTCCTGCTGACCCTATGTTGAATTGATGTTAGTTCACCGTCTAGGACGTTGATCCAACTTCAATTCAACATTTGTTCAATGTCTCGTGTTTGCTGGGACGTGAGAAAGTCTTTTATTCAATGTCGCACCGATTATGTTCCAATTCTCAATGTTTAATGACGACTTATTATTAGTCTGATAAACACCATAAAGATATCTGGCGTAGACCCAGGACACACATACTAAATAGCCATACAGGAAAGTGACCAGTTATAAAATATAGCTCTTTGACAGTATTTGATAATAAAAGGTAGAAGAAAAAGTATGTAGCCGATTACGTTTTTTTTTTAATATTTACATTTTTAAAATATAAATCTAAGAAATATGTAGGGACTACACCGAACTGATAAATATACTAGCTTTTACGGGTAAAAGACGCATGGGTGAAAGCTGGTATGAGTGGAGGTCTATAGGCTGATAGAGATATAGGGACTGAGAGGGGATAGGAGCAGCTTTCCGTTATAATATCAGCTCCTCAGCTCACCTGGGAAGTGTACAGACTGGCAGAAAACCTTGGCAGAATACACAAATTATTTTTATTTTACAAACAGTGTATGGAGCAACTTGTGGTGGTAAGAGAGACGACGTTCCAAGCGGGTATGAAGTGCTGAACAGCGCCGCCGCGTTGTCGTGGCAATTGAAAAAATCACAAAACAGAATTGAAGAAAAGATTTTATGACTAAATAGCTGCAAGTTTTTGCAAATATTTGGACACTTTATGAGTAAAACATGTAACAAGGTGAATGTTTTATTTTAGGGGATGTACAGGGCTATATCGAACGGGTTGACTACTGAGAGTGTAGCTTCATTCTAGGCTATACAACATGTATATTATATAAATTAAAAACGTTATAACATCAAATGACATTAAGAAGCGATGAGCCAATGTTGATTTATTGTTGGGCCACAGTCTTCGACGTCTGCCGAACATTAAAACAACATTGAGATTGCTGAGATGTGGCAGAAACACCTGACAAGCCCTGCCGAAAGGTGACTGCCTGTGCACGCTGCTGAAAAACCTGCCAGTATTGGGTCATTTGGGTCTTTTTTTCAATTGTTGCATAACTGCCTGTGCATTTTCTACCTTCATAGTGTAATTTGTGCCCGTCATTTTGACTTTTGGACGGGTGTACGTGTCGCTGGCCAACATAGTGTATACCATCAAGCAAAGGTTGAAAGAGGTAAGCGCCGTCGGAGGTCATATCCCGCGCGACGAAAGTTCCAGCCTCTCGCTGTTAATATATGAATAGAATGAGAGATGGCTTGACTAACAAATGCTGTCTGCATGGTTACAGTTGTTAGTGGGCTCCGGGGAAACGACCACTGGAAAAATGGTAAAGTTTAAAGCTTCAAGGAGAGAGGAACCCTAAATTGGACGTCTTAATGTTTATAATATCAAAAAATTAATGATGAAAATGAGGGGATATTGCTACAGTGAATATTTGAGTCGACCTGTCGGGGCTGAACGATTACTTCACCAGTACGACTGTGTAATACAAAAAGCCTTTCTCTTACGATCACTTACATGTTTGAGCCTCATTGACATTATCCAGGAAATGTGGTCACATATTACAAACATATCAACAACAATATCAACAACAAAACCGTGTGTCCGCCATTTCACGCATTAAACGCCTTCGACGGAATTACGGTGCACCTGCTACCATCCCGTGTCCTGTCAGTGTCAAAACATGGGATGAATGATGTTCTCCAAACACTTGACTAGTAGTGTATTACTTTTATTAATTATGTGTGTTATGCAATATATAACTTTTGAATGCAGCATGTTTATGCTAAAAGACTATTAATAATTTATTGTAACACGAACTGTAGTAAATTATTACAAGAACAAATCCTCTTATAGCACTCAGGTATTACAAGGTGTAGTTCTTAAAACTGGATCCCTGTCAAGTCGGGTATATACCCCGCTCTCGCATCCAGTTTTCAAAGAAACAAATATTTCTTCTTCGATCACTCTTAAAGATTCAGCATTGTGAAGAGCCAGCGTGAGAGAGACGTGACGTGTTTGGCCTGAGACAGTCAGGGCTGAGATTTAAAAACCATTGTCTGGAGGGCAGTGTCTTCTGATCCGTCTCATCATCCACAGGAGGATAAATTACCCTCGCCCAGTGTGTGCACAAGGGTGTCCTTAAACCTTATTCATTTATTTATGCATTCATCCAGTCGTTTATTTATTCAATCATGTATTCATTCATTCATTTATTCATTCATTCATTCATTCATTCATTCATTCCTATATCCTCATTTTTATCCACGCAGTTTCATCTCAATGTGAATAAAATGTCTTGATTTCTAAAAATACCCCAGTGTAAAATCTCAAATGACTTCAATGTTCTTAGCCTGCTTATTGTAATCAATTACGCGATTCCATAAATTTGATTCAAAATATGCTATGTGGTGTATACATGGGACTGTGGAGCCTAAAGGGGTGAAGGGAAAATATAATGGCATACTATTTGTAGTTTTAATCGGCACAGTTTTGTCGTCATCAGTCTTGTCATGTATCTGCCACTTGTTAAAGTGGCCACTTGTTAAAGTGGCAGATACAGCTCTTTAATACTTAGATGACGATGTGTGATTTCTTATCATCTACTCCGATGAAGGTGATCTATATAAATCATTTTAATTATCAAGCTTTGCGAGATAAAAAAGCAATACAACAAACTTTCCAAAATTATACAATATTATGCAATGTTCTTGTGTCTTAACATATGCAGTGTTACCGCATGTGGTGCAACATTGCACAATACAAAAACTATAGATAATATTATGCAATGTCACCACACGTGGGGTGACATTGCATAGTCCATATCCCAGCTGGTTGCTATGACAGCCCAATAATTTTATTTAGCTTATTTGTTAATTGGGGGACCTGCGCCATGTCACTGCAGGACCTAAAATCTAGACTGTGTCTATGGACTACATAGATATATGTGTGGTGTGCAAAGAATAATACCAATAACATGATCCGTGTTGGCGGGTGGTGTGCCCCTAGAACACTGATATTCTGTGTTTTTATTATCACCTGTATCACCCTAGCCCTGAATACAAAGCTATTCCGCCTTGTATTCAGGGCTAGTATCGCCCCTGATCACCAGTTGTTAAAAATAAAATATACCTTCAATCTTGAAATATTTATATATGTTGGGACCGTTAACGAGGCTGTGAGAATTTGAAATATCACACTTGGTTAGCTCCTAAAATTTAACTCATGTTGGGGATATTTTTAAAGTAATATTGGATGTCTATTCGCATATATCTGAATAAACATCGGTAACATTTGTCTGTCGTGTGTCTCCATTGTTGATGTTAAGATATGTAATCAGGTAATGGTCGTGAACCGCTCTATACCACAATAGACAGATAAAATAGCAATGTTATCATCAGTGCGAGGTTTGGAATGCTGACTTTCAACTAGTATGATGGTGGTAATATTATTATAGTTGTTCTTTGTCATACGGAGAGCGCCAATAATAGTCGCCAATAATAGTCATTGCCACATAAAAGATGATTATGGATCATCTGAGGGACGCACCATTAGATATCTGAGGGGGGAGGGGGGGGGGGCAATATAAGAAATATGAAAAAAAGTTTGTTGTCACAACAGTCGAAAAAAAAGTTTATTGACGGATTGATGAAAGATATGCTGACCATACGTACAGAATAGGGAAGAATATGGAATATTTTCGTGAAAATGCATTAAAAAATGCAACCAACAAAAAAATACCCCCCCCCCCCCTCAGAGATCTGGGGGCTTGCCCGCAATACTGCATCCTTACGAGTACATGGATAAAAAACGCTTTATTTCTTCGAAACCTGAATACCAGAGCTCCACCGTGACAGGCATTCAGTGTAGCCACTACACCAGGGTCATATAACCACCGTGACAGGCATTCAGTGTAGCCACTACACCAGGGTGATATCACCACTGTGACAGGTATTCAGTGTAGCCACTACACCAGGGTCATATCACCAATGGTGGTTATACAATGACTATGAGGCATATCTTTAAAAAGTGGAACGTATACCGACGTTCAAGTATAGAATATGTTTTTCTATATGCTTACAGAAAATTGTGGTTTTATCACCCATGGTGGTTACACAAATGATTATAAGTCATATTTTAAAAGTGGAACGCATACTGACGTAAAGGATGGAATATGGGTTTTTCATATATGAGTTATGAGTTGAATATTAAATGTACGACGTATTCTAAAGTCCATTATAGGGGCCTACTTGAAATTATGTTTTGATATGCTGACGTAATCAAGATATAACCATGGTGGCTTTATCATTGAGTATGAGTCATCCTAAAAATAACCACAAATCAACCAATCATAATTCAGATTGAGTCTTGTTAAGAGGAGGGGTGGCCCTATAAATACTGATGTTTGCTCAAAAATATCATTCTGTCAATCGGCGGCGTTCAACAAAACAATACATGATGAAATCAATGCGCAGAAGAACAAGGCAAACTTTCTCGGCGCCTGAGCCCGTTATGGGTCCGAACAAACATCCTAAATGGGATAAACGGTCAGGCAAGCATGCTGGATATAGAAAAAAAGGGATAAAAAAAAAGTCAAAAGGTTAGGTAACAAAAAATATTGCCTCCACATGTTGAGTGAGCAGTTAACCCTTTAATTTAGACATTAGACGTCAGATTCTGAAGTCAAAAGGCGATTCTCACACAGAAAAAGTGATATATTTAGACCCATAACGTAGGTATCCAAATGAAGCAGAAGTAACTAACTAAGACATTTATGATGCTTTCAAATTGAAAGAACCCTTCAATCGACATGGTTTGTATAAAATATTTCAGCGCTTTAAGGGTTAACCCTTAAAGCGCTGCATTTTTATTGTATAAACCATGGAGACTAAGGGTTTTTTTTCAATTGGAAATCATCAAAAACGTCTTAGTCAGCTCTTTCCGATTCATTTGAATACATATTTTATGGGTCTACGACCATCACAAATAATTTTTACTCTTACAGTGCAGTGATCGACTTTAGTCGTCAGAATCTGACGTCTACAGACGTCAGATTCTGACGACTAAAGTCTATCCCCGCGCTGCAAGGGTGAAAATGTGGTGCTAACCACTTATGCCGTCTTGTTAGTGTAAAAGTGTTCTCATTTGTAATGCTTGAATTTTGTATCTGTTAGGAGCAGGATTTTATAGTAATAGCTAATATTTATATTAATAGCTATTATTTGTATTATAAATTATTATTCAGTAGGAAATTGCATTCTAACATAAGTTTTAAGTCAGAATCATAACTTAGACTTACCACAGAATATTTTGATCACGCTTAGTGACATTTTATTTGGGTTGTGACGTGATAGAAAATAGTACGAGCCTAGCAGAACAAGGGTTAGATTAATTCATGTTACATAACAAGTGTCTCCATTTTGTTATTTTATTCTTCAACGGCTCTTTCTAATTAATGTTTTTTTATTTTTTGTCTCGTTTCAGAAGTGATTTATGAACTGTTGTCGGGCAGACAAGGCACAAAACTAAAAAGATTATATGTCGGACAGTCCAAAAATGGACCCCAACGACTGCGAGCTTATAGATACAATGGAAGCCACCTAGCCCAAAAAATTAATAACGAAATCAAAAAAGGGCATTACATTTATGAGAGAACTAAGCCTGTGAAAAACCCAAAGAAGAAGGAATATCGTATTTTGCGTAACACTTGTTACCCTTGGAACTCATTGAACCAACGGCATTGTCGTTAATCAAATTAGAACAATCAGACCTGCTGTTTTAAGAATAAATTAAAGATGTAAAAAAGTTACATCATAGGTGTTTTTAGGACAATCATGTATTATCGTGAATAAAAAAATTATTATTTTGTCAACAAGATTTTTAGTGTTATGGTATTGAATTTATTTTTCTGAAGCAACATCACAGAGTTTTAAAGAGCCACATCTACATTAAAAAAATTCAGGTAATTTTGTAAAAAAAAGGTTTACGAATTAGTTCAATGTTACGTTACCGTCGGCGACGCTGTCCCATCATTCGTTTTCATGAATATCACCTGAGATGTATTATTGTATACATGTAGGTGTAACAATTAAAATAGGTGTGTGCTTTTGAAATTGATTAAAAATAAAGTTGCTAAAATAATATAATAATAACTGTGTCAGTATTAAAAAGAAAACTCAGATAGGGCCTTACATGGAGCTCTTGATACGGTATATATTAATTTCCGTATGAATATGCTCTTACCATATACTCTTACCATATACATATATCATATAACTCTCTCCCTCACATCATTTTTCTGACAAGGGAGTAGCTAATTATCAGTTTATATATTATTCTTTGGCACGTGTGGTGAGTAATGACCGTTCATGTAGATGGGTCTAGTCTTTTCAAAAAAGCTTTTTCTTCTAAAATTAGCCCCAAAAATGATTTAAAATCTAAAATGCGCAGTTGCGACTTAAAAAGGAGAAATACGAAATGTCTATCACGCACGATCGCATTTAAATTAAAGCATTCAAAAAACGTACAAATGCTATACCTGTATACACATATATAATAGCAATAATAATTCTGGAAATTAAAACACGTGAATGCAGTAACAACATCAAGATATATATCTTATCAGTGTGTGTGTGTGTGGGGGGGGGGGGGGCGGGTGACGTATTAAATTTGTAAAAAAACATCCACACAAATGAGCCCTGTCGCTTCCGAATTCCCCCAAAAATAAAATCGAAAGCTTATTTGTGATCTTATTGGTTGGATAATAAAATTCATTGATATTACCGTAGAAAATGTGCACTTGGCAGCCCTCTGGTGAATATATTGGTATTAAATCCGGCATGTATCACATCAGAGCTGCAATAATATTTTGTTATGAGACGTATTTTTACAGAAAGTTATTTTCATAAAAACTGGATCTTATCAGAAAAAATAAAATATATTCAGAACTTTAACCAGAAATAGTCCCTTCTAACTATCAGATGAAAAATTATATACCTTTTCAATTACTGCCCTTTGTAACCCCTTCACCAGGACCACATTCCAAGGCGACATACAGCATGGTACGGAATATGCGTGCTGGTTACGTAGAATGCTGCGCAACATGCTGCGTGTTCACAATTTACTATTGTTCCGCAGCATGTTACAAAAAATAGGACTGCAATGTTTTTTGTTCAAACGGTATTGTTTTTATTTTAAAAAATATTATTATGGGGCTCTTCACTGAAAGAACCAACAGCTAAAACATTTAAAAAAACACATTTCTGAATTTACTATATGGGCTATTCTCAAAAGTTGCGTCGAAAATGGGTTATTGATTTAAAATAGATCATTTATTTAATAATTATGACAAATTTTACTGTTTTTAGATGCATTATTTGATGCAAATAAATGGGACATTTCAAACCGTACCCAGAACAATTGTTTATCACAGGACACCAATTATGTTTTCTAAGCAATTTACGGACAAATCTCTAGAGGAAAAACTAATTTTATATAAAAAAACTTATAATAACAGCTAAATAATAATAATTAGAACCTTTTTTTATGAAATATATTAGATTATGGTGGTCGTTACATTTCGTGTCCTATTGACAGCTACTACTAAATCATGTCATAAGTTTTACCACCGTGCCACAATCGCTTGAAAAGTAAACTAAAAAGCCAAATAATAGGATGAAGAAACTGAAGTAATAGTTGAAAACAAATGTAAAAGTAAAAGTAAAAGGCTTCATTTACTACTTTTACTGAACATAAAATTTTCGTGTCCTATACATTTTCTGTTGATGTCATTTTCTTGAACAGTAGTCGCCATTCAGGGTTCAAATTGGTATGTATATATATATCCATGTGTACACGGGTTGTATGTGGTTTACATAACTGTATACAAAACAATATGGAACAGAAAGAAAAAGGGTTTTTTATAGGGGGTGAAAATATGGTGAAATTTGTGACCGCTCGACGGCTCATATATATAGTGTTTTTATTTCAAAATGATTGTACGAAATAGCAGATTCAATGTTGGATCTCGTTTGTATCTATATTCATATAGTTTTGTGAAAATTGGAGATTAAACCTACAAATCAGTGAAAAGTTATGATCACAAAACATTGTGAGACACGAAAGTGGTCGTAACATATGACACGAAATGGTCGTAACATTGAAAATCAATACTAGAAAGTAAGGACACGAAAAAATTTCGTGTCCACATGGTCGAACATTCGGTCGAACATAAGCCACCAAAGGTCGCACACAGGACACCAAGAAAATCATTCATTGCGGTCGCACGTGGCATTATTGTTCTAAAACACGTATTTTTCACATTTATCCTCCATTTTCTGCTTCCAAATGTAATTTTATGACTAATTATCAATAATTTAATCGATCTGTTAAGGAAATAAGTTAAAAATTTACTTTAAAAAAAGGGACCAAATGTCCCACTTGTTCGACGCACCTATTAAGAATCCCCCATTATGTATTATTCATTTATCAATGAAATAAAAATATTTATGCATAATTATTAGCAAATCTAATGTTGCCATTATCATGATCATCGCAATAATGGTCTCCTATAACCCGGCCACTGAATCTCATTTTTATTCACTTTGAGGTGTGACTGCTGCAATCTTCATAATAGTCCAGTTGTCAAATGACATTTTTTAACTCAAGCGTGTTTCGCGGTATGGACGATGTTTTATGATTGATTCTGGTTCTAAGGGATATCCTGAGCAGGAATCAGCCGCGTGCCGTGCCTGGGCGGAATTTTTTAAGGGCAAAAACAAAATGGCCGCCAGATATTTCAAGGTCAAATATGATTTTTCAGCAAATGAAGCCAGGAACAAGTGTAATACCTCATTTTTATGTGATTTTGACTGGACAATCCACTTTTTGTATTATTTTTAAGATTCAATGTCATCATAAAGGTCAAAAGGTCAATTGCAAGGTCAAATAAGCAAAAATACCATTTTTAACAATTAAAGCTAGGAACATGTGTAATAACTCTTTTTCATGGGATTTTGTCTGAAAAATCCATTTATGGTATTATTTTGGTGATCCAAGGTCATCTTCAAGGTCAAAAGGTCATTTCCAAAGTCGAAAAACAAAATGGCCGCCAGATATTTCAAGATCAAATATGATTGTTCAACAATTGAAGCTAGGAACAAGTGTAATACCGTATTGTCATGTGATTTTGACCAGGCATTCCATTTCTTGCCTTATTTTCATGACTCAAGGTCATCTTCAATGTCAAAAAGTTAATCTCAAGTTCAACTAAGCAAAATTACTATTTTAACAAATGAAGCTAGGAACATGTGAAATATTTCTTTTTCGTGCAGTTTGACTGGCCATTACATATCTAAAATTATTTTGATTATTCAAGGTCATCTTCAAGGCCAAAAGGTCAATTTCAAGGTAAAGTAAAAGAAACTAACATTTCTAACAAAAAAAGCTAGGAACGTGTGTCATTAAAAGTTATTTCCGAGATAAAAAGTATGATTTTTAACAAACATAAATAGCAAAAAGTGTAGTAATTCTTTTTAGTGTAATTTTTACGAATAATCCATTTCTGCTACTATTTTGATGATTAAAGGTTATTTTTTAGGGCTGTGTGTCAATTTCAAGGTCAGGTAGGCCTAAGCACAAATATGATATGACTTTAACTGGATAATCTAATTCTAGCAGGGTTTTAATGATTAAACATCAGCAAAGTGGAATGATCAGACAACTAGAAGGCATCAAAGGGTGACGGAGAGGTGTCAAAGAGCGATGAAAAACATAACAGTTCAATGGGGAGGTGCTAAAAGTCGTCAAAGAGTCGGTAAAAGACAATGGGGAGGCATTAAAAGGTGTCAACGAGTCACTAAAAGGCGCCCAGAGGCGCTAAAGAGAGACTAAAAAGGGTTAGAAGAAAATGAGTAGTCATTAAAGAGCAATGAGGAGGCGTTGAAGGGCAATGAGGAGGTGTTGAAAGGCAACGAAAGGGGCAAAAAGGGGCGTTATAGAGCGACGGGATGCATTAAAAGGTGGCAGGGTGGCATGAAAGGACTATGGAACGGTAACAAGGAAGCATTAAATGACAGTGGAAGTATGTTAACGGGTGATGGGGAGGTGCTAAAGGATGATGAATAGGTGTCTAAGGGTGATGAAAAGGCATCAAAGACGACTGAGAATTTCCAAAGGGCATTGGAAAAGCAGTAAATGGTGACGGAGAGACGTCAAAGAGCGACGGAAAAGCGTTAAAGGCCCAAAAAAAGTGTTAAAAGTGATGTGGATGCAATAAAGTTTGATGGAGAGGCGCTAAAAGGCGCTGCAGATGCGTTAAATGGCGATGTGAATGCACGGTAAATGGCGATAGTGAGGCGCCAAATGGTGATGGGAAAGTGTTAAATGGTGAGGGGAAGGCGGTACAGGGTGATGAGGCATCGTTAAAGGGCGACCATAAAACGTTAAATGACGATGGAAAAGCGCTAACGGGCAATGGGGAGGAAATAAAGTATGATGGATAGGCGTGTGAGGGTGAGGAGAAGGCACTAAGGACAACATAGAGTTGTTAAAGGGCGACGAAGAAGCGTTGAATGGTGACACAGATGTCCAACGAGTGACAGAAAAGTAATAAAGGCTGATGAATATGCAATAAAGGGTCATGGTGTGACGCTAACACGCGCTGCAGTTGCGTTAAATTGCGATGGAAGGCGTTAATGGGCAGTGAGGAGACGTTGAAGAGCAATGAGGAGGAGTTAAAGGACAACGAGGAGACGCTTAAGGGCTAAGAAAAAGCACTAAAAATGGACGGGATGCATTAAAAGGTGACGGGAAGGCATTAAAGGGCTATGGCACAGCGTTGCAGGGTGACTAGGAAGCATTAAATGACAGCAGAATTACGTTAACAAGCGATGGAGTGGTGTTAAAGGGTGATGGATATGTGTGTCAGGGTTATAAGAAGGCGTTAAAGATGACGGAGAATCGCTAAAAGGCAACTGAGAAGAATTAAATGGTGACGGAGAGACGTTAAAGGGCCAATAAAAAAGGTTGATGGAGATGTACTTAAGGTTGATGAAAAGACGTCAAAAAGCTCTGCTGATGCGTTAAATGGTGATGCTAAGACGTTAAATGGTGATGGAAAGGTTGTAAATGGTGATGGAAAGGCGTTAAATGGCTATAGGAAGCCGGTAAAGGGCGAGGAAGAGGCGTTAAATTGCACGAAAAATGGTGTTAAAGGGCGACGGAAAAAATATGAAGGTCGACCCAAAAGCATTGAAGGGCAACGAGAGGCGTCAAATGTGCCACAGAGACGTTAAATCGTGATGGGGAGGTGTCAAAAAGCCATAGAGAGGCGTTCAAAATAAATGAAGAGGCGTTAAAACGCGACGGTTAAGTAAAAGAGCAATGGAGAGGCGTTCAAAGGGTGACGGAAAGGCTTTCAATTGCAGCAAAGAAGCGTTCAACTAAAAGAATGTTCAGGGCGAAGAAGAAGCGGTAAAGGGCGACGGAAAGGCCTTCAATTGCAAAGAAGACGCGTTGACCTAAAAACTACGAAGACACATTCTTGTCTCCTTTTAGCGCATCTGCATAGCCCCTTAATGCCTCTCTGTCGCCTTAAAACGCCCTTGGTCGCTCTGTAACGCCTCTTGTCACCCATTAACGCCTCCTCCTTTCCCTTAAATATGTCTTATCATTGCCCTTTAATGCCTTTTCATTGTACTTGAGCGCCTTCTCATTGCCCTTTAATGCCTTCTCATCGATCGGTAAAGCTTTTCCTTCACTCTTGAACACCTCTTCGCTAATTGCCCTTCAACGCCTCTCGTCGATCTCTTCACCTTGAGTTTGTTTAATCATAATTAGATTATCCAGTCAAAATCAAACCAAACACAAGGTATTATGTGTGCTCCAATTTCGAGCACATATGTTAAAAATTATATTTGACCTTGAGGATGACTTCTAATCACCGAAGTAATAGAAAAAAGACATTTTTCACTCAAAATCCTGCGACAAAAGAGGTTTTTACACATGTATTTGTTAAAAATCATTTTCTCCTTCACATGACCTTGAAATTGAGCTTTTGACCTTTAAGTTGGCCTTTTATCATCAAAATAGTTTCAGTAATAATTTATTAAGTAAAACATCACGCCAAAAAGACATATTACACTTCTTCCTATTCTGTTTCTTAAATATCAAATTTTTTCACATTTTTTACCTTGAAAATGACCTTTTGACCTTGAAGATCAGCTTGGATTGACAAAATAATACCACGAATGGATTTTTCAGACAAAATCGCATTAACATAAATGGATGTATCAGACAAAATCCCAAGAAAAAGAGGTATTACACATGTTCCTAGCTTTATTTGTTAAAAAGGGTATTTTTGCTTATTTGACCTTGAAATGGACTTTCTAACCTTGAAGATGACCTTGAGTTTGAACCTTATAAATGACCTTTCGACCTCGATGATGTCCTTGGAACTCCGATATAATACCGTAATGCATTTTCAGACAAAATCCCATGAAAAAGAAGTACTACACATGTTCCAAGCTTTGATTGTTAAAAATGGTATTTTTGCTTATTTGACCTTGAAATTGACTTTTTGACCTTGAAGATGACCTTGAATGATAAAAAATAATGCAAGAAATGGATTGCCCAGTCAAAATCACATGAAAATGAGGTATTACACTTGTTCTTGGCTTAATTTGTTAAAAAATCATATTTGACCTTGAAATATCTGGCGGCCATTTTGTTTTTGCCTTTAAAAATTCCGCCCAAGGGTGCCAAAGTGGCACCCGGCTGATTCCTGCTCAGGACATCCCATAGTATCAGAATCAATCATAAAACGTCGTCCATAACGCGAAACACGCTTTCGTCAAAATCCACTGGACTATAAGCTGCGCTGCGCTAAACCTCCGACCAGTTACTTGTGTCTGCCCTTCCACGCTGGAATACTATTCTAATCTGGAGAGAGCTAACCATTGACTTAAGATCCATTATGATACTTGCGCGGTGTGTGTATACTCTGGGCTCTCAATGTCACTTGAGCGGGGCCGGGGGGTGGGGGTGGGTTGGGGGTATACCTAACAAATCAAAAAGAAACGATAATGGACTCCCTCACTTGACAGCGTCAGCGATGACAAAGCAAACGTAACCTTGAGCAGAAACACGAGAAAAAGCCGTATTATATCTACTGTTCTTGAGCCTGCTAATGATGATTATTTGCGGCGAGGTCGATCGACTCTGTTCATTCTTTGATATAATTTTTTGTCTTCATTGACTGTAATAGTGACAGTGAAGCCACTGTTTAATTTATATGCATTATAATTCTACACTTTTTCTTCCCCCTTTGACATCGCATTCTAATACGATCATTACATTTCTCTCGCTGAAAAAGGCCTAATTGTAATAGGCAGTCGAAAAAATCGTCGCAGTTTCACGACACTCGAGTTCTTCGGTAGGCGGGGCGAGTGTCGTTTTCACACAGCTTTCTGTGCACATAAAATGGCGGTCTGTGTGGCCGGGTCTGCGGAGCGAGTTGGTCATACATGATTATTTTTTCTATGAACAGCGTGGCAAACCGTACTGTCATGTTTTCTGTATTTTTTATTCAATTATAATACCTTACGAGATGTTGATCTAATGCTAGCTTATCTGCGACGTTGGCCCTGCATTAACCCAGCATTCGTGTCGTGTTTATCTTAGAGACAGGTGACGTCCTCACACCTGGTGTCAACTGGGCGAGATTTACCAAGGTGCCAAGCAAGACATCGACGATGTCCTGGTTTAATGTTAGGTCGCTGTCGCAACATGAAACTAGCACAGGCCTCATGTTTGTCATGTTTGCCGGGTGATATGTTGAAATGTAGAGCTGACAGGGTGAACAGTCGCCACCGGTCTGCCGTGCAAAGGCAAACAGCAGTAACTGCTTACTTTTCCAGTAAGCAGTTACTGCTGGTTGCCTTTGCTTAGCTCCTGGTGTGCTCTTTGTGTCCAGATATACTGAGTAAATTAGGCGAGTCCCGACAGTAATATCCCTGGTAAATAGACATTACACGGATTAACCCGTTAAGCACCGAGGCGCATTCCTTCTTTCGCCCCCAGATCCAGATTTTATTGTCACCTGCACGTCTCGGCTTGTCCTTGAACATATGTTAAGCGTGTTTGCTTTACGCGATTTCATAAAGCCTTGAGCTAACTTGTGCAAAAAATCACAATTTTTTGTTTAATGAAGCATATTAGCTTGCAAAATAGATACGATTAAATGCACTGGAATGTATTAAAATATAAAAGAAATATTTTATAATTATTATTATTAATGAATTGCGAAACAGGCATACATTTTGTACAATAATGGCTACAAGCATAATTCATTCATTACTGTAAAATACATAATTATTTAGCTATTCTAGTAATGAATTAATGGAACTTAACGTCACTTTAGTGTGCATGTAGACTAAACGGGACCAGGCGAAACTCCTGAGGATGGTGAGATAAACCAGATGACACTGCCCTTCTAGACACAGGATTTGAAATTCAAAATATGGCGGTCAGGTTATTTGATCAGGTAATCTAGTAGTTGACTGGTTTTTACAGAATAACTCAATTTGGCTTAGGTACCCTCGAAATTTGAAGGTATTTCTACCGGAGTCTGTATCACATACAACCTCTGACGAACATATGGTCCAACATCAATTCAACATTTGGTCAATGTCTCGTGTTTGCTGGGACGTGCCAATGTCTTTTATTTAATGTCGCATCGATTATGTTCCAATTCCCAATGTTTACTGACGACTTATTATTAGTCTGATAAACACCATAAAGATATCTGGCGCAGACCCAGGACACGCATACTAAATAGCCATACAGGAAAAGTGACCAGTTATAAAATATAGCTCTTTGGCAGTATTTGATAATAAAAAGTAGGAGAAAAAGACTGCAGCCACTTATCATGATAACTGTCGTTTTTTTAATATTTACATTTTTTAAATATAAAGCTCAGAAATATGTAGGGCCTATATCGAACTGATAGTGAATTATAATTATCGGTACTGTCTGTATGGTTACAGAGCTGTTATTAGTGGGTTCTGGGGCGATAACCACCAGAAAAATGGGAAAGTGCGAGGCTCCAAGCATAGCGGGATCGATATTCTATATGGGATGTCTTGATTATCAACAAAATTAATGATTAAAGTAAGAGGATATTACTAACTGTGAATATTTGGGTCCCCCTGTCGGCGTCTGAACGATTACTTCAGCAGTATGACTGTGTAATACAGAAGCTTTTCGCTTACGATCACTTACATGTCTGTTTAGCCTTATATCATCGACATTATCCAAGAGGTCTATTCTTATATCACGGAAATATCAACAATAATAAGATATGTTCGACAACAAAATAGTTCTTCCGCCATTATACGCAGAGATGCATTTGACGAATTCGACGGGATTGTGCACATGCTACCAAGATCTTATCTGTGCTGCATTTCGTTTCATGTCATTGGCAAAACAGGGGGGGGGGGGGGGTTCTGTTCTTCAAATACTTTACTAGTGGTTCATTACTTTTATTACTTATGGGTCTTGTGCAGGGCCTATCATTATACAGGCCTATACACAAAAAATACGCGTAATATAAAAAATGATATGGAACATTCGAATGCAGCATGTGTGTGGTAACATACCATTGTAACACGGACAGAATAGTAGCCTACATTATCAGTAGTATAAACCCTCTAGCACCAAGCTGTTTAATGGTGTAGTTCTTAAAACTGGATGCCTGTAAAATCAGGTATGTACCCCGCTCTGGCATCTAGGTATCAAATAAACAAATGTTTCTTCTTCAATCACTCTTAACGATTCAGTATTGTAAAGAGCCAGCGTCACCGAGAGGTAACGTGTTCGGCCTAAGACAATCAGGGCTGGACATTAGAATCCTTAGTCTGGAGGGCAGTGTCTTCTGATTCATCCCACTATACTCAGGAGGTTAAAATCTCCTAGCCCAGTTTAGCATGTGTGTGCACGAAAGTGGTCTGAAATCCCATTCATTCATTCATTCATTCATTCATTCATTCATTCATTCATTCATTCATTCATTCATTCATTCATTCATTCATTCATTCATTCATTCATTCATTCATTCATTCATTCATTCATTCATTCATTCATTCATTCATTCATTCATTCATTCATTCATTCATTCATTCATTCATTCATTCATTCATTCATTCATTCATTCATTCATTCATTCATTTATTTATTTATTTATTTATTTATTTATTTATTTATTTATTTATTTATTTATTTATTTATTCATTCATTCATTCATTCATTCATTCATTCATTCATTCATTCATTCATTCATTCATACGTTCGTTCGTGCATTCGCCCGTCCGTTCATTCATTCATTCATTCATTCATTCATTCATTCATTCATTCATTCATTCATTCATTCATTCATTCATTCATTCATTCATTCATTCATTCATTCATTCATTCATTCATTCATACAAATTAATTCAATGCTCAGAGACAGCTTATTGTAATGAATTACGCTATTCCATAAATTTGATTCAAAATATGCTATGTGGTGTATACATGGGACTATGGAGCTTAAAGGGTAAAGGGAAATTATTATGGCATGCCATTTGTACATTAGTTGAAATCCGCAGTCTTGTCGTCATATCGTCATCTAAGTATTAAAGAGTTGTATCTGCCACTTGTTAAAGTGGCAGATACAACTCTTTAATACTTAGATGACGATGTGTGATTTCTTATCATCAGCTCCTAAGAAGGTGATCTATATACATCTCTTATCTCGGCCATCATAGTATATATGTGTGTAACATGCGAACATCTGAGCTTACTGATTATCACTTCACTCGTACTTAGTGAGTGGAAAGCCAATACCTGGAGTACGAGGTACAAACTTTTTAGTGCCATCGACGTCTTTCGAGCTTATATCAACCATGAATGCAGCTATATAAGTCCACATAGATCTGTCAATTTAGGTGTGAAAGTGGTCCTCCACAAATATCAGGTTATTTTTATACCCATACAGCAACGCGCGGGTTACATCGATGGGCCAGTTTATGTTGGTAGATATACACCAGGTGGGGCTTATCTGAGTGAGAGTTGACCTTTAGCAATGTTTCGGGCGCAAAATTGTCATTCAAATGGATTTTTTTGAACCTTAAACCGTCAATTATACGTGATTCTATTCTTCGTCCACCTGAAGTTGTGCCATGGTACCGCGACCCACAAATCTATTGGGTAAAATTAAACATTTTCTTAAAATTGAGAAATAAACTTCAAAGCCGTAATATTTCATCTCCGAAGCCTGCTATTTGACGTTCTAATAAAAAAGATAAGAAACGAATATAGTATCGATTATATCGATCAAAGGGCTCAAAAATACCAAGAAATTACAAAAATAAATAATATCACTTTCATTAAATGGACTCCAGGAGTTCATTTAGTGAAAGTGATATTATTAGTCCTCGTGGTGGAACCGTTGTGGTAGAGATAAAATAGACTGAACTGTTCTGCTTTGCAAAGTCGAAAGGCAGTAACAACTTACTTGTAAAGTAAGCTGTTACTGCCTCTTGGCTTTGCTCCGTAACACGCATGGCGACATGGATCCACGCTGAGTGTGGAGGGGGTGAAGGGGGGGGGGAGATCCTGTGACAGTATGAGACATGAGGGTGACATACCATGTCAGCGTAGACAGTGGCCCAGCGCTGTTACAATGCTGTTACAAATGCTGTTTCGACGCTGGCCCACCATTGTAACAGCTGTAACAGCTGGGACCGAGTCCGCCGGGATCATGTCACACTGCTTGTCCAGAGAGAAGTGTTGACATTGTAGCGAGACTGTGCTGCAGTGCAAAGCAAAAATGCGGTAGCTGGGTGCTTTTCGGGCGAGGAGTTACCGTCTTTTGACTTTGCGGAGCCTTCTGGATCCCCTCTCACTGACAAAGTGCGCGGCTACTGACAGACTCGACGGTGACATCGACAGTGTCTTGTGTCCAAGCATATATCTAAGACAGTGGTATAGTCTAAAACGACACGAAATGAAAATCACACGGAGCTACAAAACGTAGAAGGGGAATCCAAGAATTGTGAAGTATTTGGAGTAATTAGTTAGCATGGACACGATGGGATTTGCCAGATCCAGACGCACGGACTCGATCAGAGGCAGGAAGACGGGCTGGTACTCAAGCTACGGATATCGTGCAGTACCCACTCATTCGTCTGTCCAGAGTGCCTATGACTACCAGGTAAAGGCAATCAGCAATCAAAATACCAAATTTGGACGTTGGGCCAACCGTTGGGCCAACGTCACATAGGGTGTTGTAATACCCTTTAACCACCAAGGTATTTAATTGAATATTTTGCCAACTTGAAGTTGTGGATCGCTGACGCGAGTCACAACTTCAAGTTGGTAAAAAATATACAGTTTTACAAAATTGGGTTCAGTGATTTTTAAATCCTGCTGATTCATGGTACGTTTAATATGTTTAAAAGATGGTATTTATTGTGCCTTTAAAAAAATGAAAAAAACGAAGATAATCGTGACCGGTGGTTGAAGGGTTACAGTAACGTACATAAATTATTTTTAATATATATATATATTATATATATTTTTAGTATATGCCCTTTTATAACATTAAATGATACTACCATTTTATGTGGTTTAGTAATGTGTAGAACATGTCAAAAAGTCTGGATTTTATCTGAATTTGATATGCAGTATGCTGCATAGGGGGTGGGACTTTTTATTTGCAAAAGAAACCTCGTGCTATCCTGGCCCGATTCCACCAAAAAATTATACATTGCTTCACCGATCCTGTCTCCATTGCCACACCTTTCATCTAATCAAAGTATTAGAATTGTATTTTACTAAACAGCTTTTCTGCAAAAGCAGCGATCGAGAATGAGTGTCTTTACAATATCAACCCTTACAGCGCGAAGATCGGCTTCAGTCGTCAGAATCTGACGTCTGTAGACATCAGATTCTGACGACTAAAGTCGATCCCCGCACTGTGAGAGTAAAACTATTTATACTGACCGTAGTCCCATAACATAGGTATTCAAATAAATCAGAAAGAGCTAACTAAGACATTTATGATCATTTCAGAATGAAAAAAACACTTTAATCTCCATGGTTTATACAAAAATAATTTAGCGCTTTAAAAGGGTTAACGTTCTAGTCATGTGTACAGCAATATACAGCATTTGTATGTCTTTTAAACAATACAACAGGAAGGAGAAATGAGCAGTGATTTGGCAATTGAACAAATAATTTGTATCCACTTTAAATTGTGAGTAGCGGTAGCGAAGCAGAACTTCAACGCACCCAGTACAACTTTATTAATATTATGTCGTGTGACAAGTGTGGAACACACAGGATGCTGCACACTTTATTGTTTGATTGGGCAGCCTATGTTGGTGTGCCTCTTCAGATATTGATTCAGTCATTACATCAAATCTTGCCTGGTGATCTTGACTGGCTCAATTTCAATGTTTGAATTAATCCACGATTTTCTTATAGCGTCAGTTTTCTATTTGTTAACTCCATTATAATTATATAATTATGTAGACCTATCTTGTTTTACATATAACTTCTGTAAACATAATATTATTATTATTATTATTATTATTATTAGGGAAACTCATGCTGGTTACAATTATTAAAAAATACATCAAGTTTAAATCGAATCAACTTTAAGTAGGTACAAATATAAAGTATAGTTCAAGAGCTTTAGGAGTTAGTAACCAACCTATATCACGATTTAATTTTTACATTTTGTCACAAAACTGGGAAACAAATCATCAGTGACATTAGACGTACTTATTTTATCATAAAACCTGCAGCCTGCTATTTTAAACAAATTACATTTCAAACACCTGCTGACTACTGCAAAATTTAAGAATAATTATGAAAAATGGGTGACCCAACTCTCCGTATGCCCCAACGCTCTCAAGTCTCTCCTACGTTAAAGGTGATCTATCACCCCTTATATGGCATGAATAATTATGTCCTTATATGGGGTGATTGGCTATCATGTGACCCTCTCAGAGGGTCACATGATAGCCAATCACCCCATATAAGGAAACACTAAATTTGTTTTACATCAGTGTGGCAGATAGCGGTGAGCTCGTAATGATACAATCCTCAAGTAGAAATAGTAATTATGTATGTAAGTAAGTCTTTACAGCTCTCTATAATATGTATAAACATGGGAACATGCATTGGACTTCACGAAAATGATAATAAAATATTTAAAAATAAGTACATTACTTAAACTATCAATAATTAAAGGGACCCCTTGGGATGAGACATTTTCAATGTTGTCAATTTTGAAAATTTATTTTATATGAAGCTATATAGCCTAATGATCTTAACTGAAAATAAGAATAAGTCAAAAAACTATTTTAAAGCACCGAAAAAGAGTGAATTAGTTGTATTTCCAGGTCGTATATTGCCATGTAAGCAAAACAAGTCAGCAATATTCAGCACTTTACATCACATATTCCCACGTATCAGACGGTAAGATCAGAGCAGTCGCCGCCAATTTGTGTCTAATAGTCAGGACACGGGAGGACACACCTGCAGCACTGATTGTCTACCCAACGCTGGGCCGATGCCATCAGCATGTGGCCCAATGCTGTGAAAACATTCAATCGTCCTTCAGGTATACAAATAGTTTGTTTGGGTTACTTCTGGTTTCATAGAAATGCTGATTAAAAATATTTGTAAAAATATGAAAATTCTGAAAAAAATTAAAACATGATCCGTGTGATACAATACTTCAGTACGGAATTAAAAACGAAAATTGATGTCATCCCAAGGGGCTGCTTTAACAGTAAGCCGGGAGACCGTCATGTAATACATACTATGCAAGTTTTAAAAATCATTAGTGTAACATTTATTCCACTTCTGCAAAATGTCAATCAAACATGTAAAAACTAAAATTAACTACTTAGGCCTGTATAGTATTAGTAACAAAGCTGACATACCCTAATCTGTTTAATCATTTTGTACATTTTAACAATCAGTTGTGTAGATGCATAAAGTAAATACATATTCTATTATATTGTAATCCTAATAATACGCAGGGCGGCCAGTGAGTGCATGATATATAATTAATTTTTCTACTTTCTTGAAATGAACACCCTTCGGGGACTTGATCATCAACTCCATTCACAAGAGCGCAACAGCTAGAAACTTGGTAAATATAACGCTTATACTGGCCAAGAAATATTTTAGACAAAATCCACATAAATCTTTCACGTATGTGGTAAAAATATTATTGTTGTAAATCCTCAACATGATTTTAAAATGTTTGATCTCGTTACTGAATGCATGCAAGGGGTCGGTTGGATTATGGCACGATATCAGTGCGCCTATTATGTTATAATTCTATGGGACCCCTGCCATGAATCCCGTACCCCATTACACAATGGCACAGTGGAAAGAGTGCTAATGAGAATTCCACGATAGCTTCAATGATAAATGCCCTTAAGCTCATACTATCTATTCATGCCATAAATTATGTGGTTTTAGTCTATTCCGACCGCACTATATATTGCAACATCGTTAAATCCATGTCAAAGTCGATTCAACGTTGCTACAACGTCGTGTGCACAGCGGGTTGTTGGTCTGTGGGTGTACCCAGTCCCAAATTGTCTCAAATTGTTAAATTGTGTAATGTAATTTTGCGTTGAGCTTAGCGTTGCGTCTATGACTATAATTACAGGGGCGTATCCAGAGCTTAGAATGGGGTCAGTCGATTGGCCTCCCGTAAATTTGTTTTCTAATTCAGCAAATAAGCGCGGGCATCGACCAAGCTCGGGGCATCAATCAATTTTTGAGAGATGTTTGGATAATTTAGATTCTCAAAAAAGGGGGTCAAGACCCCCTGACAAACCCCGTCCCCAGCAAACGCAATACATTAATCCAATGTGCGAAGCTGACCCAGAATTAAACCAACATTGCATTAGGACATAGAATTAATGTCCTAAACAAGTTGAAGTAACCCAGCATATATTGCTGTTTGATTCAGTTCGTTTAGTTTTTCGTGATTTCTGTCAGCTTTGTGGGGGGTGAGAGAATGTGACAGGCCACGTTTGATATGTGTGTGGGGTGACAGAAGTAGATATGTTACGTTAGATCCGTGATAGTTTTTTTTGTTACGCGGAGGATTGTCTAACTGCCATATGGCTAACACACGATAGTTGAGAATTATGTTCAGCTCTAAATTTATCAGCTCTGATGGTGAACACTTCTGTAGGCATATGTACCACTGATTGAGGGCGTCAAAGGGTGGAGATTCGTGTACATACATGTATACTGATGCGAAAGACTGCTATCCACTTAATTTGTATTCCGATTGAGGACGTGAAAATATCAAATTATCGGTCCGATTGCTCATAAGCAGGCCGCAGAGTTTCCACCCCTCTGTTATGTTTTATCAAATCTGATACAAAATCTCATACAAAATAAGAATTCTCATTTCACCATCAAATTTAATTTTCTAGAATACCGTAGTATAAATGGCAGCGCATTAAATTTAAGTAGCTCATAACTCTACTTCAGGTGGCAGGGTGTTCTTGTAATATAGTGACACTCTAGCACTCCTTACTTATCTTATCTCATTGTACTGCTTTGCCTGTTTGTTCACAAAAGCTTCTGAGGACCCACTCGATGAGGCACCCCACTAGCATTACAAAGTGAGCGACACTGTTAACAGATGTGTCATACCATGCCTTACTGATACAAATGAAAGTTATCTGAATTTTTATTCCACACAATATAAGCCTATGTTGTTTTATGGCTGGCCCACCGTCTACGACGCTGGGCCAGCATTAAACGACATAGAAACATTACGAGTTTTAAACGCAATTATAATCTTGTGTGGTGTAAATAATACTGCTTTTAGATATTTAGACAAATAGTATAATGTATTCACAGTTGAGGACGGGCGACACGTTTAAACAGCACTTTCAAACTGTTTTCTTCAAAACTAAAATATGTTTCGAGTGTGTAGGTGCTTATTTCTAATAAACCACTGATTTCAAATGAGAATATGTCATTGCTGGCGCAATTGTGAGCTGTAAAGAACCCTAAAATAACAAAGAGTAATGTCATACTTTATAGAATTGATCTGGACAAATATGTATTTGTTTTCTTCATGAGGGTATGTTAGATTGTTTCAATGAGCACTCTCCCAGGTTACTTCGCACGTACATATTACATATGGTGATAAAGGTGCAAACACCTGCCTGGCGTTTTATTAGTTTTTCAAAATAATAAACATTTCTTTGTCCACAAAAAAACAAACACGGGAAACCGAAAATGACACATGGGGTGAAAAAGAATATTCGTATTCTAGCCCGGGGATTTTAGTCATGTTTACAGTTTTAGATCCTTTTAAATTTATAAGGCATCGACACATATTTAATGCTGACGCACATAATCCTATTGCAGGGTAGGATAAATAGATAGTCGATTGTTTTTGATGGCTGTTGGCTTGTTAGATATATTTTCAAAGAATCAAATAATCGATTATCAAGTGTAATAAACATGTTTTATCTTAAGACAAGTAGTAAAAATTTAGTAGCACAGTGTGTATTTGTCTGAAGCACTTTCATCATTCGTAGATCAAGGGGGCTTTCTTAAGTTTTAGTGCTACTTATAGTTGTCAATTTGACCTGCATGCCTTCCTTTTCTAGAGACTATATATCAAGTGAACATCTCTTGAATGTAAATATACTGTCTGAACAACAATGTGACACACAACGCAGTGAACACATCAAAATCTCGAGTACTACACAATCTTAAGATTTCTAGACATGTACGACTCCTGACACATTGGTGCTCCTATTTAACAAGCTTTATCTGTTTTGTTTTTTCGATCAACCTCAGTTTCAATTTGAATAAATACGTCTTAACCTAGGACACCATTTACAATCAGAATAGGCAAATTGTTTTATGCTGATCATTTACTTATCTATTCTCTATAGGGCCTATTGTAATCTGAGAAGATGACCAACATTTTCAATATAAGACGAGTAGCACATGATCTTATAGAAGTAGCTACTTTACACATTCAATACATTTTCGCTCCCCACAGTTGTATAATTTGAAAACAGTGTTAATGACTTTTTAGATTTGTACTGTATCATATAAAATTCATAGAAATATCTACCTTCCAGCAAATACATGTGCCATGGTTCGTACGGACGAGGGGGGAAGTAGCGACCATAATCATGTTGATAAACACCTCAGCTGTAATCATGGTAATAAGTATCGCACTACATGTCACATCCCAGCGAACACGAGACATTCACCCAATGTTGGATCAATGTTGGCTCAGCGTCGCAGACGCTGGGCCAGCATTGAAGCAACATTGGTTCAATGTTTCGTCTTTGCTGGGATACTGGACCAGCAATTTCTGACTAATGACACAGGTGACATGCAATCTAAACTGTTATCTTTATAGAGTATCCTACACAGGCTATTAATAATATACATGTACTCGCAAATTCATATTTATTTTACATATATAAATCATCTTGAAATAAGACAGAGGACAAAGCCCTCTAAAACATTAAATAAATACTTATCAATATCATCATTTCAGTCGTTTCGCTTTACTGACTGATAATATTCGCTTCTGACGGCCCCCACTCCTTAGAAGGTTAACCATGCTGCGCATGCGTGTGGGACTACAAAATGTGCCCAAAAAATCGTGACGACCCACTTACTATGAGTTTGAATATTTTAATGATTTACGGCTAAGTTATATTATTTCATTGTTCACCCACTCGACTCGACAACTTCAAGTGGATGACAATTAATCAAATTTGTTTCATTGAAAACCACACATTTGCAAATCTTGATGTTTAAACACTCATTTCATTCCCGATAACAGTGGTATAACCAACCTGCTAATAAAACAGATTGAAAACTTTAATTGTCGTTCTTAGCACTTCAAGGGTTAACATTAGCGTTTCCTCTGAAGTGACGGTAGTGTAGCCTATAGTAAGAGTCCTCTAATATTCAAACTAACACATGTCCACGGATCTATTGTCAATCACTCTCTGCTTATTCTTCTCCTGACTTTGATATTATAGACTCTGATCTCAAGATCACATGGTGGTCAACTTCATATATATAAACATTTAAGTAAACCGTATATATGCCATTCTTGATCTTGTTTATAACACTGTCAGTATAATAATGATCTTATTATTGCTGGCTGTAGCAGTATGACGTTGTGTCCCATTTGAAACAAAACGTTGAAATTTAATTTACCATAAAGTGTGTTCAGGGTACATATTTGATTACTCTGCAAAATAGGCGTAAATAAAATCTGTGTATAGTAGTGTTCTTTCTCATATTTTTAATACAAAATGCACAAATGCTACTTCGTGGAGTATCGTTTTTTTTCATTTGCAGACATCCTATACATCATAAGGAAAGAATGGAACCGCGTGCGTCATCAGTGTCCCCTGTGCCAGGTAAGTATGCTTGATTACGGTGGCGATCAAGTGTGTACAAACAAAATATGGTTCATCACGGCCATTGAAAACCCGTTCTCGTTGCTAATTAACACAATAAATTGCACCAGAAGTTTTAGGTACACTATCAGGACCATTGCCAACTACATTATAGGGGCATATAGGATGTTTTTTGTTTGTGTTCACATGAATCATGCTAACAATTTTCGCAAAGCAAAAATAAAGAGTGTCCCCCCGCCCACGGAGTGGGTTTGAACTCAACCAGCTCTTTGTCATTCTCATTCATCAGATCTACTATCCTTCCACTATAGCGTCAGCTAGTGGCTCTGATTGATTGCACTGTAGAGTTTGTTCTGTAGAAATATTCATGAATTTGACCTGATTTTCAACCAGCCAATAAGGCAATACCTAACAAAAATGGTGTCCTTGACATTCTAAACACATGGTTAATGTTAATTTTATGTTGGGCCAGCGTTGTAGACGGTTGACATACATCAATTATCCAACATTGTCAATCCTACAGTGTCAAGACAATAGGTCTACACCGGCTCAATGTTTCCTAAATGGTAGGCTTGCGTCGCAAACAATGGACAAGCGTTAACCCAATATTGGATCAGTGTATCGTGCTGACTGAGACTGCACACCAGCAAGAACGATGACCCGGCGCTCGGTTCATGTTAATCTACAATCTGAGATGCTGTTCCAACATGAAACAAAGAGCGGTTGTTACAATCACATTCTGTTGGTATCTTTGACTTACACAAAAGCATGTCCACAATAACACAAATAAAAGACTCAGATCCAGAAGGCACAGCTAGGTGGCCCTGTTACAGTGCTTTGAGAATCTCTTCTGTAAGTGCTGTGTTCTGATAGGGCCTCAAAAACTGGTGTCTCGTGACCCACACCTGACCCTGAAACTATATCAAGTTTGAGGATCCCTTGCACCTATGAGATACAAGTTTATATAATTATGTCTCCCCTATACTGGGCTAAGGCTGTCATTAATGCCTAGTATTATTATGACCATTAGATGCGATCAAACTGTGTTGCGTTATAGTTTGTGCATCCTATACAATGACGACCCAGCATAAAATCAACATTTGGTCTGCGTCTTTTACTTGTGTTGTTGTAGACTTGCTTTTGTGTAAGACGAAGATAGCAGCAGAATGACCAAAGTGATGGTAACAACCACCACTCTTTGTTAAATGTTGGGACAGCATCTCAGATTGTGGATTAACATGATCCCAGCGCTGAGTCATCGTTCTTAGTGGTGCGCAGTCTCAGTCAGTACGACCAGGAACTTGGTACGCCACACTGACCGTTGGTCCATCGTTTGCGACGCAGGCCCAACATTAAGAAAACATTAGGCCAGTGTAGACCAATCCTGTTACGCTGTAGGATTGACAATGTTGAATTGATGTATGTCAATTGTCTACGACGCTGGCCCAACATAAAATCAACATAGACCAAGTGTATATTACCTTATATATATTAAAACTATACTACTAGGATAGTCAATACACATGATACATGTACAATTGTAAGCCTATATCTCACCAGACAATACTGACAGGAGCACATAATGTCAGGCCTAAATATCCACAAGATGTCAGGCCAAGTTGAACACCAAATATAAAATTTTAGATGTGGTGATGTAGTCAAACCCTTCCCTGGTTCACCCCACCCTCTGTTAAACATGTTAGAAGAAGCTGTTAATTTAATAAAAATAGTCACGTGCCTGGCTACATGTATTCCTTGGCCTGACCATGTGATTTCGAATGTCAAGGACACCATTTTTGTCAAGTATTGACTTATTGGCCTCATCAAAATCAGGTCAAATTCATGAATAAGTCTACGGAACACATTTTACAGTGCAATCAATCAGAGCCACTAGCTGACGCGTATCAGCTGTATCAGCGGATAGCAAACGTTTGTATCCGGTACAGTACAAACCTTGGTATGAGATATCTTGAGATCAAAAGAACATACATCTATAGGCTATAAGCAGATACTCGAGCGTAGTTTTACTGTCAGCCAGGCCTGAATATCAATGTCCTTGAGAAACTTTACATCTGGTTTTTAATTTTTGTGTTGCAGACTATTAAGATCCCCCCTCTTATCCTCATCACCATAACATTATTGAAGTAATGTTATTTTTATTACCATTTCACCAGTTGTGATCACGTGTAGGTATGATCATGTGGTTTAGATTGTCAAAGACATACTTTCTGTTATGCAATTTCTTATTGGCCAGATAAAATCAGGTTAAAACTGTTATTCCTGAAATAACACACTCTACAGTGTATTCAATCAGTTCGAGGTCGTGATAATATTATGAGAACGTGTAGGGAGGACACACACTGATGCTGAATTGTAAAATAACATGAGATAACGTAGAAATAGAAAGCTAGTTTTATTACACTACCGACGGATCACCCTATAACATGTCTATGTTCTACTATTTCAGATGAAGAAGTGCCAGTTGATGTACTCACGCCTTGGACTGGAAAGATCCATCACAACTCTAAATGGCTCAAAAGGAGGTGTTTCCCACACATCCCGCTCTCGCTCTGACATTCATGAGAAGAGGCGTCACCTGCAGTCCGCACCAGCACCAGTGAATCATAGCACAGATATGTTCATCACGTCATTCCCGTTACCTAATCATGATCATAGGGAAGGTTTAAAATCTGCAGCTGGTAGTTACCACAGCCAATCACAATGTACAATAGCGTCTGGTTGGACATCAAATATTAGTCAACAGGTGAATAATCATTTGACAGGTGATCAGCTTTGTGACATTTTACGCTCTAAAGGTTTAGGTGATCCTCGGGATAAGGTGGCATCTGTCATTGAAGATACATCACCGATGTTAAAGAAGCGTCAATTGCAGCTCTACAAACAACCTTATTACATGGAGAAAATAAAGGGACAGGCCAGAAAAGATTTTGACATCGCTGAATCTAAAGTGGTGGCATTCTGCGATACCCAACTGTGGCAGAGTACTTCAGGTGAAAATCAAAATGGCGGATCAGACGAGGTAGATGGCCGAGTTGCGAACAAGAAAGAAGGTGATCCAGGAATGAAGGATGTGTCTTTGAGTGATGGAAGTGAAGGCGAGTGGCCGGCCTATATAGATGAGGACCTGGTTGAGCGTGTGTACACCTGGCTGAAAGGCTGTAGACAGGCCTGGGGTGAAGGGCACTACGGTACACATCCACCTGCACAGTGACCTCTACAATATCTGAATACCGTGAATAGCACTATTAGGAGATAAGCATGACTATCTGTTCGATGATAAATCACTGTTATTGGGAATGGGATTAATGTTTAAACATCAAGTTTTGTTCTCTAATTAAACAAATATCAGTAAATTTTCACAAAAATAAGATAAATTAAAGGGAAAAGGGTTGAAAGACAATTGGGAGACATATTACATAACAAGAGGAGGGCTCTGAAACTCCTTTTCTGTAACTAAAATTATTTAAAATGTCATTTTGTTCATTGTGAAAATCACTGCCAGCATCTATGCAAACATTTTTATTTCCTGCATCTGACAATGCAAGTTTGTCGTTCTCATTGCAACCGGTATCTTAGTGGCAGGTATGATATATCAATAGCTAGCATAATTTTATATCAGACAAATATTCAAAACAGTGTCATTTTGTCATTTGTTATTTTTCTGTATATATTTTGAATTCGCAATTTACAAGTGTGCATAATGAGTTTCTTTATCTTGTGGAATGCGATACCAGCCTGCAAAATGAAGAAAATGGTAATTTCTCAACTGATAACACTTTATTATTAGCATGAATAAAAATACGAAGTTCTCTCCGATTACCCTAATGTTTGGATATTCCACAAAGACCAAACATCCAGTATAAGAAAGCAGTCAATGTGAGTCAAGATACTGGCATAGTATGTTCATTAAAGGACTTGGTTTGATACCAATACACATGTCTTTGTTTATCACAACACTGGAGTGTGGTTTGTTTTGAAGGCTGAGAGGAAATTATGCCTACTATATTAATGGCCGCCACAGGTGTATGTAAAGTTTAACGGTAACAGTTCGCTGTCTGCAATGCCAAAAGAGGTAGGCCCCTATTTCTGTTCTGCACGCCTACAGCTGCGTTCACATGCATACGGCATCCGGCATACGACAAAAATCTCTCCATATACTTATTATTGAGGGAGTTCACATGTACACGGGTACGGCATACGGATACGGATACGTAATACGGATAGGGTACGGATATTTCGATGCTCCATTGTCGTGATTTTTGCCGCTCCGTATACCAAGCCGGATAGGGAACTTCAGAAAATGACGTCAGAAATGTCCATGTCATCGGGAAACACATCAATCATCCACGTGGGACTGGGATTAAGCACCATGCCTGGTGGGAATTGAACCATTCGGGAGCATGGCGACATAGCTGCTTCATAGCTGTGAATTACTCTGCAGTGCTAAGCCAAACGTGAATAAATGTCTATAGCTTTTCAGAGCAGTATCATCCTGAAGTAGTTTTAACAAAATACATATTAAAACAGGCAAGTTGATGGATTACCCTGTATTCACTCAGCTGCAGTTTTCACGATATCATCATGATATATATCATTGACTACCAATCAACTATTCTACTGCCACCCTTGGATATACTTATAGTATACAAGTATACATATATGATCTGTATTTTGCATGGTTAAGATACACGATACAACATTAAAATTCATATACGTCTCAACGAGTATCAATATTTTATTGCTGGTATGCAATTTCAGTGTCCCATACCAGCAAACACGAGACATTGAACCGATGCTGTTTTAATGTTGGCCTATCGTCTTCGACGTCGGACCAAAATTAAAACAGCATCGTTTAAATGTGTCTGGTGTTTGCAGGGATGTTAATTTACTTGTCGGGTTAACAGTGGATCAATCACAGTGAGTGAGCTCTGAACGTTGAATCACATGGTTGGTGCCCCATTGGAGATATGATGTACTCCCAGTCGAGACACAATTCATGAGGCTTTTGTAGCATGATGGCTAGTCCCACTCTTGCCACTGCTTTGCCAAAATGGCAGGATTGCGATCAGATTCATGTCTGGCCGCTCGATGGTCTGGACATCATTCTGAACTAACCAAGCACGACTTTCAAAGTTGTATGAACTGCAAGGGCGTTGTTCACTGATTCATCAGTGCACATGCATCTGCAGTGCATGCTTGTTTAAGCACCAGTGATAAGTTTGGTGGGGTTTGCAATTAATCGCCGCCAGGGTGAGATGATGGGAATCGACCAACCACAGACCAGGAAATGGATGAATTTTTGAGATGATGTGAGAGTTGACTGCCGGCTCTAATATGAGCGTAAAACTGCATGTACTGTGTTGATTTAGGACAGCAAACTCTAATATGGGCAGTGTATGTGCATGAGTGAGCTAATACGCTGTGTATGTGAGTGAAGAAGCATTGTCATGCTTTGCAAAATATATGCTTTGTCGAGTTGTGCAGGTTTGCTTTCTAAAGTTTTAGTGAAGGCTGTGGTGGTGACATTAGGCTACATACCAGGACCTGCAATTCTGGTATACAACACATCCCATATCATCACAAACACCACGATCTTGTTCTTCGCTATAGGGTTAAACAGTCAGGAATGTACCTCACATCAGACAATGTCCAAACACTGACATGACCATTGCCGAACGACAACTTAAAAAACGCCTTCCATCCAAAAAGTGTCTACTCAATGTTCAATTGACTTACAGCAGTTTTGCACATGATAATACGAGCTTGACTCTGTGTTATTTTTACATGGTCACTGCCCGTCACTTAGTGTAGTTGTTCGTCAGCCGGACAAGATACAGTTTTTTTTGCTGTATTATTTTTACACAAGTCAGATCCAAACAGCTGGCTGAGGATCCGGGACCATGTTTACAGCTAACTGGGAACAGGCTGTCTGTGACAATGCGAATATGAAGGTTGATACTTTTCCCATGAAATACGTTGTATCTGTCCTTACTCTTACTCATTTGCCCATTGAAGAAATAACTTGGGCGTGCACTTGGTATAATATATGGGGGTAAAAGCTGATCTCTATCAATCTCATATTGTAGAGAGCAAATAATATTAATTCACGCCCAATAACACCTTGTGATATCGCGTTCACGAGGAAAAACAATCAGATCAGTCCATCAAGAGAAAAATCTACTCACATAGGAATATCTTCTCCTATGACACTTCAAAGTCATTCGCCCGTCTACCTACAGTGCTTACCCGTAGGATGTTACGTTTCTTAATATTCAAACGCACTTTCTCTACTTTACAAGTAAGTATAAGAAATTGTTTAAAAATGTAGGCATACGACAAGTGTATTATGGTTTAAGCGAGACTAGGCCTTCAGTTTAGGGTGTGATGTAATCTACAGCTGGTATAGACAGACATAAACGGATTAGGATATACTTGTAAAGTGGGAAAAGTGCGTTTTAATACTAAGAACTAATAATGACTTGAAGTTGACAGTGTTAAATAGCCCAGGTCTCACATCAGGAGTAGCTGCAAAGAAGCACAGCATTTCCTAAAGCAATCAGGGAATGGGCTGACTATAGATTTACCGAAAGCAACAACCCCCCGTTAGCAAGGTATATAAAACCATACATTCTGTAATGTGTTATCCCATTGACTGGTGCAATTGCAATCGTATGAGATAACTTTGTATTTATTTTTTATTTATGTACATGTTATATCACATTACCTCATTATAAAAAAACATAATTATTTACAAAATATATTTATTGAGCAACAAACTGAAACCTCCTCTGGTGAGTATTTAAGAAACTAGAATAATATGATTGAGTACTTAATGATAATAGCAAAACCCAACCCTCCCCACTAGCGAACATGGGAATGAATACAGACATGTAATGCTATAAATATACACTTTTTCTGGTATATTACTAACAAGTATGGTAGCAATATAAGCGAAACGTCTCTGGATAATGGTATTATGGCAGTTCTATAGGCTTGTGGTGTACATCTTCGCTCGCAAGGCCTGGTGCAGTTACCGAGCGGAGTGAGGAGGCATTTGTGAGGAAGATGGAAATGTAGGTCACTTGTCAGGATTAAGATTCCTTAAGGTAGTTGATTTTAATGCTAGGTAATATGCAATATATGTTGAATGTATGTTCATAAAAAAACATTTACTAAAGGCGCCAAGCACGACTATAACCGTTTTCAAACTCTGTAAATGTTTGATCTCAAATTGGAAAAAAATATATTATATGAGTAAATTTCATGCACTTAGAGTTGTAGATTGCGGCAGCGATAAAAAACTTCATGTGGTACGTGATAATTTAAATAAGATTAATTAATGTGGATCTAGCGTCGTAGACGATGTATCCAAAACATTAATTAAATGCTTTTTTTTCAGAGATAGCAAATGCATAATCGAGGTATTCGAGCATTATTCTGTTAACAGGGGTTTCAGCAAATGTCGATATCTTGTGCCGTTTTGTAGCACAATTATGCACAAAATCTACTCCTGGTATATATAGGCTATTACTCCAAAACTACGCCCTTCTTCAAAATGATATTTCCGTACTGTGCTTTCTCTCTGAAAAAACCCACAATAACTAAGCTCATTCAAGGTCAACAACAAATTAATTACATCTGCTGACAGTCAGAATTATACATAATATAGGAAAACTTGTTATGATTTCTTAATTTTATTAAAAAGAAGAGAAAAATGTCATCGAAATATTTATTTACTTACTAATCACAGCTGATCAGAGCTGATACAAAGTTCGTAATTCAATTTAAATTTCCACCCTCTTAAAGAAGTATCCGGCTACCGCGATTGACAGCTTCGTACTTCAATTTAAATTGTCACCCACTTGAAGTTGTGTCTCGTTACCGCGACCCACAACTTCGAGTTAGTGCAAATACCAAAAGTATAGGGAATGAAAATATTACTTCGAATCGGTGATTTGTATAGTTGTTAAATTTTAATTATTGAAGATGGCGGACTCATTTGTACAATTATACCGGTAGGCCTATAGCCCTTGCAGCGCGGGGATCGACTTTCGACGTCAGATTTTGACGTCTAATGTCGATCCCCGCAGTATATGAGTAAACATATTTATAATGGCCATAGACCCATATAACATACGTTTACAAATGAATTGGAAAAATCTAGCTAAGACATTTGTGATGGTCTCAACTCGAAAAAAACCTTTGGTCTTCATGGCTTATACAAAAATAGCGCTTTGAGGGTTATTTAATGTAACCCAATAATGTAGGCATAATCAACTACTCCTCGATCACTCACCCTGTATGCACAATTCCAAAGGCGTTTTTGGCCCTTTCGTAAAAAGCAAACCTTTCGACTTTTTCAACATCGATCTGCATAGAAATATTTCAAATCAATAACAGATATAATAATTTTGGTGCATCATAAAATATCAATATTTAATTATATTTATATACATTACATATAGGCATACCGGTTTTCCTTCAGCGGCGTCCACTATTTCATGGTATTCCCCCCAGATTGGGGCTGTATCTTTCCCTTTGGCTTTATCTCCTGGAACGAGGTCCATCAGTGCCACTGGTGATGTCACGTATCCATCCAAAGGAAATACTTTGAGAACGGCCCGCAGTAAATCGGGTATTCCATGACCTGTACATGTTACAATGATTTCTGTATTACTTAACGGTTTACACTAATACATAAACACTTGTTTAACAAAACCAATAATGCAGGCATAGGCCTACTCATAAATAAGACACACATATTTTATTATATTTTTATATTATTGTTTTGAACCCCAAATAGGTAAATTTGTGTGCGCTAAGGCGAAATTCAGTTACTTTTAAAACTTTATACAGGCTTACTAAAAAGTTAAGAAAATCAGTTTTCTACTTATGAATTCGTAAGACTGACAAGACAAATTAAATTAGGTTTAAATCTCAAATTAACACACCAAGTACTATTTAATGTGAATGGATATTCTCACCATCAGCCCTGACTTCAATTGGGCCTTGTCCTGCACAAATAGAGCTGGTTGGAAAATGTGCATCTGCTAGAACTAGAAAGAATAATTGTACTTATATTATACTATTGAAGCATGCAATATAAACTATTCTATTATATTCTACACACTCTCATCAGATCAAGTAAAAAAAAATGTAGAAATGTAAAAATAAGAAAATGTATGATGTATAATAGCAGGAATATATAACCATATATATTCTTGATAATCATGATAATAGCTACATTATGCAACCATGCACACTTCCCCATTGAGAGACGTACTGCGTTATACACACCCAGGTAGGTATCCATATAGCGTCCCCTTGGAGTTAGAAGGTGATAAAACCACCATGTTTAATTTCTCGTTTTAGATCAGAAAAAATGAAAAATCTAATGAAGGAGGGCCGTAAAAAACATTTAAGAAAAAAAACATTGAACCTATTTTTGGAAAATTAATGAGGGCGACAAAATAAAAATAACATTGGACAAAGTTCTAGAAAAGTTAATGAGGGCGAGGAAATAAAAAACTTTTGATCTATTTGAAAGAAAGTTATTGAGGGCGACGAAAAAAAACAGGAAAACAAAAAACATAGCTGGAAAAATGTGTATTTTATCTCCCGAAATAAACTTGTTTTTCTCGGAATGTTTTTTTCTCTCAAGAATTTTTTTTTTCGGAAATCCGCAACATTTCAATGCGCGCGCTGGGCAGAAAAAAACCACATGTTTAATGCGCTGCCTAAATCTATTGCGCGCGCTCATCTAAAACAGAGAAAAAAACATAGTGGCCTAAACTGTTACCTTGTAAAGTGGCAGTTTAGCACCTTCCAACTGCAATGGGGCGATAGGTAATTGTGCAGCTTTAAATGAGAAAGAGTGTACATTTATTTCAACAGCTCATAATATGCATTGCAAAGCATTACAATCCTGGTGTTGAAATGCAAATAAAGACCAGTGTACACCAAAAAGGGTATTGTCAGTTGTCGTCTTTTTGGTACGAACTGGCCTCAGGTAAGTAGATAGTAGTAAGAAGCAAGTAAGTAGGCCTAGTAAATATGATTGTACATACCGCATCGTCGACAACCGTTATTTTGGTGTAAACTGGCTGTTATGATTGTATGACTGCAAGCTCAGTTTTGTTTAAATATATGCTAAATGTTTTCATTATTATCTTTTTTTTAACAAATTTGTCATGTATTTTATTTTGAAAAAACTAAGATGTTATTCGACATTATTGTCGCTTGTGTTTTTGACTGCATGATGTGGGCCTAACTTACAAATGTCTAGCTTACATTTCGAGAGTGCCTAAATACAACCGTAAAATAGTATTATATACCGTATTTTCTCATGATGGTAGAGAGGGATAGTGTAAAGAATGTATTGACAATACCAGCGGTACCACTGAATACGAGATAATGCGACGTGTTGCTACGATCTTCCCAGTCAGTTTCGATGTGACAGATTGGACAGTAGGACTATTAGTGGTTAACAATATAGACAATAGACAATAGTTTATTCATAGTATCTCTTATTTAACAGACATGTAGAAATGAAGCCAGGTGGGCTTAATGAAAATATTATACAGTGTTATTATATACATACATTGATGGATTTTTGAACAATACTGATATATAAACATAAGTTTTTCATTTCTAGTATGTTCTGACTATTCATAAATTTATCAAATCTAAAAGCTGGTGACCGAATCGTATGATGTCTTTTAATTAGCTGGTTCCGAAAAGTTTTAAAATTTGAACCCTTTATAATAAAATGAAACTCGTCTCCCAGTTCATTCTCACACCAGTTACACTTTCTTTGCTCTCTGGGTATACCGCTATGACATCCTATTTCAACTGAAACGTTGTGGTTTCTGTAGGCTAATGCTGTCAAAAAGTGTTCAATTTTGAAGTTGGATTTAAACATTTTATAGTTCAAGAATTTGCTACTTTGATTGATTTCTGCTGCCCATTTTTGTCTAAACTGGTCGAATAATCTTTGTTTAATTTGTTGTTTAAAACATTCCTTACTACAAGGGATGACTTGACTTCCCCAAATATCAGGAAAACCACAATCTTCCAGAATCGTTTTAACACAATTGAGGCAAGGCGATTTATACACATTTTCTTCGTTCAATTTATATAACAATTTGTACATCAAGTTAACGCTGTGACATATGGTTATTATTATCACATGATTATCATACTTGTATCATCAAAATGTCTGAAATGAGAACGACGTTAGCCACTTAAAATGAGAGCCAACTGATAATTGATCTATCCCTTGATTTATCGAATAGTCACTGGGTGGGGCTGTACAAATACATATTAAGACTAGTATGATCAACACGACACACCGTATTGGTAGCATATAGAACTAATACTCATATAGACACATCGTTTTAATGCTGTGAAAGCTTTTCAGACGGTGGTCCAGCAGTAAACATGTAAATGAACATTGGGTCATGTGTCGTTAAGCACAGCCAACGTGAAGCCCTGAACCATCTTGGATTTGATCAACGTTGGAAAAAAATGGAATATAAGCCCATACCATTCCTTGCCCATACAAAGCTGGACCAAGGGAATTATTAAACTCAATGGCTGGACTAAGCAATACATATTGTATGTAAACTGAGCGTCAGCATGACATTATTAATTGATGTCAAGTACGACTCAGACACACATATCCACCAGGAGTAAACTCGCCTACCAAAAAAATATACCAGTTGAAGATTCCAGAATTGCTTACCTATTTCATCGCCATGGCCAGCAGAGCTGAGAAGATGAAGCAAATCTGGAGAGAGAATGAAGGGCAGTCCTTTCAACGGCATCTTGAAGTATACTATTAACTAGAGCAACGTGTACAAGATGTTATTGATTGTATACATCACGCTCTGCTGGTTTACTACAGCCAGGGGGGGGGGGGGGGGGTGATTCATTCATTCACGATACTTTTGCATGTCTAAGTTACAAATTGATTATATGCATGTAGGTCAGCACTCAGACGATGGCGTCACGGTAGTGCGTTATATATATCTCCTGTGCAAGACACAAGGCAAATTACTGCCTTAACAGAACAACCACATGAATATGATATGTATTAAGTAAGAATGAGTTATTTAAAGAAACAATGAAAAGCAAAAATAGTAACTGCGATAATTCAGATGTTAAAATTGGTATCTTCGGGAATATTATCTGAAAAAGAGAAAAAGACATATTAGCCCTTTAACCGCCAAATTATTCAATCTGAATTTTCACTCACTTTAAGTTGTGTCTCGCTGACGCGATTCACAACTTCAAGTGAGTGAAAATTATTCAGATTTGACAAAATGGAGGTCAATTGTTTTCAAATATTGCAGATTAATGTCACATTTTCTTTTTAACATGTTTAAAAGGTGGTACATAATATGCTAATAAAAAATGAAAACCCGAATATATGCGGCACTGGCGGTTAAAGGGCGGGATAATGGTTCACATATAGGACTGGACTCTTTCAATACCGTACTTTGTTACTGAAGAAATCAGCACTCACAGCTTTATTTGAATCTAAAATAGACAGCGTTGAGAACACTTCATCAGGAGTGGTACTGAAAAGGTCAAGTCTTGTGTCTGTTATATAATTAGAAGCCGGTGAGTCCATGGACACTGTCACCTAGGTGTGCATTTTGGCATAAACTGACGAAATTTGGCACGAAATAAAGATAGACAAAATGAATAAGGTAGCAAAATAATCAGACTTGAATTAATTTGTAATACTGTACAAACAAATAAAGATAAGAACTATGTGACGTGTCAAAATAATCAGTTCAGAAATTTCGATATCGTGTATTTATATGATAATAGCAAACTGCTAATTGGTATAAATTGACGAAGGCCGTCATATGATTTACAAATTATCATACACATTGGAACAAGTGGAGATGGAAACATGAATCACGTGTAAAAAATAATCAGGCTTGAAATTTCAAACTCGTGATAATAACAAAAGGCTAATTTGTATCAATTTAAAGATGGCTGCAGTCTGATTTCATTTTGCCAATTTCCAATCAACACATTTTGACTCGTGACTCATAACTGTGGAACAAACACATGAGAAAATACATCAGAATTACTGATTTACTGAATTACGGTGCAGTTATGTCTAAGTTACATAAATTAGAAATGACCGTCGTCGGATTTGTCGTTAATTTGTTTTGGTCTCTTATAGTTGAAAGAAATCGACTGATTTATTGCATCTTGCAGTCGATTTTATATTTTTGATGGAATCTGTACCTTTTAAAACTTAGTCGAACTATTTCTAGGCCAGTTAACATGTAAATAAGTGTAAATTAAGTTAAAAAGGGATCGGGTACCAATCCAAGACAATGGCAACGGATGCGGATTATTCGAGGGTTTACCTCCCAAGTGAAAAATAAGACTGATTTGTTGGGGGGGGGGGGGGGAATGAGCAATTTTTCAGATTGCGTATAATAAAGTTATTTCGACTAAATATGGATTAACTATAGGATTTAATACTTTTAGGAATGTGAATATTGAGTTGATAGACAGGTTTTATAAATCTAAGTTGAGATAATGGAGGATGTATATTATGTCCATTACGCTCCATTTCCTACTTGGCAGCCCAATTTTCTAGGCGAGCGCTATGCAAGTCGTCCTGTTGTATGCATCTCATTTTTCTATACAAAAGGCAATCATGGTCTAATTTAGAAGCTATATTATGACTTAACATGTATATAGTGATGGTTATTTAGAAAAAATAAATAAAAGAGGATTGCTCATAATAGTGCCTTGTGGCACTCTTGGCCGGCCCCGATAGCCCATATGGCCCGGTTTGTGGCTCGAAACTCAGAGTTACTGGGTTCTAAGCTGTTCAAAGGCTTGAAGTGTGCAACCTACTGATATTATAGTTATTCGAAAAAACATATTTATTTAAAGCACTATTTAGGTAGAAGATCAGCCACTAAATGCGCTGACATCTACACTGTGTTTTATGTGTTACAACTCTCAGTTATTTCATGCTGTCGTCAATTATAGTAGGCTACAGCGGCATAGCAAAATAACTGTGCATTTTGTGAAGAAAGCACCAAATTTGGCAGAATTAATATTTCATCAAGAACATTTTAAGATTTGGAGCCACCCAAAATTCACACCGGGTGGCTGCCATATTGGATTTCAAAATGGCGGCTTCAAAAAGCTATAAATTTTCAATATTTTCGGTTCTATTTCTGCTGAAGACCTAATTTTTGTGTCTTGAAGCACAAACTTGAGGCCAAGGAGTTGAATCATTCCACTTTAAAATTTCCACGGCGCCTCCATTTTGGATTTCAAGATGGCGTCTTCTGAAAATCTACTAGATGATATTTTATTTTCGCTCCAATGATATGCTTGATTATAATGTCTATATGTACAAATAATTTAATTTTAGGTCATTCAGGAAGTGAATCGTTTTACTTAGACATTTCTTAACAAAATCTGAAATATATAAGTAGTATATTAGGTGTATATATATACGTACATGTACATTTAGAGAGAGAGAGAAGTAGTCAACGAGATATATTATGTTATGTCAACCTATACTGTTCTGTAATTGGTCACCATCACAGGCAAAAAATAACGTTAATGCGCATTTGGGATTAGCATATATCATTATAACCTTTTTGCACCCACAAGATATAATTTTATATCAGGACCTGGTAGCTTCAGGAAGTGTTGTCCATCATTCTCCAAACACCACCAGTGACATGGTGGTGGAATTATGCCGTGTGGAGCAACACATTGTCTCCAACAAGGTACTCTCTCGTAAGTAGCTCAATCCAATTACTGTTCCAGGACTTAAAGTTTTCCTTCGAGGGATTGGGCAATTTTGCCAGATTTATCTCAGAATATGAGCAGGTGTGGTCATACCAGGAGTACCACAAATCTCTTGAGGGTTGTGAAAGAGTCATCAGCGGTACAGATGCCAGGTCCGGGAATGCTTTAGTCACATTTAAAGAAGTGTCCCACACTGCTTTGTCCCCTCGTCCCGCTAAGGTTGATGCCGTGTCCTGTGATTGCATGAACAATTCACAGTTCTTCTGAGCTCATTTACTACCTCATACATTTCTTGGGTGAGACTGACAGCGAAAGCTACCACATCGGTGTCCACGGTGCGGAGAAATATTATGCGATGCTCAGATTTCCTAGCAGCAGTGTCTGATTCTCCTGCTTGAACATAGAGAAACAGGCATGGCTATAGCCACAGACGTAGATGGTGATGACTGACACGCCTTGTCTTTAATACCTGCTGCTCTAGCACCATTGAAAGTAGGCCTAATGTCAACATCAGTATTTTCTTCTCATCTTCTTCTGAGAATAAACCAATGAAAACGTGAGATGATTGAAACCTTTATAATATTACGTACATATCTTAATAGCATCACTTGTTAGCATCACTAGCATCACAAATCATATTCGCATGCCTCAAATTAGCCAGATCACATATAAGTTGATTCAGGATTACTGAATAATCAAATTTCACTGTGCACTGATTTTCACAAACAGCCTTCTGTGTTGGCATCACACTATTGCATAGGGATGTAATAAAGTTCTTGTCTTGTAGTACTTGGCAGTGGTATCCTCAAGAAACAGCCAAGTGAAAGTTAGACCTACTATCCTTGGTGAATAGGAGAGTATTATTGTTGACAACAGAAGCACACATTTTCATAGAGTTGTCTAAATGAGGTGACAGAGATATAGTTCTCGTCTGGTTTTGTACTGGGGAAAGATCTCTCATCATAATGATTTTTTTATCTGTGTTCTTTTCAGATAGTAGTTATATTTTTAACCTACATGAAATGTGTCACTTGGCTTGGTGGGCTGTCAGAGTGGTAATAATCCCTTGGCCTTCGTCCATTGGGTGTTATTCAACGTCCAGTGGCAGCTTGTCCTTTATAAAGTAAGCTGACAGGTTACTTTGAGTGTCTGGTATCCCGTTTTTAAGTTTTTTTTGCTGCAGCTGGATACTGCGATGTCTCTCCTATCAATTTGATAAAGGGTTTCCAGTCTAGTGGTGATAATGGCTTGATAAGTTTTATAAGTTTAATAACAACAACTAGTTTAAGTCAGAATTAGTTAACTAAATGAGTACCGGTAACGCTAGAAGCACACATGCATTTTAAATTATGGATAGCCGGCAATTATTTGACGTCTCTTAAAAAAAGGCTGCCTTCTGGTTGAAGCTTCAAGGTGGTCTAATAAACCACATACTACGTAATCGTTATTCAACCCTCAATTATATTATCAGTCACATTATTTATTTACTTAGATCATGTAGATTCACAAAAGCCATACACCAATCTATGCGTTCAAAAGTGTTCAGATCAATCACAAATGAATGACCTTTGGGTCACGGAGGCTCCCACAATATTGAATCTTTACGAGTGAGCGGGGACGAAACACTTTGAAACTTGAAGACCAAAGTGGGGTTCGTACCTGCGATCTCCGACTTTCCAAGCAGTCAGCTTTAAACACTGTACAAGGGCCCCAGCCCAGGGTAATCACAATAACCCACAATTATATACAATTATATACACATAAAGCACAATTGAGCAAAATATACACAGTACTGATTTAGCAAAATGGGACAAGCTTTTTCAGTGGGGCTAGCCCCGGCTAACGCAGGCTAGCCCTGGGCTAGCCCCATGTTCTCTCCCCACCCCATTTGGGGCTCGCATGTATGCGCCCAAAGTTATAAAATCCTTTAGCCGGGCCGCAATGTGCGTTTTGGTATAAGTTCATATAACTGGAGCCGCGCTCATATCGCCGGGGCTCAAGCCAATCTAGAGCCTCGGCGAATTGACTCAACGCCTGTATGTGTTAGTCAGGCGCGCTTCTCGTCTGGTCCAGTTTCAAGCTCGACCGGTGCGCCGGGCGAGCCTGACTTTCCAGGTGCCTGCTTTTTCATCTTCAGTTAGGTCTATTCCAGTGACCGTAGCTTCATAAAACCACCCATTTTCTGAATTTATACACTGAACTGCTTTTCCGATACTAAAGATAATGTCTAAATGCTAAAGGCTAAATGCTAAATGGCTAAGCAGAAATAAATGAGGACTGCAACAGGTCTAGATGTATACGCGTACGGACACTCAATTATTGCACGTTTAGAGCAACTCAGAGCTGTTTAGATGATGCTGAATGTGGTCAAGCTGAGCGCGCCCTGTCTTAACCAGAGCGAGCCTGGCCAGCCCGGCGAGATGACACATGGTTCACAGCATCCATGTTAGCCGCCACACAGTATACTGGGTGCAAGCCCAAGTAGGATTTGGGCGGGTATATTTTCCTGGCTCGAACCGTGTGGGGGCTCGAGCCCATTTCATGCGCTGGGCGCAACCAATTCTGCGCCTGTCTCGCCGGGCTTGCGCCCGGGCTAATGACGGGCTGGCCAGCGTTAACGCAGGCCAGCCACTGATGAAAAATCTGTCCCATTTTGTGAAATCAGTACATGTACATCTAAGTGTTACCGGTTTATTGTAGAACACTGCTAATGTTTCCGCTGATCCAGTTTAGCCTACGTGTGCTAAAAATATGCAGGAAGCTTAATCCATTCAATCGTTCATTTATTCATCTTTCACCACTACAGTTTGATATAGAAAATCAAAAATAGTACTCCTCCTATAAAAATAAATTGATAAGAGTGCACTAATCATGCTAATTATAGCAAAAATATTAACAATTTATTGTGTGAATCAATATATCAGCAAAGTCAATCGCTTCCCCAATCTAAATTATGTCCATCTCGAGGTCATAATCTAATATAGCTAATATAAAACTAAAACGATTGATATTTGAAAAAATGTCGGACCCCCATTTTGAAATACAAACTGGCGGCCACCTGGTGTGAATTTTATCTAGCTGTTGTAAAACTGAAACGATTGAAAATTTCCATTTTTAGGGTATCCATTTTGAAATCCAATATGGCGGCCATCTGGTGGGAATTTCAAGTGGCTCCCAATCGAAAAAGATGAACAAAGGAATAATATATCATTGTGCCAAATTTGGTGCTTTCTTCACGAAACGCACAATTCCTCCCCAAAAGCTTGCTATGCCGCTGCACTAGCTCGAACCGCTACAATCTTTGACGGTACACATAGCTCTGGAAAAAAGATGTTCGAATTCGTTAGTGTTAAATTATCTTTGAAAACGTCAATATAGTCTGTTGTTGACAAAAATGTATTCCATGCGATGGATAACAACATAATTATATTGGTTTACTTTTTACGTTTAACAGTTTAAATAAATGGCGATATGATTTTGAAACTGAGTAATTCACATTCAGCTGTATGAATAAGTTTACCATGAGAAAAAAGTATAGTAGTATTTTATTTATTAAAGTGCCATCCATATACATAATTTAAACAGAAAAATTAAAACATTTATTAGTTATGATGGCCAGCCTCTCAGGCTTATATGGCACTGATCATTTTGTAACTGTGTGTTTGATAAGTTCATAAAAAAGAAAAGAATAATTATATTTAATTTATGCGTCTTGAAAATGAATCTTTTACCATTTTTGAAGTTGCATATACAAAGTTATCACTGAAGAGATGAATCAGTTTGTCTTTATTAAAAATATTGTTCCAGTCATATGGTGTTATTAATTGGTTGATATGTTTTGCACGAATGTCTTTATATAAGGGGCAGCTCAGCAGGAAATGTTCTTCGGTCTCTACGACGGGTTGTGGGCAAACTGGACACAGACGCTCTTCGATCGGTTTTCCACGCCAACGGCCTGTCTCGATGGCCAGGGGGAACACACCGGAGCGTAGTCTAGCTATGCAGCTTCGCGAACTCGGCTGTAACATTTTAACATAGTTTTCACAAGTAAAAGTTGATTTTAGCTCCCTATATGTTCGTAGTTTGGGCATATTATTTATTTCCACTTCCCACTGCAGCTCGAATATATCTGTCAGTTTAGTGATGGCCGTATCAACTACCCACTTTTTGGATGATGTTAGCAGTCGGGTATTTTTGAGAGCTTCTAGACCACAGTCCTGCAGTATGGCACCAGCATTTTTTGCCCAGGTGTTCATTCCGAGTTGTGCTTGCCTGTAATCCCAGTCAAATACACGGCGTGTTAAGCGGTCAGGAGGCAGTAGACAAAGGTGGCACCACATTCTGACTGTTTCCACTTTGTGACGTACGTATGGAGGTAACCAGCCCATATCACCTTCCATTGATGGAATAGGACATTTTTGTAGAAGTATATGCGTCAGCCGCTAAGCATCGCTGAATAGCAATTATGATCACATTGATTATCAACAGAACGGCCACCTGGTGATTGGCTATTATATCACTCTTCACAAACACAATATGAACACGAGACATTGATTGTTGGTGCTGTAGACGGTGGGTCGATGTCTTGTGACCACCGTAAACTTATTTATTTGTTGACCATTTAAAAAAAAAAAACTAGTGAAGATAACATGACGATGGATGATTAAATTATGAAACACATGTGTGATAATTTGACCAGAGAATTAAAAAACCTTTTGAGCCAGCTGAAATTAAAACATAATTATATTTTAAAATCATAGTATTGGAAATAGGGATAATTCCAGATAAGTGGTGCATAGGAAATATTATAACTTTGTACAGGAACAAAGGTGTGATGTGCATGGTCTTATTGGTTCAAAACAAGATTATTTTAGAAAAATATATGCCACTATCGACCACGTTTTTGTCCTCAAATTATTAATTATGAATTAAATGTATATCTTCATAAACGGGAACATATATAGGCCCTAAAGTTATTTTATTAGGGGTCTCTTGGAGCAATTTGTGTGTCCCCACTATCCAGGGCATACAAATAATGTTTAGCCTTCCAGGAGCTGTACCATAACAATGATAATAATGAACCATCCACGTTTTACAAATTACAGGATATGCCCTCCTCGATATGGTCAAAATGAGCGAAAGAAGATAATTATATTCCCAATTGAAGTAAAACATTTATTATTCACAGATAACGTAGTTGTATGCAAACTTTTTCTTAATAACCCATGAACCATTTCTAATTTAATTTTTCACCCACTTGAAGTTGCGTCTCGCTACCGCGACCCACAACTTCAAGTGGGTGAAAATCACTCACATTGTTTTTTTTCATTTGCAAACATTTGCAAATCTTGATGTTTAAACACTCATTTTATTCCCAATAACTGTGATCCGATGGGCTAATAAAACAGATCATAGATAGTCGTGATTAACGGTGAAAGGGTCAGCAATAGTTCCAATGCTATGTGTGCCAAATGTCAGCAGGGAGGAACGAAAACGAGAAAAATGATCAATCACCCCAAATGGTGTTTTTTTCAAATGTTGGGTCAGTGTGAGACAGTGAGTGATCTACCCGTGCTGAACCACTCTACTGTACAGTGCAAAAAACAGTTACTGTGTGTTTTGCCTGGCAGACTGTTCACATGGCCCAGTAAACACAAAACATTTGTATAGCATTTGTACAATGTTGAGCTAGCGTCAAAGACGTTCGGCCGACCTTGTACAAATGATAATACAAATGTTTTGTGTTTGCTGTGATACCATGTCCTACACAGGACCATCTATCAACCGATTGAGAACTACATATGTCTTTGAACTCGTGGACATTGAGTTTAAATTAAATATACCTATTCACATTGAATTGTATAACACTATCTTGAAAACAAAGTTGTATTTTAATTTTACCCGTATAATTTGAGTGACAATAATTTTACAGCCTTGTTATATTCCGCAATGCTACCGGCCCTGCAAAGACAAACTGCGGTAGATGTTTACTAAGTTCCCAGGTGGATACTGCTGTTTAGCTAGAAAAGCACTGGAAGTGACACTATATAACTAGCTGAATCAATTAATTTGTTTATTTGACTTTCCAGTTGAAAACATGTAAAAAGTGTACAATATAATCATTGAGTAAAATCTTCCAAAAGTGTGATACCATTTATGTCTGACACAAATAATAATGGTCCAATAATAGAACCTTGTGGTACACCTGATGTTACGGGTAAAGGTGATGATACCTTACCGTCTATCACAACAGACGTATATCGATCTTGTAGAATTTATTTTCAATCCACTTCAATAAGGTACTATACTAATGCCAAACTTTGTAAGTTTGTGAACTATGAGGTCATGCGGTAAAGAATCAATGGCTTTAGGAAATTAAATGTATATAATGGGCCTATTAGCCATTATCTAAGATACGCACTTAACATTGAATCAATTTTTGTATGATGTATATATGATAGTGATAATTCTCGTATAATCTTTGTGACAATAATAAAAACATGATGAAGATGGAGGTCACCATATCCGAATGTTCATTCTATCTATTTAGGTATAGCAATATCGTTCTGCAAAGCCAAAAGGCAGTAGCGGCTCACTTGACAAGTAAACAGTTATTGGCTTTTGGCTTTACTGCCCGGATATACAGTGCATAAGCCTGAAGACAAATTTTTGAAGATATAAAAATGCAAAGTCATAATTATATTCCTTTACACATGTTACAAGGCAGAATTCCCAGCTGACAGAGGTATGGATGGAATCTATATGACATGCACTGAATCAGCTGATGGTAACATTGGATAAAATTGTATTCATTTCTTTTGGAAAATCAATCAATGCCGCTACATGCGCTTAAAACACACCACTACATTACTTTATTTGTCCGACCACGACATTCTAAGCCGGGAATGGAGAATTATTGTGTATCAAGTACAGAACAATTATAATGGTAGGTCTATGCTACTATAATCAGTCAGGCGCGACCGAACTGTTGATTATAAGGGATTTCCATTATGGTCAGATGTGTTTTTTAAACCCTCGGAGCTCTAGATTCTTAGCTTTTCAAGCTAAGATGTAGAGTTCATCGGGCTTTATCCTATACATATCTTTGTGCAAACGCATTGGTTTAGAGCAGAAATAAACGTAGTTAACAGGTTAAGTAAGGAAAGCAGCAAACTGACAGCACTGGTGATAGGGTCTCTCTAATGAACACCCTGCTCGTTTACGTTACGAGTCGGAATAATTATAGACCTATAACCTATTGAGTTTCAAGTAAATCTTTCTTACATGGCTACAGAACCTGAACATAATTAATACGCATTGATGTTGAACAATAATAGGAAGAGTTAACTAAGTTTGGCTCAAATGTTCCAGAAGATATGTTGCAAAATATAAATTATTTTACAAATACTTTCATTGGCGCAAATTCATAAAGACAAGATTTGCTCCAAAGGGTTTAGTATTCAAGTGGCAGTAACGATGTTTTGTTGATGACATACAAGAATGTAGTATGCTGACATACATATTACATATGTCCCCGCAAAACATGCAGCAACCCAATGTTGTATTCATGCTGGTACAGCGTCGTAGACGCTGTACCAGCATGAATACAACATTTGGGGACTGAGGTGACACAACTTGGCAACAGAAAATGTAGAATAGAGCGTCTCAGAGGCTTTTGACCTGGTGTCTACAGCGCGGAACTACACAAGAGATGCCGCTCATCTACAAAGTGTCCCTTTAAGTGCCAAACAACTCTACCAACACACGCACCTTTAAAATATTATTACAATGTCTCTTACTAAATCGCTGTTATAATTTACAAGAAATCGTGGTACAGTGTTTCTATTCTTCCACACAGAACATAGATCTGTAATTATGCATGCTGAAGGCAAGATGTCCCTTTCCCAGCAAACATGAGATGCTGTCCCGATGCTGCACTAATGTTTCTTTACCGTCTGCGACATTAGCACGTAAAACGCTGAAATATTTTTGTATAAACCATGGAGACCAAAGGTTTTTTTTTAATTTGAAATAATTATAAATAACTTAGCTAGGTCTTTCCGCTTCATTTGAGTACCTATGTTATGGGTCTACGGCCATTATAAATATGTTAATTAGTTCAGTGTGGGGTCTCCGAGCTAAAAGCGTTAATCAGCACCACTCCAGCACTGGATATATATTTGCCGGGGTGTGCCTTCCACAGCAAACTAAATGGTGTACACATGTATATACTTGTGACCCAGCTGATACGAGAAGTTGGTCCAATGTTGATTTCATGTTGGGCCATGGTCTTAGACGACGGACCAATGTTAAATCAACATTAAGTCAACCTCTCGTTATAACTAAAAAGGGAATAATGCCTATATCTCTTGTATATATAATAGTGGCGTGTGGTTCGGTAAGATAAATCAGACTGAATCAGTGGCACTGGGGATGCAGCAAACACAAAAAACGTTGACCCTATGGTGGACCAATGTGTGGAACAGCGTCGAAGAGGGTGGACCAGCATTGGTCCAGCATAGGGTCAACGTCTTGTGTGACGGGAAAAGATGTGCTGGAAGTGACTAACTGCATACCGACATGTGGATCTGGAAGAATTAGCATCACGTTTTACAATTTTCTGGTTTACCTGAATAAAAATAATTGCAATTCTCGACTTGTAGTGGACGAAAATGATTTTAAGTGGGGTAAAAATTAAAGAAAATTACCATGTATTGGTAAACCAGTTTCATGGAAATTTTCATTCTAAAACCCTTAGTTGTAGGAAAATTAAGTCAGTTTTCAGGGATGTAAAATGATGCTTCAATGCATCGTGAGGGTTCAAAGGGTTAACTGGAATTGTCTTTGGGGAACATATAAAAGCGAAGACTGGTTGCTTGTTGACGACGAACTAGCCAATAATCTACGATGTAGGGAAAGGAGATGTGAGCCAGAATGCTGGAAGCCATTTTGTGCAGTGATATAACAGAATAAGGACGCGTGCTCGGACAGTTTTCAGAAGATTTTCATCCACAGATAATAGTAAGTAAATATCCTTGCATTCATCAGTTGTTCTTTAGAAGCTCGAGAGGCCCGCACCCAAATGATAAGGAAACTCGTAAATAAGGTGATGATTTTTGTCTGAGGGGGGGGGGGGGAGGGGGTCACACCCCCAACCCCCTCGCCACTGAGCTACTAGCGTAATTTCCAGCATGAAGTCAATGAAACGGGTAACATAGTTTGTATAAGATAGTTGAATAAAGACCTAGCCAGAACGGCGTGTTTTTTAAATCCGGGTTGGAGCTTTCTGGTCACCTTTGAAGAACTGCTCTGTAAACTTCTTCAGGATGGATGAGATTACAATCACATGCCATGTACTGCCTTCCAGACGCAAAACTCGAACTTCACGCTCTGAGTGTGTCTTAAAACCTAGCAGGCTAACCCCCATGGAGGCTCTCCATTATACTGAATGTTTCCAAGTGAGCTAGGATAAATTTGATACTATATGAGTTGCAAATCAGTTCTATATATTTAAAATACACCCATGACGTCAGTCTATTGTTAAAACAGTAGATTCGAATCTACGAATCTACTGTTATTTTGTACTAGTCAGGTCGAGCACAATATACGAGCCTAACGGGTTTGACCATGAAACTGCAATTCTAATATTTCATGGTTTAACCATACTGACAATGAAATCGAGGTTTTCTACGCCAAATCTTGGAACATCTGCACATATTTGTGTATTTTAAGTCGAAGAAAGAACTCAATTACAATTGATTCGTAGATCCCAATATACTCGGCGCTTCGCGCCTCGTGCATTTGGATCTACGAATCTATCGAATTTCGTTCTTTCTCCTGGACATAGTTTCTTATTATATTAACCTCAATTACCGAGAATTCGTGATGAATTACCGAGCCCCAGGCTTCGTCGTGAGAGGCGGTAACGCTAACCACTATTTCATCAAATGGTTATGTCGCAGAAAACGTCCTTGATCTCTTTTCAATGTATGACTATTGAAGAGAAGATGATTAATCACAAACAGATATGTTTTATACTTTTAAATCTACCTTGGTTTCAAAATGCTACTGTCAGTATATAATTTTTTTGTAATCATGAGACGATGGCGAATAAGGTGTTGACAAACCACTCTTGTGCCTGACAACGCATGTGTATTTATCAGTTTATATCAGTGGAAATATAAGAACAAATTCAGCGTTGAATCAATGTTGGTTTAACGTTGGTCCAGCGTCGTAGACGGTGGACCAGCGTCAAAACAACATTGGTTCAACGTGTTGTGTCTGCTGGGAACGTACAGTCACAGACATCACCACAAGTCGTTGGTATGACGTTTGTCAATAACAACTATCGTCGTCAGTATGGCAAGACCAGCGTCGTGCCAACGACTTATGGTGCATGGATTTATAAGTCTAAGGTAAATAGGATGCCAATGACGCAAAACAAAGAGAGTGGTACTTCTTAACGTTTTTCCTGCAAAGTTATGCTATTTAAATAGTCAGTCCCTTGATGTTGTGTCTTGATGACCGCGACCTACAACTTCAAGAGAGCGACGATTACTCATATTTGTTTAATTTGAGACCAGATATTTGCAAATCTTAACGTTTAAAAAACACTATTTCATTCCCAATAGCAGTGCAGTGATTTGATCTTTTAATAAAACGTAATAAAAAGGATTATCCTCGTTGTTAGCGGTCCAAGGGTTAACTCTTATCCAGCTGAGGTAATTTATTTCAATTTTCACCCATTTGAAGTTGTGTTTCGCTACCGCGATCCACAACTTCAAATGGCTGAAAATTATTCATATTTGTTTAATTTAAGCAGCAAATATTTGCAAAGTCTGATATTTAGACACACATTTCGTTCACAATATCAGTGATTTGAAGGACTAATGAAACAGATTAAAAACGACAATAGTCGTGATCAGCGGGATAAGGGATAATATACGTAACACTTCTCCTTATCTGATGTCAATCTCACCGACAAAAATATCACCTTTTGACGTCAGCACATCCGTACCTACTATAGTCAATAGTTTATTATAATATAATATGTAACTAGAAGTTTATAATCTCTATAATATAGGACCATTCACTTGTGGAATAGTCGATCACCATTGCAGTGTTTATGGCACACGTGTACTACAAACATTCTGGTTGTTAGAAAATTTCACCAAGGAAAATGACTTACAGTGATTTGTAGGTAATTATTCATACTTACCCTTTACCCTCTAATCACGAATATAGTCATTTTAAATTTGTTTTATTAGCTGATCAAATCATAGTTATTGGGGCCGAAATGAGTGTTTAAACATCAAGATTTTCAAATGTTTGGTCACAAAAATTGTGGGTCGCGGCAGCGAGACACAACTTTAAGCGAGTGAAAATTTAAATTAGATAACTTAACAGGTAAAGGGTTAGCTAATAATACTAGTTTTTTTGGGGGGGTTAACCCTTAAAGCGCTGGATTCGTTTTGTATAAACCTTGGAAATCAAAGGGATTTATTCAATTTAAAATCATCATAAATGTCATAGTTAGCTCTTTCTGATTCATTTGAATACCTATGTTATGGGTCTACGACCATTATAAATATGTTTACTCTTACAGTGCGGGGATCGACTTTAGACGTCAGAATCTGACGTCTACAGACGTCAGATTCTGACGTCTAAAATCGATCCCCGCGTTGTAAAGGCTGATAATCAGTGTCCTCACTTAATCAGCGCTAATGGCGTAATTGCATAATAATAGCATGGCCTATAGTATGATTGTATCATTGTCTTTGGGCATAATATACCGGTAGCTCTTGGGCTGGTCACTTTCTTTTACCATGCATGTTTATCTGACTGATTATGACCTTCTTAAGGCTGGGTGGCGGAGTATAGGCTATTATGGCCATTTGACTATTATTAATACATATTACTATCATATTGATCAGATTGGTCAGTATAATTAGAGCAATTTAGATTTCAAGGAAAGCTGTTCATTTATAAGAAACCCGCAAAATTTAATTAAATAAACACGGTGTATAAAATAAATATATTTTTAGATGTAGTCATGGTATTCTAAAAAAAGAAAGGAATTTTATTAAAACTATAATAACTATTCAAACAACGACATATCGTGTGCCTCTATTTTAGCTTAATCAATTGAAGGTTATAATTATATTATGTGAACTACATTTTGGTTCACAATTGCAAGGGGTGTAATAGAATTCTAAAAAAAAGGCAGTGGGTGTATTCAGAATATATACATCCTGGTATACTTGAAATATGTACACAAGGCATACATATGGAAGGGGTATAATATATGGTTCTGTATTGGTGTCGAATCTGAAGTGTGATCACGATTCGATGCTGTGTTTTTTAAACTACGCATATCACTAACACCGTACAGAATAATAACATGAATTCTTCGAAAGTCAAGGGAAATCATAAAATTTCAAAGCGTTTAAATTTAATTGTGTACCTAAAGTTTTGATGCGTTCGTCTTTCAAATAAAAACAAAAATCCACAATTTTGTTTCTTGCATAATATCACCGGGAAGTTTATTAATCCGATTATCGCGTTCTGTCTGCACCCGACCTGTATCAGACATTTCCATACTTGTGGCCTATTATTGGATTATCCAATCACGCTCAATCAGTCGGATGAGTCATCAGGTCAATTAGGAGGATTATACAGGCTGTATCTTGTCCGGTTATCACAGCAAACGCGAGATGTTGATCTGGTTTAATTTTGGTTCACCGTCTGCGACGGTGGCCCAACAATAAATTCGTCCCTTGGATATGAAGTGACAGATATACCCTTTCATGTCCAAGGTGACTAAATAATATTTAGTAAAATACTATAAACCCCCAAAATAAGAACATTCCGAATTTAGATAATATATTTATGTATTTGACATTATCAGATCATTTGTAGGAAATGAGAAGTATTTCAAAACTCGTTTTATATTGTTCTATATCTAGAAGCTCGTTCGATATATTTGTACCCGATATAATCTGATGAAGATACTATTACATTAAATCAATTGATTTCTGGTAAAAAAAATATGATCTAATTCCTTATAAATATCAAGGTATTTCAATAATTTAATAATTAAACGTAAATTGATAACTCGGATGTGAATAGTGTGACTATTTTAAGTTGACAACATGTGTAATTAACTACAAGAAAGCTACTAAATAAAACAAGAGGGTACATGTTTTCACACAAACATTGTGCTTTATAAATTAAATCACACAATGTTCTCGTGCAACATACGGTGATTATAATAATAATAATAGCTTGTCAATAGTTTTAGGTGTGTTCCCACTACATGGAATGAGAATATCTAAGAGCAACGTTTCCTCAATATCTTAACATCAGGTTGCCCCCTCCCACTCAAGAATAATAATACATCATGTTCCATGAGCAAAAAGAATATCCTTGGTCCAAGCAAGAACTTTATATAGACATCAAGTTCTTGGTCCAAGTAAAGTGTTTAATAAAAAAGATGGGACAAGTGTACTACCAGTGTACATAGTCAGAATAATACATAACATTGTTTCAAGGCCGGGCAACGTCTTCGGTGTAGACCCAGCATTAAAACAGCATTGAAAAATGTCTTGTCCTTTCTGGTTATTTACCATGTGATAAATGTCACAGATGTGGAGATCACAGGGTGTGCGTCTGCCGAGTACATCACAGCAATGTTGGTGTAATGCTGGGCCACCGTCGCAGACGGTGAGCCAACATTACACCAACTTTGTGTCAATATCTCGTGTTTCCCGGGATATAAGTGTCCAGATCCCCGTGGACGGGAGCGGGGGGCTCTAATCAGCATCCCCGCAGACTGCAGCCTGTGAGGGTCGGCTAATACTGGCTGATAAGCGAGACTGGTACTTTTGTTATAATATCCTGGGCAAACATCATAAAGTTAATCAATTATTGTGTAATGTTGGGCCAACGCATGTGATTCCGGTCCGGTATTAAGTCAACATAGTTCCAGCAATTCCGGGAATAATGGTGCTTATATTGAGCGGTGCACTTTTAGTACTTCTAGAATCAATGAAAAATAGTTACTTGATTTTGAAAAAGGGATCCAAAAGTGATTCAGTTGAAATTCAAGCAATCCGGCAAGTGCTGTGAAATCGCACTAAGCATTCAAACAAAATATATATATCCATTCTCAGTAAAGAATATTTGTCTATATCCTAAATTCCAGTAAAAATCGCCGTGTATACACATGAGACATTGCGGTTGGTTTCATCGTGGCCGTTAATTCGCTCCACACCCAAGCCACATCATCATCATAAAAAGGAAATTACTTCGTTATTTCGGCGAAACGTTTTGCAATAGTGACCCTTTATTATCGTGTAATTACGTATTGTGTGCGTATAAAAATATACAATAATCACGAAACTTAATAGATCCAGTTGTGTCATATACCAACATTACAATTAATGTGCATAATGCCACACCAATTATACAGCGACTGTCGGCAATACGATTACACACATACGCGGCCATATTAACTGTGAGGTTTGTCGTCAGCTAATTGCACTTGGCAAAAAGTGGAAGGGTTTTTTGGCTTTAAAGTATCAACCCTTTCGGTACGAGTGTTTTTTTTTTGTATATCTAATGAGTGGTGTCTAGATATGAATAGGCATCACGTGATCGGGCATGGAAAAGGCGTGGCGTTGACAAGGTTTGTTCGTAGCAGACCCAATGCTGGGTTCAATGTTGGGCCACCGTCTGCGACGGTGGCCCAACAATGAATCAACATTGCATGATAATTTATTCCTCTGAAGGTGTGACCGCGCGGCACAGTCGCTGATCAGAAAAACTCAAAAATAATGCGCGTGACGTGTGAACACTCTGGGACGTCTACATTAGGCTCTGTCATCCGGGAACAGTTCATACGTGTTCGCCGGAAGTGGGGACCTGGAGGAGACGAGTGCTTATTGGCTGCAGGCTAGGGGTCACCAGTACTTGTCATACCACAGCCCTGCCTGGATCGTACTCGTGGAAACTAGTTTCCTTTCCCACAGCATTTGTCATAGGATACAGCTTCATATTATGCGGACATACATATCAAACATACAGATCTGGATTTTTATATTATGAAGATATTCAATCTATACTAGTTTTATAAACGTTTTCACTGAAGGATTATCGGGATACTTTATTGATTTCTACCATTGGCTGGCATGTACGTCTGGATATAAACGATAATAATGTCCGTTTAGAGGTAAGACAATAAACGTATTTATTTGTTAACCGTCTACTCGCTAAGTTCTTTATTTTATTTTCAACCACTTCAAGTTGTGTGTCGCTACCGCGATCCACAACTTCAAGTGGGTGAAAATGACTCATATTTGTCTGATGTGAGACCAAACATTTACAATACCTACTGATTGAAGATCAATAATTATTATTCTCACAAAAACTGGTATGTGATATGACAAAAAATATTAAAGAGGAAAATATTCGTGCTGAGTGCTTAGAAGGTTAGTGTGGTAGGTCTACTTAAAAACCTTTTACTTGAGCTTGTAATTTCATACTCAAACGAAAATAATGTATTGACTATCTGCCTATTAATATCATTTCTGGTATCTATCCCTCTATATAATATCTATATATCTATAATGCTTGTATTTATTATGCTTATATAATTTCGTCAGCAGCTCGAACCCCTTCACACTCGGAATACAGTGCAGGGCCAGAATTTAATTTCTGACAACTTAATTTCTTCCACATAATTATGCATGATATACTTAATAGTATTGCATTTGGTTGATCAAAGGAGGTTGATTTTGCATAATTGCGTACAGGGTTTTTATTAATGAGTGGATTGGGTAGGATACAGCCAAACCTACGATGATTTAAATAAAACTTTAATATAATACAGAATTCACATTACGCTGATTTATTTCAGCATTGTGGCCTACTTTTATTGACATCAATAAGCACTATCGCGTAATTAATGTTAAAGGTATTGTGTCCACATGGTCTCACCACACGAAATGCCAGTCCAATTGAAATACATGTATGATGTCAAGATCCTAAATGGCCGATTTCACCAGTTTCGTTTCGGACTACCCCCCTCCCCCATTGTCTCCTTATTATTGCGCCTAATCTCAGAAAATAAATACATTTTTCTCATCCCCTGTGTCAATCCGAAAATTTCATATAACAGTTATACCTCATAAAATTATCACACATAACGAAAACAGTGTGTGTGCTTACAATTTATTCCCAAGGAACTCCTGATTTTTTTTCAATTCACCAAAAGCAGAAACAACCACTTGAAAATAGTATTTTGGTGTACGGACTTTGCAGTCAGTAGCCACCCCCTTGGATTTCTGCCCATTTACGGTGGTGAGCCCACATAGAGAACGACACAATACAATCGTCTCGACATGCATGGATATATATAACAAGAACGGAACATGTTAATATGTCATGGTTATGCAGACTACCTTACAAAAGATGAATCAACTTCATATTTTGCACAAGCATATGCCTGAGCCACAGGGTGGCTAATATGCATTTAAATTTCAATTACCTAATTGATTCCCCTGGTTTCCCTAATTGATTTCCTCTTAGGGACAAAAAATCGTCTCCACTGCAAAGGGACGGTACGGTTGAACGTGATAATATGTCACATAGACCACACGTCACAAGGCCTATAGAGCATACACATAATTATGGTGAGCGACAGGTTATCTAGTTATATTCTAAAGATCGATCAATCTGAAATGCGACGTCATCATTCTATGGGCCAGATTAATATTATTTACAGGTCTCATAATGTAGGCCCGTATTTGAAATATTTGTGTATGATTGATATCAAATTCAACTGTCTTAATATTCTAAGAAAGTCATGTATATATTCGTCATGTTTATTATTGATTGATTATAAAAAAAAGTCATGCACGCGGGATTATATCAATCAATCCCGAGTACTACACGACACATTAACCAAGTGTTGGTTTCATGTTAGTCCAGCTTCTGCGACGCTGGCCCAACATGAAACCAGCACTGGATAAGCGTATGTTTATCAATCGCTCAGTGATTAATGCTGAAGAAGAAGTTAGTCATTTCCTCTCGTTGTAGCTGAAGTAAGTATTCGTCGAGGTGTTTCCTGTTTATACTTGCTCCAGTCATTTTCACATCCAGACATCCAGGCAAAAACCATACACTGAAACAATGCTGGGTTTATGTTGGACCAGCGTTGCAGACGATGCCGTAACATTAACCGAGCATTGGGTCAGTGACTGTACGGATTGGTATATGAAGTGTAGTAAGTGTGGACATTGTCAGAGTATAGGTTGCCTATCCATTGTTTTTTGAAAGGACCAATATCGCATAAGTATATGTTTTAAGTCCTAACGCGTTGCTTCAAATTTGAACGTATATGCCTACATAAAAATAAATAATTACCATAGATGACAGTCAGCAGGTGTTGCAAAACAAATTTTTTCTTCAACCATGCTATCGGTAATAAACCATGTAAAGGGTGTTCATAGTTTTCTTAATTGTGCCTTATGATAACAGTTATTAATATTGATTAATGTGGGAAAATAAAGAGTGAGTTAGGCTTTTGAAAAAATGGAGAAGGCCTACAGTAGCAAACACAGTAACCAACATATATAGGCAAACAGCCAAGAAGTGGTGTGAGCCTGTGAACCAGCAGTAGAAGTGAAAAGGATAGCTTTAATCAGATAATAAAAGCCTCTATGTGGAGTAATTCACACCCTGTATCAGTGTATTACCCTTTTACATAAACAAAAAAAATAATAGTGCATTGTCCATTTTTATCATAATATATATTGCGTTGATTATAAGAAGGGAAATAACAGTCCTTCGCCGGAGACCAAGCGGTGTTTTAACGCAAGTTTAACCGCAAGAGCTCTCAGCCATTCAATTTGAATTTTCAGTCACTTGAAGTTGTGTCTCGCTGCCGCGACACACTACTTCAAGTGACTGAAAATGTATATTGTGATTTGTAAGATTTATGCCCAAGCATATCATTATGCTAGATTTAAGCCATATTTTTACTTTTAACAGCTGGTTGTACAAATACTGTAAGGGTTAAACGCGTATAAATATTGATGTACGTGGGAAACAACAATTTTTCCAGACCCCGCGCTCTGCATAAACAATATGGTCTATTATCCTATCAGTCACACTATTTTTTTATTTGGCAAAAATAGCAAACGTATAATAATAATCATCATGATATATGATATGTAACTTTTAAAATACGGAATAGGCCTATCCCTACCAGCCTACCACGATATGTTTACCAATCTTGCTTTTTTTACAAGATTGGCATGTTTCAATAGCCTAATTAATTTACTATGCTACGTTGGCTTACTTTACTTTACTTAATTTTCTTGTGCGAGGCAGCGGGCTGGGTTTTTAAATGCCCTATCATGTGCTTAAGAATATAGGCCTTTAGCTGTTTCTAGGCCTCATATGACAACCCTTAAGTTCTTTGATAGATCTAGATGACACATTTGAAAAAAAAGTAATCTAATATGCCTATAACGAACCCGATATTAGATGATATGAAATCAGAAACGAGTTTGACCAACCAACTGACAATAATTATCGTTAGGACTACATGTAGGCCCCTATGTTGCCTGTATGCGATATAGACTTCTACGTTAGACCTGTGTAATCAATGGAAAAAGACGTGCGACATCTTCATTGACTATTTGTTAAAGGGACCCCGTGTGATGACATCAATTTTAGTATTTTATTTGGTAGGCCTATGAAGCAGTGTATCCCGCAGATCATGATTTCATTTTTTTCAAAATATTTATATTAAATTTTTTTTTTATCAACATTTATAAGTTTTAGGCCTACTCCCCCCCCCCCCCCTCAATGTAAGGCTAGATCCGCTCCTGCATTGGGCCACATTGTTGGCCCAGCGCTGTGGAGACAATCGGCGCTGCAGGGATTCCCCAAATCCCTCACTTTCGCACATCAATTAACGTCGGTGCCTTGTCAAGTAGGCTTGGATCGCACCGGCAAATTTAATGCACATTTTCTCTCATAATTTTTCTATTTTTAGGACAAACAGGAAGACTAAAAAAGGACTAGACGGAATTACACAGTTAACCTGAGGCAGCAAAGTGTCATCACAACAAATCCACATCTGTTAAACCGGGCTTCAAGTCAACAGTGCTGTCACGGTTTGCATAGATAGTCGGACCTGTCAGGTGTATCTCCTACATACAATACACCTGACGGGGAGGGGTGCTACGCGCAGGTACGCTGACTATACTGCACACTATGACAATGAGGCGTACACGTGATCGATTTGAATCATTGCTGATGACACTTGTATACAGTCACTTGTTTTGCATACAGACAACCATCATACAAGGTGTGTACGCGCAGGGTGGAGCAGTGGTCCAGACGGACAGCGCTTTGTTGTTATCAGGTGAGTTCATTTACCATTTTTACATTTGTTTTTTATGTATCATCGCTGTATGATGTTCATCGAAAGGTCAAATATACCAATAATAGACAAAAAGTTAACAATTGTTGTTTCCAAACAAATGAAACACTAAACAAGGTTAACATAATCATTCATCATTGTTCACGTCGAATGACGACTTGTTGAACTTCTGGGATCAAGGCTCAAGTCAAGCAACCATCATGATGCATTGATGGTGATACTATTTTTTTTATAAATGAATGATCAATACTGACACTGACAGCATATATTATACTTCTACTATCATGACTATTACTAGTATTAGGCCTATATCTGTAGGCTATATCATATAATCTGATAATCATGATAATAGTGTTTTTATATCACATGTTATGTGATATATGATTTTATGTTGGGCCAGAGTACATTATGACATTGTATTGGTACTAATAATCTTCCGTGTTTATCATGTTTATAAGTTATTGTGATATGAACAATTTTACCACAATGTCAATGGATCAAAATTGAAAGCAAATATGATCTGGAAACGTGATAAGTCAACTTTCGCTAATTCTTATATAGGCCTAACCAAATGACATTTTTAGATATATGCGAATAAATATTGGACTACAATTATTATTATACAATTTTATGAAGTTTTCCACAGACAAGCCTATTGTAGTATGGATGCACAATATATATTTTTATATAAACGATCTAAGACGATGAATTTAAACATGGTAGACAACGTGAGATAAAACTAGTATCTATATAACCTGTGCAACAGTCCTCTCATGGCTTTTCACTGACAGCCCTCTAAATTTACGCTAGAGACGGAATTTCTGTCTAGTATCTATAGGGTGTCAGATCCGTCATCAATTCAAGCAGTAAGGGGTCTAATTAACTTATTTCAAAAATACCCCTGCATTATCTTTATAAAATGCGACCACCCTTCAAAATTTTCTCCTTTGGGCGTTTCATAATAATCTCCTATGACCATGATGACGACGTCCTTAAAAAAATAATAAACATCTTGATCATATTGATCCAGATGGCTTCATTTATATTGATAATAATGTGAATAATTATGACATTTTAATATTAGGCCTAGACCAAGCCTAAACACCGGAGCTTAATCATGTTAATGACCTTACGATGTCTGACCTTAAGATATGGACGATCAAGAACTTTATATATCTATATAAAGTTCTTGGGACGATATATCCACTACTGAGTAGGCCTACTCTTTACTGTAACTCTATACAGAGATACATCAATAATAAATATAGGAGACTCAAAGTCCGTTATGGTCATACTAGGTGTCCACTTAGCCTAACTCTTGGTGTGCTGATTTAAATAAGCTAAATTGACACCCACTTGAAGTTGTGTCTCGCTACCGCGACCCACAGCTTCAAGTGGGTGAAAATTACTCACAGGCCCCTAGTTGCTTATTTTGAGCATGTTGAGATGAAACATTAGCAAAAAATTTGCACATTTCATTCACAATAAATGTGATTCAATTAGCCCCTTGCAGTAGCTTACTACAACAGGTTAAGAAGCCGTCATAGTGATATTGGTTACTGATGATAACCAATCACTCGGGGCAGATCAAGCTTTTCAGTGAGGGGGGGGGGTAAAATTTGACAAAAAAAATATTTACTGTAAAGGGGTCGATGGGCAATTTTTTTATTTCCAAAGGTTTTCTCATGCAATCTGAAGCATATTGGGCACTGTTTCTCACTCAGTACATCACCAAACCATGAGGAAACCCCTAAATAAGGGGATGATTTTTTTCTGAGGGTGGGGGGGGGGGTTAAACCCCCAAACCCCCCCCCTTTGGATCCGCCACTGTCACTCTCGTCATCCCATGCGACATGAACAAGTAGGACTACACAACATTGCGCCAATGCTAGTTTATTGCTGGCTCACTCTCTATAACGCTGAACCAACATAAAAGCAGTATGCCCGATTGATTCAGCAGACGGTACAAAATAAACTCTTTTCAACCCTGTTGCTGCTACGACCGTGTATATACCTGATATACACGGTTTCAAGCATGTTTAGATCAATATAAATATCAAACATTTGAAAAAGCAGTTTTTGGCAGATCCTTAGGTAGGCCAATTATAGATATAAATATTTTTCGTTATTTGCAATTGCGTTACAAATTCCAGCTTCTAATGAATGAAAAAAAGAAGCAACAATTCAGCAGCACAAGGGTTCGAATTCAAAGGCATGACCACATCTCCAGCGATTTTGTACCTTCCAAATATATGTGTGAAAGCTTCAGTTTCAGTCACATTTGGGACTATACTGCTCTGCAAAGCCAAAGGGAAATAACTGTTTAATTTTTAAGCATGTCAACCCTTAAACATGTTAAACCGCTGAATTACTTTTAGGTAAGCCATGAAGACCAAAGGGTTTTCTGCAATTTGAAATCATCATAAATGTCCTATTCAGGTCTTTCCGATTCATTTGAATACCTATGTTATGGGTCTACGGCTATTATGAATAGTTTTACAATTACCTGATTACAGTGCGGGGATATACTTTAGTCGTCAGAATCTGACGTCTATGGACGTCAGATTCTGACGACTAAAGTCTATCCCCCGCGCTGTAACGGTTAAGTGAGCAATTACTGAATTTTGGCTTTGCAGAGCAGTGTGAGAGATCCCGCCCATTCCGCGAACTGCAGGCTGCACGGCATCTGGGTATATACCCCGCTTACCATGTGATCAGATGCTATCTGATAGATCTATTCCAATTAAACCATCGATACAAAAGACTTGCACGCACATGATTATACTGTATATAATTAAGTATAATCTGATAATAGGCCCACACAGCACAAAAAACAGATGCTGACCCAAGGTTGTGCCATCCGCTCCGATGCTGTCCCACCATAATTATAACATGTATAAGTAAATATTGACAGATTCATATCGAGGAGGAATGGGATGCGGGACAAACATCAACAGTCACAATGTTGACCCTTTAAGCGGCGAGCCTGATAATTGTCGTATTTTAATCTCTTTTAATAGCAGGCTAAATCACAGTTCTCAATGGTTATTGGGAATGGAATAAGTGTTATGGAGCGTTTTAGCATGGTTAAACATCAACATTTGCAAACACATTTGAGTATAGGGGCGATTATGATGGTGATGCATGCTATCATAACCCTGCAAGCATGATACGTAGACCCAATGTTGTTTAAATGTTAACCCAGCGTCGCAGATGGTGGTCCACCATTTAAACAACATGGGGTCAACGCCTCATGTTTATTGGGTATGATCAAACATGATAACCATGATAGCACCCGATACTCGAGAATATTTCTTATTGTTGTCCATCATCTACAACCGCCGACTATTATTTATCATGTTTATGCTCACACATGTAATTACCCTTTCTCACTCTTTAAATGTGTTACTCATGGATTTAATTCAACGGAAAATGTTACTTGTTTGCCAATCATAGATTGCTACCTAACCATTGCTAACCCAGCAGACACAAGCATTGAATCAATGTTGGTTTAACGTTGTCCCACCGTCAACGACGTTGTACCAACGTTAAACCAACATTGATTAAACGTCTTGTGTCTGCTGGGAAGCCTACCTTTCACATATAGGCCCTACAGATTGTATACATGATATATATTTAGCTCATGACATATATATTTACTCCAGTAGCATGACTACTGACAGTACACAATCATGCAAATAATAATTGTATACGTGTGATATCAGTGTTATTATTCACTTCAATGTGCATGACCATGTCATCCGGTCACGTGCTTTTCCTAGTCACTAATTTGTTATATATAAACAAGATAATTTAACAGCACAATTTCATCAGTGTTGATGGTATAACAATTTTAGCGCCGATCACGCCTATGTTCGTTTTAATTATTTTCATTGCCATGTCATAGGCATATAAACATGATAGCACATAAGTTTGAACATGTTGAAAGTGGAATATGCCTCCAATCACCAACATATTACAATTATTTGAAAATAATTTTCATCTACTTGAGGTTGTGGGACACAACTTAAAGTGTTTGAAAATTCTAATTATGTAGCCTGGCGATTGAAGGGTTAGGACATATAGATGTGAAGGCTGATGGTTATATCAAGGAGGGTTAAAAAGACCTCCTTGGTTAGGGTCGCACCATTTGATATCTGGGGGGGGGGGGGGGCAGAAAAAAATTTGAAATAAATAGTTTGTCGCCACAGAAGTCAGAAGAAAAAGTTTGTTGTGGGCAGAAAAAAAAAGTTTGTTGTCGAGATTGATGAAAAATATGTTGACCAGAAAAACACCAAATGGTAACGTACATAATAGGGAAAGCATACGACTAAAAAAAAAGTTTGCAAGCAACAACAAAAACTCTAGCCCCCCCCCCCCAGATATCAAATGGTGCGTCCCTTATATGCACGTCGTTTGGTAGATCGTGATCTATATCCATGATATCGTGAGACAAGTGGTTGTGAATTGCTACCCTGGGGCCTCTATAGCCAGCAAACACGATATGTTGGCACAATGCTGGGTTGATGTTGGTCCAACGTCTACGACGCTGGCCCAACATCAACCCAGCATTGGGCCAACATATCGTTTTTGCTGGGACAGAGTACAGTATAGTATAAATTATGCTGACTGGATGCTCCATTTGACATGTTTGATACGTGACTAAATTAGCTTTGGAGATTTCTCCCCGCCATTATATAACAATATACAGATATACTCAGCTGTACTGTATAATAATCTAACTGATGCAAATGACGCAAACATATTTGAAGATTTAAAAGGTAAATTATGATTCGTGAACATTATAGGTTTCCATTGCATATATGGCGGTTCGTTGTATGCCATTGTCGCACCGTTTTTTCCCCTTAAGATCAATGTACCGGTGCTGTGATCTTTGCATGTGTCCGGTTTGCCGTTGGGCGAAACGTTTTCCCCGGCTTTCCACATCCGCAGTGTTCAGGTGTTGCCAATGGCAGCCACGGAGCATCAGTGCAACGCGGTATTAAACAATAAGAACTTTTTTAAAAAACTTAAGAAATAATATTTAAGAAAGGTATTAACAGTCTCCTCCACTCTGTGGGGTACTATATTTTTGCCTTGCTAAAATTGTTCGCATTATTGTATAGGCGAATACAAACAAGGAGCGTTTTATAAACATGATAAACGCTACAATGTAGTTTGCAATATCACAATTTATTTTCTGAAAAAATTGTTTAACGTTTCATCCCCATGTAGAGTAAACTGTAAACATGGTAAATGACGCTATTGTAAATATTTCGAATCTTCCCGATTATTGTCACCACCAGGCCACCAAATTGTGACGTCGGACATGCCATTGCCGGCTCCGGTTGTAAGATCCGCTTGATAAAACAGACAAATGGAATGGCGGCTGTATATGTAATGTTATTGTACTATCATTTTAATCTTTTTTAAAGATTGAATGGCCATCTGTCGCCTCCTAAAATCTAATCTTTGTGTATATACATGTAACGATGTGAATGTAACATTCACATGATTCAGCATACTTGTAGATAAAAATATTTATTTTAAAACAAACATATCTGCTAAACATGCTAAATGTGCCAACATGCACAGATTCACCAATTATTTCCATTTGCTATAAATGAGCAGACTTGAATCTTTAGTTTTTAATGTTTGCAAAGTTGCAAAATTGCGTTGAAATATAAAAAATAGTGATCGCTCACTGATTATTACTTCATAAACTATTATCCAATGCTTGTTTTTGTACTAATTGAAAGAAAACTGATGATGTTATATAGCGTGGTTTTTAATTAGTGCAATAGTCTATACAGTCCCTAACCGTGCAATTAGCGACACTAATAATAAACCATGGGTTGACAAAAGAAATATTGAATTCACAAATATCAAAAGTCAAGTATCATGTCAAATATCCTTTCAGCATGTCCATGTTATTAATAAAAAACGAGAATTATGTTTTAGCCCTCCTCTTTAGCAAGCAGTTATGTTTTCTAATACATTTGCATTCGCCCTGTGCACAGATGCTTGTATATAACACTGTATAACCATGATAACAAAGATAGAGAGATTGTCTATATCTCTGATATATACAGTGTATATATACCGTCCCCTTGGATATGAAAGGGTGTATCTGCCACATTTGAAAAGGGGCAGATACACCCTTTCAAATCCAAGGGGATGAATATATATGGAGAGACACATATCCAATTTTGTTTTAAAAAGGACTTTTGATGATAAAGATGTAAAAATAAATAAAATCAAATCTAATCTATAGTATAGGCCACGATTACGTGTGATTATAAGCTAGAGTGTTAAAATTCCGTCTTTGTTTTCTTGTTGTCAGGCGCCTGTGGTGAGAGTACACTGTGTGATCCCGGTGAGAGACTAAGTCTACCTGAGGACTGCTCCTTCTACTACCAGTGCTCTGAGCTGGGCGCGGGATACCAGCTATTCCAGTGTGCATCAGGTGAACAGTTTGACGTGAACAGTGGACAGTGTACTGATCCAGGTAGCAGTGTGGTACTGTGTAGTACTGACTGCGATGGAGGTGTATCGGAGTATCACCATGTGAGCGCCAGGGCGGCCGACTTAAATACCAGTCTATTTGATGATTACGGCAGTGGTGAATTGGATTTTGTGATTGTAGAAGAGCCTTTAATTGTCGCGATGGATGCAACGGCTGATGCCCCGCCAACCCCCACCCCTGTTAAAGACCCCGTGGTAACCACAGCCCCCGTGCAGATCACTACACCCGAAACAACTGTCACTACAACAACCAAAGCAACTACCACAGCACCACCACTGCCGTCAACAAAACCTGATGTGACAACTGTTGTGACGTCTTCCAAGACCACCCCTGAAGCCATACCTCCTGTGCCATCTTCTGCTCGCCCATCTGTGCTGCTACCTGGTCCAACAGATAATCCTTCCTACGATATCGTCACAGAACAGGGATCTCAGAAGAATGATAGCCTGGGTAGGTACACATTGAAGCTAGCAACAATAAACTGATAAATTTAGAATTAGCATGCGAATAATGCGCATGATATTCATTGTGGTTAGGTAACATAATATTATGAACACATAGCCTTATTTTTATAACGCCAATCCTTGAAAACTTACATTGGCTTCCAGTGGTGTCATAATATAAGATACATAATATAAGATACTGTGCCATTAACATGATCAACAACATCTCTCCAACTTACATACAGCAGCTTGTTACTCCCTATCTTCCTGCTCGTACATTGAGCACGTTGGGATCTAGGAATAAATGTCTGCTCACTGTACCAAAAGCAGGCTGCAACGATTTGGAAGAAGATGATTTGTGGAACACGTCCCTTAATCATGTTAATCAGTTGTTAATGTGGCAAAATCGTCCAGACAATATACGAAAGTCACCATATTTGTCACATTTGAAATCACCATTTGAGGGAGACTACCAAATGGATCAGCGAATGGTTACACCAAATTTTCGCGATTTACAAGATTTTATTTAATGTTATTATTTAATATGTAACATTGTATCAGATGATTATAATGTATTTTGCTCCACTTTTCAGTTGTACCTGATGGTGGTAATTCTGGTGGTGCTAACGCCGCCCTGATAGGTGCTGTGGCCGGTGGACTAGTACTTCTTCTCCTGATTATCGGCGTGGTCATCTTCCTGCTATTAAGAAGACGTAGACAACAAAAGTGAGTGTAAACATTCACACCTTTGGAGCTCATTACATTGGGCAGACAGCAAACATGGCAAACAAGAGACCTCTACCCAATGTTGGGTTTATGTTGGGGCAACTTCGAAGACGTTGGACCAACATAAACCCAACATTGGGTAGAGGTCCCCGTGTTTGCTGAGAGTGTTGCAATTATTTTACTGTATTGCACGGTAGAGCAAAAAAAAGAAGTTTCAACTGTGTTATTTAGGAAGTTTAATAGTCATCTCTGATCACATGCCAGAACATAGTGTATATTTCATCATCCCAGTTCACACAAAACTTTGAACCAGTGTTGGTATGATTTTGGGCCAGCGTCGCGGACGATTACAAACAATATATACCAATCAATTATCTCTTATCACTGCCAAATTGCACAATTCGCTTCGAGCTCTAAGCTACACTGCCCCGTCGTAGACAGTATACCACTGAGAATGAGTGTAGCTCTAAATATGCTGAATGTGTTTGTTTATGTTGGTATAATTATATCACTGTATATATGCCTAGTATTATGAGTATACTGTAGATGATAGGAAATGTATGATGTATAAGGTAGATATAACTTATCTATAGTACAAAGCCAAAATGCAGTATCTGACTACTTAAGTTTAAGTATATACTGCTTTTTGGCATTACAAAGCACTATAATAGCTATAACATTAATTTATGTTTGTTTCAGAAAAAGTATTGCTCGTGTTGAGAACCCACATTACAATGCTGCGGACAAGAAAGAACAGACTTTTAGATTTTCACGAGATTCAGCTTTGTGTGTTACACCTAATGTGAGTGAGCCAGACATTAACATGTGTAATATTTTGTTTCCCACTTGTTAAGGCGATCTACAACAAATTGGCTGTTTCTGGTTTCACGCGCGAGAAGGGAACATTTTCATTTTTATCAAAATATATGCTGTTTTTCTGAAACATGCTAAACACTATTAAATGAGCTCAACTAGTGACATAATTTATTGTCTGGTACATTTATTTGTCATGCACTTGTATTCGAACATGAAATAATTTCGAAACAGACTTAAAACTTGTGATATTCACTTATACATGTTATAAGTGCATGCACTTTTATGCTTGGGGATACGGTAATAAGAATGTGTTATAAATATGATAAATGGCGAATGGTATTTTTACCAACTACATGTTCTATGACACACTGGGTCACTACACATGCTACCTGTACTGATATAATAATTGACATTAGCTGAGAATATTGTGTCGCCCGCTGACAGTAATAAGTAGACCTACCTGTGCTGATCTGCAAAACAAAAAGGCTGTAACCACTTACTTGAAAAGTCAGCAGTTACCGCCTTTTGTCTTTGTATTGCAGTGTTACAAACTAAGTTATCACAAGTGGATTACCCCAGATCTGTTCAAATAGTTAGCTACTTTACTCCAAGGACGAAACAATAATGCGGTATAGTAAGTAATAGCTTTTAACTAACCCTTACAACGCTGGAATTTTCTTGTTAAAACAATGGAGACCAAAGGTTTTTTTTATTAAGAAATCATCATAAATGTCTTAGACAGCTCTTTCCGCTTCATTTGCTCACCCATGTTATGGGTCCACGGCCATTAAAAATACTTTATTATTTCAGTGCTGGCACCGTCTTTATAAATAATCTGACGTCTGTAGACGTCTGATTAATATAATAATAATACTAAACTTCTATAGCGCCTAAATCCTCAGTGATCCGAGCTCAGGGGCGCGACAAACACAATCGTAATCCGACTCATAGTTCCAAAAACCGTTTGCGATTGATTCTGACGTATAACATGCTTTCCTAGAGGCCTTACTTCTCCCCCCTGTAAAAGCTAGCCACTTCCCCCCCCCCTCAAAAAAATTAGCCTAATTCGCACAACAGGTCCCCCCCCAAAAAAATCACTCTCAATGCCCTCCTCCCCAACATGCCGAAAACTAAAAATCCTCCAGGAAACCCTGTAAAAAGACGTTCCCCGCGCTAAAAGGGTATACTTATTAAGCATGCCTATGTTAACATGGTTAAGCCATGTGCCTTCTTTCAACCTCCACCTTGCTATATAAACTTTATCATGTTTATGTGAATCTGTCAATACGGCCATACCACAGGTGTAATGTTTGGATGCAAATTCGATTAGGATCTTATTTTCTGGACGTATTAAACTCGCTACCCAGCTGACACAATACGTTGTCATCGTCTACGGCGCTGACCCAACAGAAAACCAACAACCAACCAACAAATGTGTACCAACGGCAAGTGTTGATATTAGTGAAGTTTGGTAGAACTTTTTACCCATAATCACGATCTTTACATATCTGGGCATGGTGACGTCACTTCTGTTTGAGCTTCCTTTGTCACTCTACATACAACAATTCAACTGAATATTTACCCTTTTAGCACCATCTTCGCACATTGCATATTTTGAATAAAATGCATTGAATAAAAAATAGTATAATGCATATCGCCATAAAGACGTTTTGACCTTTAAAATTATTTGAGTTGTTCTTGGTTATTCTATAAAATCAGACATTTTTCTTCACCTTGAGGTGTGATCTGCTATCGCGATTCACACCTCAGGCCAAAACAAAATATATGTTTGTTTCCGATTTGTTGTCATTTTAACCAGTGGGTAGGTACGAAATTTATTTTATTTTATTTTATATTTTATTTCTTGTCACTTCAACCAATGGGTAGATAAGAATTTTTTTATACTTTATTTGGTGCCAAATTCACTTTCATGCATGTCTTATCTGTACATTACGTTAAGATTTTTTTTTTTACACCTTTTGATCCCCCTCTCCTTTTCGTAACGTTTTTCAGAGTTACTTCGACTACAGTCGGTAACTCATCCCTGAACTTATTGATTTCCTACTTTTTTTTTTTTTTTTTTTTTTTTTTTATTGGAAATCCATAGAATAAATTTGGGTCGCACATGTTTTGATAGGGTCGGTCGGAAATCGGAAACAAACAATATTTTTTTTTAGGCCAAGTGAATGAAAATTAACTGACCAACTCACAAATTGTGCTTTTTTAATTTTCAGTCGAATAACAACAAACCCAGTAACTTTTCGTCGGACAAGAAAGCTAAGCGTTCAGCACCGGGAGTGCCTGTTCTGAGTGAACAGAGGTCATCCAAGCGGCGTGCTCCTGCACCTCCCAACCCCTTCACAGGAGAGGTGGATGACTTCATCACCAAGGGAAGACCTGCCACAGACATCTACGAGAAGGTACGTGTGCTTCATCAGCTGCGATCTCGAGAAGCCTTGTTATAGGGAAGATGGTGTGCTCAGATTGCTGTCATTAGTAACGTGCAAAGGCAAACAGCAGTAACTGCTCACTTGAAAAGTAAGCAGTTACTGCTGCTTGCCTTTGCAGATGAGAACATGATGGTACAATATCGCGGCAACGTTGACCTCTCCATCAGCTAACGTACTAGTAGTGTGGTATTTTAGCAATAGTTTATGTCCTATACAGCCTCACCATGTTCACAGCAAAAGTTGATTCTATATTGACTAAATGCTTGTCCGCCGTCGCAGACGGTATGAATCCAATATATTAAGGTCTGCGTTTCACGAGCTAGGTATAAAATTATACCATCCCAACAAACATGGGTGTCGATCCCATATTGTTTAAATAATGTTAATGTTGGTCCACCATGTACGCCATTAAACCACCATGAGCTCAGCACCTTGTATTTGCTGCGCAAAAAATAACTCCTCATTAGTATCTGATCAAAACCCATATATTTTTTTCTAGGATGAATCGTGTTTTTATGCATTCCCAATGACGACATTTTAAGTACAATCATTACATGTTATTAGTAGATATACGTCAACTAACACTGACTAAGTTTCCATTTGCAATGGTGTCAGAATTTGTTAAGAAAATGTAGAAACCGCCCTTAATTGCAGCAAATTACATTGTATCCTTGATATCCTTGTTTACAGCCAATTTGATGCTATTATTTCTGTTATCAGGACAACGACAGTGACAATGATAACGTTGAGATGTCCACGTTCAACTCCGTGAAGAACACCTCGAATAAGAATAAGGACGCCCCCGAAGACGAACCCGAAGCAACTGATCCCCTTCTTGGAAAGAAGGACAAAGAGACGGAGGACGACAATGACGCAGACATTGACGATAAAAGCAGCGAAGATGTGGAGAAAGATCCCAAAGACAAAGATTCCGGCACAGAAGACATGGACCAGGAAGACTCCGCGTCCCTGGACAAGGAGAAAGCGGAGACGTCTTCTGAGAAGGAAGATGACAGCCCGAGCAAAAGCTCTGTGGACGATTATGATGTGAAAAACAACCCCTTCTATTCTGACGAGTATTAAACGGGACGGCTGCGCCTTGGATATGAAAGAGTGTATCTGCCACTTGACAAAGTGGCAGATACATCCTTTCATGTCCGTTGAGTATTATCCATCAAGGGATTCTCGAGGCCCCTAATTAACCCTATTAGCGCTAAACACGGCTATAACCGTTTTTGTTCTATTTTTTTATTAGCATGTTAAAATCACAGTTATCCTGGTCACGGGGATGAAATGCGTGTTTAAACATCATGAGTTACAAATTCTCGGTCTTAAATTAATTCATGAGCAAATGTGACCCGAACGAAGTTTTGAGGCGCGGTAGCGACACACAACTTCAAGTGGTTGAAAATTTAAATAATAATATAACTTAGCCGGGAAAGGGCCAACGCTTAGTTACTCCGTGACATTATCAATTCATTTAAGACTGGCATTGCGTTCTATTATCAGCTTCAAAAGAATAGGATAACACACACGTTTGACTTTGCTGCATCGTAGCTACTACCCAGCAAACGTTCACACAATGTTGGTACAATGCTTGCGACGCTGGCCCAACATTGGGTGAACGTCTCGTGTTTACTAGTTACTCATGTTACTTGTCAAGGTGTCTGAGTTTGTAATCTGGGGTGTGTCATGAGACAGCTGATTCTAGAGTACATTTCAACCAGTAGGCCTATATTCAAGTGGTGACTTCACGGCTTAGCTAATAACTTATCTTTTAACCCTGAACATTCTGAATAGAAGGTGCTAATCGCGTCTGTCTATTAACCATTAGAGCACTGATGTCGACTACAGTAGATATTCTGTTGTTTTATTAGCACCTATATAACCAGTTCTTAAAAGTAAAATATCCCTTCAATCTTGAAACACTGATATATATGTTGGGACTTCAATTTCACAAATCACATAAATTTTCAGTCACTTGAACGCGAGACACAACTTCAAGTGATTGAAAATTCAAATTGAATAATTCAGTGCCCTAAGGGTTAACGTTATTAAATTTTTCTGTTTGTTTTTCGAACATTTAAGAGCAAACATTTCTTAATATTGATGTTTTAGGACACATTCATTCCCAATAGATAATCAGCTGATAAAACAGATTATAATGGACTGTAGCCGTGTTTAGCGACGAAAGGGTTCTTAACGTCAAATAATGTATTAGTTTTATAACAGATTCCAAACCTTCACAGCCATGTTTCTTGGTCATTAGCAGATTATTAAAAGACTTACATTTTATACTGTTTTAACAAAATGTTTTAGTATTTTACAGTGCTACAGCGCGTTAGACGCCAATGTCTTTCCATTTATCATGTTTATTTCCCAACAAGGTTTTAAGTAGTAGCTGAATACGATTAGTTATATTTTTTATGCAGTCGCCTCTTTTTAATTAGATTTATCTGTTTTAACTTCCAAGCTAGTTAACTTGATTTTAACTTGTGGGCATATGTATGCGTCCGCATATTTCTTTTTTCATGTTATAAAATGTTTATATTGTATGTACTTTTATCATGATTATACAGCTTTTGAAACAGCTTTTGTGAAGATACCGCGATTATTCAGTACGATGATTTGCAGTATACAATTCACATGATTATTTAACTTGATGTTAAATGGTCACCTCACCCCTTCTAGCTAAAATGTCGTGTCCACACGTCATGTAAGTTATGATAAATTTACCCCTAGTCCTATATAATGACTGTCATGACAACATACGTTTTTAATTTATCATGGTTATCTTGACATATTGTCAGTTTGGGTATGAAAGGTGTGTCAGCTACTTAGTAGAGAAGACCTACACCCTTTCATTTCCAAGAGGATTATGTATGTTTTTAAAATAACCGAGTTTTCTTTTATTTCAAAATGAAATGCGTGACATTTGTGATCATTTATCTAACGTGCAGATCTATAGCCTTGGGTCATCTTCCCTACAGCAAGGCTATTCTTCTCCGAAGTCGAAGACCAACTTGGAGAACAATAGTCTTGCTGTAGGGATTAGATTAACATCTCCTGTTTTCATCGTCATGTTGTCCAGAAACAGTGATACGTTAAGCCAATGTTGGTTTAATGTTGGTCCACCGTGTCCGACTCTGGCCAGCCGACGAGGGGTATGCTGGGTGAATTAGAACTGACCCCCTTGCAAACGCAAGACGTCTTCGACCCGTTAACCTCTCCCACTCAGTTGCCAGAAGAACGTATCTGCTTACTTGTAAACCAAGCAGATACTGCGTTTTGGCTTTGCACGACAGTTTTGGTGCTTGTTTTCGATATTTCACAGCCATAATAATATTGTGACGATTGCTAATGTTTTTATTAAACACGCAGTTCCAAACACTGCATGAATAACGACAAACATTATACAGCGGCATAACGTTGGTGCAACGTTGTAGAAAGCTTGCTGGGTGCCCCTGGTGCTGGACAAATGATTTATTTTTTTATCAACCAGAAAGCTTCGCCGCAGATGTTGTTATAATGTTGTATTGTGCAGTTTTTATATTGTATTGAATGTATATAACAAATGTCGTATTATTATATAGCCACAGTTTTCAACATGAACATTCCTAGTCAACACGATACAACGACCCAACGTTGGCCAAATGTTGGGCCTTCATCTGCGACGATGGCCCAACATTGTGCCAACATTGGTTCGTTGTGTCGTGTTGACTGGGATTGCGGGAGTTACGTGATCTGTGGATTGTTCTACAGACAAACAACAGTAACTGCTTACTTGAAAACTAACCATTTACTGCTATTTGCTTCTCTTGCGCAGTGTTACCACGGTAGCAATCATAATATGTCGGATACCTTGATCTAAACAAAAAAAACAGTATCTGCTCACTTTTCAAGTAACCAGATACTACATTTAGGCTTTGCAAATCAGTGGAAATATATCTAGGCAAACTCCGCCACATTATGTGAGCTATTCTCTCCTGCAAGGCAAACAACAGTAGCTGATTACTTGATAAGTAAGCAGTTACTGCCGTCTGCCTCTGTGTGACAGTATTATCAGCCGTTTATATACCGACATTGTCCGTCTTTAGTGTGGTGCCTTTAAACACGCCAGGGAAACATTGGTTTGATGATGGGTCAACATCATAGACATTGTAACATCATCCAACCAACCCTTGGCCAATCATTCCGTCTAAACTGGGCCCAGGTATTTGTTTTGATACTTAAAGGGGCATGCCCAGGTCTAAAATCATCAAAAAATCGGTGATTTTATTTTAGCTTAATAATATGACCATATGATGTAAACATGACCATGGACTAGAACTGCAAAAGTTTTTTTTAAAAATTTTGTGCTGCGCATTCACCAGTTAGGCTAGATATAGAGCTGAAATACCTGATTTCTAATTATTGACAACCATGTCAAAAATAAGAAATACGGGAATTTCGTCTCTATATCTAGCCTAACTGATAAGTGCGCAGCACAAAAATTAAAAAACTTTTGCAGTTCTAGTCTATTGACATGTTTACATCATATGGACATATTAACAAGCCAAAATAAAATCACCGATTTTTTTATGATTTTAGACCTGGACATGTCCCTTCAACGTTTACCAAGAATATAAAACATGCAAAAGGACTTTTTTCTTGCTTTTATACAATCATGCCTACTTCCTGTCTTATGTAGTTGTCTTTTCCATTGCATCATCCGCACTGTAGTCCCTTTATCATGTGTATCATGGCGATTTTTTTTCAATGATATGATGAGCCATATTGCAAACATTTTATATCTCATGTGCCTTATTTTAAAACTATATATATATATGTGCTATTTTGTTACTCTGGCATGTAGATATAATTAGGTAGGTGTATTCGCATTGTTAAGGTGCCTTCGTAGACCTACATTGTTGTAATTAAGTCACGTAAAAACACACCTTCGTCCTGTGTAATTTGTCAAGCTCACAACACTGATTTAACAGCTTAACACTAGACAACCATCGGTAACCGTTGGCCCGATGTAAAGCAAATACACCATGCTCTTCTGATTAGGCCTACCTGTTGGCGTTTTGTGCTGGGCGTAGATAATAATATTTCCTGTTATCATCTTCCATCACAAGGCTTCACCCATCAAAGACGAGATTAATATAATGCTGGTTCAATGCTTAGCCACGTCTGCGACTTTGGCCCAACAATATAACGACATTAGATTTATCTCGTGCTTGCTTTGTAATGGGTGAATATAATCTTCACTTCTTTTTAACATGTTTAAAGGGACATGTCCAGGTCTAAAATCATCAAAAAATCGGTGATTTCATTTTAGCTTAATAATATGACCATATGATATAAACATGTTCATAGACTAGAACTGCAAAAGTTTTTAAATTTGTGTGACGCACTTATCAGTTAGGCTAGATATAGAGACGAAATTCCCGTGTTTCTTATTTCTGACATGGTTGTCAATAATTAGAAATCAGGAACTTCGTGTCTATATCTAGCCTAACTGGTGAATGCGCATCACAAGAATTAAAAAACTTTTGCAGTTCTAGTCTATGGACATGTTTATATCATATGGTCATATATATTATTAAGCGAAAATAAAATCACCGATTTTTTTATGATGGTCTGGGCATGTCCCTTTAAGTAGGAACAACACTACACCATTTCGTGTATTGATTATTTACCCCCCTCTCCCAGAGCACGAATCAATGGCTTTGTTTTCATAAATTGCATATTATGCAATATTTAAAGTCGAAATATTTTTTGTGCATTTTTGTATTAAAAATGTGAAATATTATTGTGCACTTGCTAGTGTTTTAGTTGTTATATTTTGATTCGATTATATACGTATGCCTTGAAACATACAGTATTGTAAATCATTATCACGCCTTCGAAACACAATAATAATCGTGAGCACCGATAATACGTTGTTATAGCTTTTGTTTTGTGGGAATGGCAGAAAATGCGTTTCTCGTTTAATTCACCGTGTGGGGCTACTGGTTATACGTATTCAGTCGTATTTACAAGTAAGCAGATACTGCATTTTGGTTTCGTATTCAGCAGTATTATAACGTCTATTCATGCAGCAGAATCTGTACATTGGAATACATGTTGATCCGACTACCTTGTTTATAATCATGGTAATGTAGTACCAACATACACTCATATAAAAGATGTAAATCTATAGGCTAGCACTATATTGTAGGCTATATGGCCCACAGATATGATTGACAACGAAAACAGTACGTTTAAATATGAAAATATAACAGGATAAAACAGCTAAGAATTATTTGTCATAATAGTTTATTCCCAAGAAAAAAACAAGCTCGTGGAAACAAAACAAATACACATGATAACGATTAATTATTCTTGCATTGGTCAAATATATAAAATATAAAAATACAAAATGCATTATTTACAAAAAAACGAAATATAAATACTTTCTTCGTCACCAATATTTTTGAGCTATATATATTCATTTAAATGAATATATATAATGTAATATACAATTCATAACATGAAGCGTTATAATAATCAGTATTTACATATATACATTGTTCAAATGCAGAGATCATTTAAAGTGTACAGTGTGTATTTTAAAGAAACACCAGGAACCAGTACATTCAACCTGTGATTTTTTGTAGGTACGGATACCACCTTGATACAGATGACAATTATTTTCGGAAGTTTTACAATAGAATATTACACAGCTGCAATGTGAATAAATATATATCAATGTCTAACATACCGAGATTGATATTTGGACAATGCTGTGAGGATATTTATACGATTGTATTTTGTCATCAATTTTAAAAGTATAAAACGCACACATAGAACACTTGATAGGCCTATATAATTGCAAAGATATGTCGCTTAATTCGGAGTATTTTTTATCAATCATATCAGTCTACCGGCAAATCAATCCCAGTTAAAATTGAAATGTTTCCAGTTACAAGTACGCATACTACCGCACACTAAGACCTCCTTCAGGGGTAGACAGGGTTGGCCGCCATGTTTGGGAGAAGTGATGACGTCACGAGTGCGGGACTGCTCACCATATCCGCAGCTGACGCTGCAGGGGGTCCAATCTGACCATTCTGAAATCTGGCAGTCCACAATACGACCTGAAACACAGTAGGATACATAATTATGGTACATGTAATTGGACATAATACAGTTAAAAAGCGTACCAATTATTTTTTTAATCAACACAAGACCTAGGCCTAATCGAAGGTTGTTTTTGGTAGACAATGCACATTTTATATTTTGCCTGGGCAGTCACCTGCAAATGAGGGGCTTAGCCCTAGGATTGGTGAGTGGTAGATGGTCACGTATATATCAGTTAGCATAATCATGATAATGGTTATATTTGCTTATGAAATCGATCACCTTTACTGACCATAAATACACACCTGTTGTTATTAACCCAATTGCTAGGCAAAAACGAAAAACGATGTTTTTATAATAAAAAAAGGCTTGACGAATACCTGATGAGTGCGTTTTAGGCGTCTTTTTGCGTCTGTCGTTCTTTGGCTTTTTATTTTTTGGATGTTTGCGGTGCTTTCTCACTTTATCAGTCCTCTTTTTGTTGTTGGTTTTACGTTGCTGTTTGGGTTGACGTTTGCGGCTGGTTACTGTCTCATGGCGTGTGGTTTGTGTAGTGGTTTCTGTGTTCATCTGTGCCGGATCGTCAGCCACAAGGTGTTTCTCACCCTTCCAGATTATCGCAGTTTCCTGAAGGTTCTTCTTTTTAAGGTCTGTATTCGATTCTGCGTTGTCATCATCTTCTTGAATCCTTTTCTCCATCTTTTCTTGTGAGATTAATGACGTGTCTTTCTCGTGAACACTTCTATAAACCACCTCTGGCGAGCTCAGCTCAATACGCCTCATAGACACTGACGCCAACTTTGGTAATGACTTCAATTCAGGATAGAAGAAGGAATTTGCAGGATGACTCGGCTCTTTAGATGTGATTTCTGTAATGGGTTTTCCAGGAACCTCTTGCCAGTTTGGTGACGTGAAAGTAAACCCCTTATCTGTTCCAGCATCCATAGGAACCAAGTCCAAGGTCACTTCATCCTTCCACTCGTCGCCATTACACAATTCTATGCTGTCCAGTCCAATGAACCAATCAGGACTTGGTATTATCTTTATTAGGGCAGAAACCTGTAATCATTAAAGCAAAAGTGAGAAATTCTGGCCACGACGAAACATGATGTTTACTTGTTTGTCCTGATAGTACACCAAAGTGTACAATATTTTGTCTCTGCGTTTCAAAAGACTATGCCCAGGTGTGTGATAATATCTATCAAGATAAATATCTTTTTTATGAGTTAAAGTAAAGGTAATTAAAATTGTCAATGCTGTACGCACTGAATCCAAATGCAACAATTTAAGAATTTTCCTGTTGTTTTGAAGTAGTGGTTCACTGTGAACGGTTAACGGCATAAGGATATACCCCAAAAGCACTGCGCTTGTCAAAGTGATAGTAATGATAAATGCCACCTGGTGAATATTATAAAATAAACAGCCATTGGAGTACCGGTAAGGCCTTCAACCCATAAAGCGGTTAAATTATAGAATTTAATTTTTCACCCACTTAAACTTACTTGTACGTATCTTCTACAGCGACCCACAATTTCAAGTGGGTAACAAATACTCATTTCAGACCAAGTAATTTTATATCTTAATGTATAAACACGCATTTCATTCCAAATAAACATGATAACTGTGATTTACCCTGCTAATTATAAATTAAACCGATTATAAACGACTATGGTTGTGCTTAGTAATGTATTTACCTTGGACCTGTGTAGATCGACCAGTAAGCATGAGGACTCTTCTCCCACGCCCACGGGGATGTTACGGGTTGAGAATATATCCAGTATATCCTGCTCTCCCTGTACTTCCTCATCCAGGAGAGTGGACGTACCCCTCTCCACAAACTCCTTCACTGACCGTGAAGCCACACTGCCCAGCCTCCACATGTTGTACTCACTGCCGTGTGATCGCCCTGTAACGCAAAGGAATATACTGAAAGTCAGTACAATAGCTAGAACACTCATGTCTATATTACAGTTTTTTCATCAGCTCGATCGCGTGCATCCTGTTTTCAAAAGGTTTATGTCCTCAAATCCGGGCCACAGATATTTGTCGTAAATCAAATTTGAAATTCCACCTAATTTCTAGTCACTTTTTAATCATTTTTACACATGACGAAGTTGTGTCTCTTTGCGAAGGACACTGGGGCTAAATAGTTTTTAAAAGGTTCAAGGAAGTCAAATCAATCAGCAAAACATCTTAGCCAGAAAGTGGTCATGAAAGTTAGGTTTTTCACCCTACTAATATGAAGTTGTGTCTCGCTTCCGTGATCTACAACTTCAATTGGATAAGATACATAGCTCAAACCTGTGGTATTTAGATGTACCGAGGCTACATGACACGATCGTAGATATTTGTCGTAACTTTGAAATTCCACGTAATATTTAGTCCCTTTTTTATCATTAACTAGAGTTATAGCATATACATTTTCACCCACCTAAATTATGTCTCGCTTCCGCGATCCACAACTTCAACTGGGTAAAATGGTATGTTTATAATTCAGAAATCTGGGACGTAAATGTAGGCCTACATGTCATGATCGTAGTTGGTGTACGTATTTAGACATACTTAAATTGTACGATAAAATGCGTATAAAGTAAGAGGCAATTTATGTACATTTGGTTTTCTAACATTATACCTGAATATAAACCATTCAAGACCAAAAAAAATAAATTAATGCAAGAGGAAAAATAGTGTGGTTCAAATGGCTAGAATGACAAAATGGCATGTTTCACATATGAATGCTAGGAATAATATGAAATTGCATACTTTGTTTTGGTACAGTCGCAAGAATTTTAGAATCACATATCCCATATTTATAGTGCAAGTGCAAATGATAGGCCTAGGCCTAATATAAAAGGATCACTCGTAAACGATCTTATATACGTTTAAAGGCCCAGTTCACTCACGACACAGAATAAACCCTACTTTGTGAATTACTAAAATAGAGCCTACAGCTCGGCGTAGGCTACTGTAGGTGTCAAATTAATATTATGATAAGTTGAGCATGTTAACAGTGATTAAATGTGTATTGTCAAGTTATGTTAATTCATTCAAAAAAAGATGATGGTAAAAGCTGAAGCCCCAGATTTGTTCCCAATACAACGAAAGCGGCATATACGCCGTAGATAATATACAACATTATGTCCTGCAAAGGAAACAGGTACAGGACCTGGTGTTAGCATTTACACGATACCTATTATCAAATTATTGGGCTGTCTCCCTTTAACACGTCTGTGATTGATATCTCCCGTTGATCAGCTGGGTTAAGGACTCAGCCATTAGAACCTTTGAAAACAGAATAATCTGCCACCAGGTGGGAGTGTTTATCACGGAAGATTAACCATGTGGTGTCGCACTCTATAGATATGCCCTAACCATAAAACATGAGACATCGGCACAACGTTAATTTACTGTTGGGCCGTCGTTGTAGACGGTAGGCCAACAGTAAACCAACGTTGGGCCGACGTATCATGTTTTCTGGGTATATATCTCAAGATAAAATGATATAATCGACCACAAATAAAAAAACAACGAAGTCACTTTGGGTCACGAGCTATTACGAAAAAATAGTAAATTTGTTTTTTTTTAACACAGGGCCAGTATTCGTCCGTGCAACTGCTTTAGTAAGCAGTTAACATTAATGCCTTCTGGCTTTGCAAGCAGTATCAGGGATGTAAATACTGGCAAACGTCGACAGGGATATTATTGTGGATAGGCTACATTATATTGAGGTAGGCATACTTTGATAATCCTTGGTATTTATATAATAATACTCGAGATGAATTCAGCGCTTAAACAGTCAGGGGTACTTGAAGTACTCTCCGTTTGTAAGTGATTCAGCAGGTAAAGTGGTCATAAGAGAATCATCAAGTACTCTCGCTCAACAGCTGTGACCTTCTGGAGAAGTATCAAGTACTCCAAAGAATGCCAAGAAATGATGTAGGTTTGGGATTGTTGTTTCTTGTTATGCAGCTAACGCTCAACGCAGCTTATGTTTTTGTTTTTTGAAATTTGCAAAGATATACAGGAAAGTAGAAAACACATTTTTTTATGCATGACCTTTAAATAGGCTATATTTTATAGAAAAAATTATGAGCGCAATTTCTAATCACAAGAACGACAAGCATATTATTATAAACTAGCCTAAATTAAAATGAAATATAACATATCCTTCTGGTGATAAATGGCGGACTGTAATGAATGAATAGGGGTTTCGCCCATCTTTGTGCATGAATAGGCTAAAATGGGTCAGGAAAACCTTCCCAGGATAATGAGATGAATGATAGGACACAGTCTGCCCTCTAGACACAGGATTCGATATTCGATCCCTGGCGGTTGGAGGCTGAACACGCTACCTCTCGGTCACGAAAGTTCCCTACGATATTGAATATTCACGAGTGAGCAGGGAATAAACTGTTTCTTTGAAATCTGAATGCCAGAACAGGGGACGATCGAACTTGATATCTCTGACTTTCCAGAGTCCTAAACGGTGGACTAAACGGAAAGCTAATGTGAAGGCAATAATGTCTGAAGGTCATCTCCATGGACCGTGGCCAATTCCAACCAGGATAGATTGTGTGTCCAGGAATGGGCCAACGAGCACCAGAAAACACAGGACGTTGAGCCAATTGTGGCTTAATGTTGGGCCAGCATCCCAGACGGTGGTCCAATAATAATCTGACATTGGTTCGGCGTTCCGTGTTCACTGGATTGAGAAAACTTGTTTTCAGTGTCTCATAATGGCTGGACGGGCTTGTTTGATAACAACACAGACGTGTTTCCAGTAGCAGATGAACCATTGTCTAATGCTGGTTCACTGTTGGCTCGCAGCGAACAGCGTTGATTCAACGCTGGCCCAAGGTTTTTTTCTGCAGAATCTCAGATTGAGTGATCACAGGTTGCTCCACTATAACAATGTCATACAACATGATGGAAGACTATCCATGCAGTAAAAACAACAGACGTTCAATCATTGCTGGATTATTCCTTCGACGCTGGCCCAACATTAAATCAATATTGTGTTTTATTGCGATATAGGGTAGAGTGAGACAAAATGTCCCTGTGGTGTAACGCCCATCCCATAATTATGACCTCATCAGACAAGATCTTTTTTATTTTACGTCTTTCAAATAGAGCTTATACGTTGTAATATATCATTTTACACTTATTTTAAAAGTAACATGGACATTTGCACATGAGGAGTAATATTTTTTCAAAAAAAAAAAAAAATTCAAGGCATTTTCAAACTGCTTGAGTAATGAGATAGCGAGGTAAATGGGGTTTTAGGCGACCTTTGTGCACATACATGTATCTATGCTAAACTGGTGGAGGAGAACCTCCTGAGTATGTTAAGATGAATGAGATGACACAGCCCTCCAGACACAGGATTCAAAATTCGAGGCCTGGTGGTCTGAGGATGAGCACGCTACCCAGGTAACGAGGGAAAAGATGTAAAGGCATGTTGTATGAAAAAATAACCAACAAACGCCCATGCACACGTGGTGCAAAACGCCCATGACTGGCATACAGTCTTAAGTCCACTGTCGCCTGCTCTATTTTGTCCATTAATTAATCATAGAAATGGTAAATGAGGGACACAATTAATTTATCGGTGGTTATGGAAATACATAGTGTAATAATTAGCATTGCTGAAATGATGTTATTCAAAATGACTCCACATCAACAGATAAACGACACACGTGTGTGTTCACCTGCATGTTCAAATCTCCATGTTAGAAATGAACCCACAGTCCCTGGTTTCACCAGCCTGACTTAAATAAGTCAAAATTAATTATGTCTTAACTATCAACACGTGATAACGCCCCAGCCAATCAGCAAGCTTATGACCGACTGAAGTCCACGTACAGTTGGTGAGACCGGCCTCAGATTTGGATCAGTCGTAATGTCCAGGGCAGCCGGATGGATCTGGATATGAAGAGCGGGCGTGTTTGAGCGACCCATCGCAGAAGTGTACGCGAGCGAAAAATCGAGTAAAAATATGTGGACTTGTATGATCAAAGGAACCACTGAGAAGATGTGAAAAAGTGCCTGACGTGCTCGATACCAGATGGTGCCATTTTCAGGTGCCATCTTAGCAAACCCGAGACAACGACCCAATGATGGGCCACCGTCTGGGACGGTGGCCCATCATTGGGTCGTTGGTCGTCGCTAGCATCCCAGACCACCTGGAAGAATGACGCAGGTCCTAGAAACTGGATGCCGAGTTGCTTCCAGATGAATGGGAGCCTATCAGGAAGTGTCATTGAAAACAAATAGGCAGGGATGAGCAAGAGCGTGCCTGCTAACAAGTGATGCTTGTCTAGCGTTGATCCAACTGTGGCTGGCAGCTTATTTAAATGCCGATTTTTGCGATTCTCGGAAGAAAACGGAACAGAATCAGCTGAGAAAACGTCCGGTGCCATCCTGCATGGTGAACAGGCGAGCTGAAAGGCCACTTATGCCATCACGCAAAGGCAAATGTAACTGCTTACTTGAAGTAAAGTAGAAGACGTAAAAATGTGGGTTTGGCGTCACCTGCTTATTTTTTCTGGTGGACATAGTCTGTACGCTGGGTTCCAGCAGTTTTGCGATAATTAAAATAGGATCGTAGGACATTATATGTGTTGTTTGTCAAATTTTTATTTTTCTTACGTCCACGAGATGATTATGTGGTTTTTTAGTGACATGTACTAGAGAAGAGCACTCAGGTCCATCTCGTGTTTCCAGTGACATATTTTTAGTCAGCTATACTATTAGATATCATCGTATTAAACTACACAATGTATGCCAAGTCAAAAGTCAGTCACTGCTTACCTGAAAACTCACCTAAATAGCTCCACAAACTCTAAATACTTAGTCCTACCTATAGTGAGTAGATACTGCCTTTTGGCTTTGCACGGCAGATACATTAAATGAATCGGGTTTTAGGCCACTTCTGTTTACATATAGGCTAAACTGGGCCAGGAGAACCTCCTGAGGATGTAATCGTGAGATGGATGAGATGACACTACCACCCAGACACAGTATTTGAAATTCGAACCCTGTCTGTCTGAGGCCGAGCACGCTATCTCTCGTTCACAGAGTTTCCCCACAATATTGAATCTTTACAAATAAGCGGGGAAGAAACCTGTTGTTTCTTTGACACTTGAAGGCCCGAGTAGGGTTAGAACGCGCGATCTCCGACTTTCCAAGCAAGCAGCCTTAACCACTACACCAGGGTCCCCGCCCCTACTGGGAGCCTAGCTCATTGGTAAAATCAAAATAGCCGGCTTATGGCCACTTCGACGTAAAGTTGTAGCATGACGTATCTAATTCGTCAGTACCATGTCACCATGACGTCACTGCATTAATACCATACTAAGGCAAACGGTAGTAACTACTTCCTTTTCAAATAAGCGGCTACTGCCTTTTGGCTTTACATAGCAGACTATAATCATGTACTAGCTTGGGTGTGTCAAACCAAGAGGGTGACCTCCAATTAAATTAAGGGTCAAGGTGTTTCCCGTGAAGGAATCAAGAAAACACCTGCTGAACCAGCCACCCAGCAAACACAATACATCGATCTAATGCTGTTTTGATGTTGGGCCGGCGTCAAAAAGCATCAAAATAGCATTGAGTCAATGTCTCGTGTTTGCTGGGCACTGCAGTCATGTAGTCCAGTCCCACAGATCTTATCAAAGCCCCACCCTGATAACACAACACAAATGCTGGTCCAACGTCTGATCACATTCAGCCAATGTTGCGGCAATGTCGCTCTTATTCAGGGAAGTTCTGACTGTGGGATATCGACCTTGATGCGGGATTTCCGGGTATGACCCAGATATCATTTTGCTGAAAAGCGATAAGTATGCTGTGTGATAAGATATCCACGCAGCTCACATCTTAGTAGGCCTACCGGTTTCTAGGAATGACGTCATCATGCAAATATAATGTAAACAAACTTAAAACTTGTATAATAAATTGATCAGACTTTAATCATTACATCGCTGGGACCGACTTTAGACGTCAGAACCTGACGTCTGTGGACGTCAGATTTTGACGTCTAAAATTGATCCCCGCACTGTAAGGGTAAATATATTTATAATGGCCGTGGATCCTTAACATAGTTATTCAAAATTAATGAAGTTTAAAGAACTAACTAATACTTATATGATGCTATTAAATTGAAAAAAAAACCGAACTGTGATATACTTTTATTAAGTTTGAATTTGATCATATGTTTACATATATAAAGTTGTAAAATATAGTCAACTGTAATAGAAAATTTCAATCATCTACTTTTTCTATAAAATCACGAGTTTTAAAATGCCTTTATAGAATATGGACAGGTGCATGTGCCTCTCTGTCGCCAGTCAAACTCATTTCAAAGGACATTCAAAGGGCACTATGCACGTAGTACTAAGTAAGCCAACAAACATAATATTGAGGAAGGTATCTGCCATGTAAAGGCAAACTGAAGTAACTGTTTACTTGACAATTGCCCAGTTACCGTTGTTGGCCTTGTCATTGCCATACTGCACCCTCAGGGTGTCAATTCCATTAGGTTGATAATGTGCCAGGACAACAAGATCTTATGACCTGGGCAAAGTCACGTACCTTTGTAACCTTAGTACCTAGAGGCACGACAAGAGCCATTTTTATTAGCCAATCAAATCACTGCTATTTGGGAGCGAAGTGGGTGTTTAACCCCTTAACCCTTTAGCCGCCAAATTATTCAATTTGAATTTTCACCCACTTGAAGTTGTGTCTCGCTGACGCGATCCACAACTTCAAGTGAGTGAAAATTATTTAGATTTGACAATATGAAGGTGAACTGTTTTCAAACATTGCTGATTGATGTCACATTTTATCTTTAACATGTTTAAAAGGTGGTACTTAATGTGCTTATAAAAAGTGAAAACCCGAATATATGCGACACCGGCGGTTAAAGGGTTAACCCTTTAACCGCCGGTGCCGCATATATTTGTTTTTTTCTCACTTAATTATTACCACATTCAGTACCTCCTTTTAAACATGGCAAGGCCATAACGTGACATCAATCAGCACGATTTGAACAGAGTTGACCTTCATTTTGTCAAATCTGAATAATTTTCACTCACTTGAAGTTGTGGGTCGCGTCAGCGAGACACAACTTCAAGTGGGTGAAAATTCCAATTGAATAATTTGGCGGATAAAAGGTTAAACCCTGACGAGGCATTAAAACAGCATTTTGCATCCCTGCAAAAACAGACCTAATTTTCGTACAACGAATGGTTTTAGAACGCAAATTTCCATGAAACTGGTTTACCAGTACATGGCAATTTTATTTACTTTTCACCCTCAGCAAATCGTTCACTACAAGTCGCGGCTTGTAGTGGATGAAGATGACTATGATAAATTCAGACTTGGAAGGGTTAAACATCCAATATTCGCACATGTCTGGTCTTAAATTAAACAAATATGGGTAATCTTCACCACAACTTTAATTGGATGAACATTTAAATATGATAACGGGTAGACGGTTAATGTAGGACCAATTTAACTCGAATAGAAAATTAAATATGGATAAATTCCTACACATTTTCCAACGTTATAACCCTACATAGTATTATAAGAGCCGTTAAACTCGGTGAATAAATGATTACAAACGGTGTAAACTTGAAAAGAAAAGCACATAAATTGTGTTAAAAATGACTGTTTTAAAACCTCTCTTTTCATTGGCCTAGCTTAATTAAGCAGCATTCAAGATATTTCGCTTATCTGCGAATACATAAAGCTGAGCACACCATCTACATGTCCCTCAAGACCGAATTAAAGACGATTCGTAAGTGCTGGCAAAACATTTACAGAGACGCTTCGGAGACCAGAAATTTTTCTCAACCAGCAAATATCTCAATCCTCTAATCTGTTATAAAAGATGATAGATTGGGATTTTTCAAAACATAACGACCAATCTGTTGTCAATCTGCTCTGATAATTGGTTGTAACATCTTGTAAGGTAATAGAAGATCCTCCAATCTGTCATGAATTCATACACTATCTGTTCAGCAGATAGGGAATCTGGTTTACCTGGTTAGTCAATCTGTTCCCAGCAAATACGAGAAGCTCACCCGATGTTCGTACAACGTTGTTTCGGCGTCGTAGACGATGGACCAACATTGTACCAACATTGGGTGAATGTTTCGTGTTTGCATGGGTAATAACTCAGCCTTGGTCTTTTTTGGGCTCCGCGGGAAAGGCATCAAGGAACCACATGGGAACGGTATGGCAGTGGCTCCATATCATGGGGGTAACCAAATCGGCTTTTGCCCAAAAAACCTTACTTCTGAATACCGTTTCAGAATAATCATTGTAGTTTGCACAGAGATTATAGATGCAATGATTGTAAATCAATATTGAAATTTCCAAAACAACCTTTGGTATTATCAAACACTTTATATAAAGTTCTTGGTATTTTCATTCCGATATAGCTCTGTATAAGAGATGTCCATGCACCTGGTATTACCATGGAATTAGTAGAGTCTCCATGGTATTACTTTCACACGACGACTCTGCAAGCACCACATTTTTTTCCAACGATGCCTTTCACATGTATTACATATTATATGTTAGGTAAAACACTTTGCATCAGTTCAATTGGCTACTGAAACTATTGTTTAAACAAAGTCAATCATATTTCACTCCGCAATGAGTGAAGTATCATAATGTGCCATCACGGCAAAAACAAAACATTTGTATAACATTTGTACAACGTCGGCCTAACGTCTTCGACGTTGGTCCAACATTGTACAAATGTTATACAGCTGGGTTTTTTTGTGATAACGGCACAGACGGGCCCGAGGCTGTCACCCCAGGCGGCCAGCTCGTCATCAAGCGTTACAACACAATGCTGATGAAGTGAAGCATTCGGTCACTGAACCAGACATATGAGCTTACCTGGACTGCCCGGCAAAGATCATACGGGGGCCAGCATTAGCCCACAGTTTTTATTGTTCAGAACGTGAGATTCAGTATGACTACAATGTATGACTACAATCAATAATTGAAATTGTCCGCTGTCCAGAAGTACAAAACAATTAATACTGGTTTTATCCTGAGGTGTGCCAAGTCACACGTGTCTGTAATGTATCAGCGGTCAAATTGATTGATTATACAATTGTTTTTTATTTTGTATATAATGTGTTAATTTTAATTGATCTAGTATTAATGTGGCTACAGCAATGTCTACCACGCTTTAAATCCTCAATATTCTCTCGACGGTTTGTAGATAATTGCAGCCAAAATCCTTATCAGGTGGAATTATTATACTTTATTATATTATTATACTATAATTACCATAAGAATAAAAATAAAGTTGAAAAAATTAAACTTTTGGATTCGGCTGGGTTCGAATCTCGGATGACGGGTATCATGGTTGTGTATAGTGTTGCGGTGTATAGTGTTGCGGATGATACTGTGCACAATGAACATAATGAAGAACTCGTGATGACATTCGAAATAAAAAGAGTAGGTCCCGATTTCGGGCTTCCTGACATCATGATATTTCTACAGAATGCATTAATTCACTCACTCACTCACTCACTCACTCACTTACTCACTCACTCACTCACTCACTCACTCACTCACTCACTCACTCACTCACTCACTCACTCACTCACTCACTCACTCACTCACTCACTCACTCACTCACTCACTCACTCACTCACTCACTCACTCACTCACTCACTCACTCACTCACTCACTCACTCACCACTCACTCACTCACTCACTCACTCATTCACTCATTCACTCAAATTTAAATTCAAATCACCCTTTTCCTTAAACAATGTAAAACTATATAGTAAAGCTATAGTTTGGACAATTATAAATGCTCACCTATGAGTCTGCTCCACTGTGCATTAGGGCGGTAGAGCGGATACTGTTTGGGAAAATCATCCCGTGACCAAAAAGTTGTCAGTGTCAGATTATACTTTGCCAGGTGATCCACTGTGCATGAGTTCGAATCCGTACTTGCTGGTCGACTGTGTGTCACACTGCTGAGTGCCAGGATGACCAGGAAACACACCAGCTGAGCAATAGCCATTATGTGCTGGAAACAAAAGATTTCACTCTCGAGATACAATCAAGTTATTGTTGCTTTCGTCAGCCTCTGATTTGCAGTTGCTCTTCAGTTAAATTTTTCTTGGTTATGTTTCTGCAATGCTTTAAACACTCTTTATATACCCTCTCCTAACGTTGTGTGGTGCAAAAGACAGACAGCAGTAACAGCTCACTTAAAAAATGAACATTTACTGCTATTGGCTTGCTGACCTCCTACAGATGCCCCCCACCATTACCAATTTTTCCGCCACCCCTCCCCTCAACAGCTGCCAAAACTCTCTGACCTTCTTCCGCATACTTCTCTGCAAAGCCAAAATGCAGTATCTGCTTACTTGAAAAATAAGCAGATACAGCCTTTTGGCTTTGCACGACAGAGCAGCAGCCACTGATCCGAGGCGCACAGGAATAATCGTCTCTCTCGTGGAAGCTGACCCAGATCGCGAATTTCTCATTGGTCAACAGAGTCCGCGTGGCCAATAGGAGGACCGTGATATGGGAGAGCTTGAAAACCATCGTTTTGACTACCTGGGTTCGTAATTCGCAAATATTCACTTTATAAAGATGTGTGTGACCTTAATATGCTAATTGAACCCACAGGTGTGATTATAGCTAATTATGCCACCTCTTTCCTCCTCTGAGAGCGTAATTAAGTGGAATTATTAATTGTTTCATACATTATAGCACGAAGTTTAAACCTCTAAAACGCAATATTAAATCAACTATACATATTTGTAAAGACACAGATGAGTGCGGTTTTAATATAATAAGATAAAATTACTTTAAACAATTTACGCTAGTTTCCACCGAATTGTAGTGAAACGCAGCTTCCAACACGTTTTCTAGCAATAATGCAAAGGGAATCCTGTAAGAGGGGTGGGGGGGGGGGGGGGGGCAGAGATTTTGACCGGACCAGCTGGAACAAGAGACTGCGATAGGAGGCCCGCCCAAATCTACGATCCCCGCACCCAACCAGATACTCTGGCGCAACGTTGGGTCAATGTCGTGCCAGCGTCTGAGACGCTGGCACGACATTGAACCAACGTTGCACCAGAGTGTCTGGTTTTGCGATCCCAGGCACGGCGCGCAGACTCGGCTGTCGATCAGTGATCAGGATCCGAACTCAAAACGCGGACGCCCGACGCCGACGACTCAATGCTGGCTGACCGTCACAGACGCCGGCCGTCAATCAGCCACTTTTATGCCAGCACTGGATTCTCAACCAGCACCGGGATCCTGGGGGGGGGGGGGACTATTGTGTTGTACCAGATAAGAAAGCGAACCAGAAATTGTCCATTTAGCGCTGTGCACGTATGTTTTCCCCTTCTGAATCCTGCGGCGATTATTAAGCCTGATTTGTCAGACAACTGATATGAGCTGTTGCTTTGAATCAGCACGTCTGCCAAAACATATCGTTTGCTTAGCAGCAATAGAGAGGGATGAGAAGGCCCGCCACGTGTACAATGACTTGTTTTTTGGTGAGTGAATTGTACGCCATTTAGTAAACAATAAACAACGGAAATTTAAAAAGCCATTAACGTGATCGCTGCCAATAGATCATTCATATTCTTGAATATGTGTAGCAGGAGACCAATACACTTGTATGTGGATTATTAAGTCACCATCTATTTTTCCATGCAAAACCAAAATTACTAGTAAGCATATATACGATTTTTTGACTTTGCAAAGCAGTATTCCCTGGTCAGCAAGTTTTATGACTGAAAATCTGCTTACTATCGAAGGATCAGGTCTTCTTCTGCAGTTCTTCATTTAAAGACATTTGAGCAGTTCAGTGACCATGATAGCCACTTGAAATTTAGAACCATAAATGCATCATCATAAAAATTGCTTCAATCCTACTGCGTGTGCTATTAACTATAACTGATTGTGTGGTGTGATAAACTCATATGTAGACCTACACTTCCCATGCTGTATTGACTGTCACCCCCGGTCTGGTTCGAGCACTGAATCACGTCTGGTTCGAGCACTGAATCACGTGGACGGCCTTTGAGAAGTTTGGCCCGTGGTGCAGTTTGTTGACGGCAACCAACACAAGACGTTAGCCCAATGTTGGCTGCGATGCTGGGCCAGCATAGTGCCTACATTGTGCCAACATCGTGCGCTTGCCGGGCATGCACACATTCGTTTTTTCTGAGAATTTGCTGGAGCCGTTCCAGAACGTGAAACAGATTGTAGCAAACATGAGACAATGAGCCCATGTTTGTTTAAAGCTGGGTCAGCGTCGAAGACGGTTGGCCAACCCTCAACTAATGTTGGGTAAATGCCTAGATTTCTCTGTAGCAGATTAAGCACCAGTCTCTTCCTATAGCAAGCATTTGGCGTTGGCCCAATGTTGGTTTAACGCTGCTCCCCTAAAGCAGCTACACCGTCTTCTTCTTCAGCAACAAGTTACAGGTACCTTTGCCACAACATCTGAGTCTAATTCTACGTAAGGGATATCTTTATCTTCAGGAATCATTTACACTCTCCTTCTTTGATAATATTATTACCCACTTGCGAAACGCAATCTTAGATGAGAGAAACATTAAGCATACCAATGTTTATCGCAATACTACCTGAGCGAACATCACGAGGTACTCACCCGACGCTATTGCAATGTTGTGCTCTGATGATGTATCGACATTGAGCGTTGGACTAAGGTTAACTGTTAGTACGTGGTGGTTACGTCTACGTGCTTTCCGTGCATAAATATACTGATTATACACATTATTAATATGAGTGAACACGATAAAAAACGCATTGTTTAACCCTTTAAGCCCTCATGATGCATAAAAGCATCATTTGACAACCCTGAAAATGACTTAATTTCCTTACGCCTAGAGGTTATAAAAAGAAAATCTCCATGAAACTGTTTCACCAATACATGGTGATTTTCGTTAATTTGTCACCCTCTTCAAGTCATTTTCATTCATTACAAGTCGAGAATTGCGACAGCAATTCCCGGCTTGTAGTGGATGAAAATGATAATGGTAAATTCAGGCCTGAAAGGGTTCAAATATATTAAATTGTAGTTTCTGTCTTTCTAAATATTTATATTGATAAATCGAAGACAGTTTTAAAAATGTAGAAGAAGGCATTGTACTATGATGAAGAAGTCGTAATAATTATGGAAGTGATTCATGAGTAGGGCGGGGGCCCTAGGGTAGTGGTTAGCACCGCTGCCTTTCACGCCAGAGTTCGGGGTTCGGTTCCCGGTCTCGGCGGTTTGAAAGAGACAAAAATGTTTCTTCCCCATCCACGTGTGAAAGTCAGTATTGTGGGGGGCCTCCGTGACCGAGAGGTAGCGTGCTCGGCCTCAGACCGCCAGGGCTCGAATTTCGAATCCTGTGTCTGGAGGACAGTGTCATCTCAATCATCTCACCATCCTCAGGAGGTTCTCCTGGCCCAGTTTAGCCTATATGTGCACAAAGGTGGCCTAAAGCCCGATTCATTTCATTTCATTTTATTTCATGAGTAAAATAATAGAAAACAATGAGCTGCGGAGAAAATTAAAAACGATGGAGGCAATGCATGATTATTATGAAAGAAAGTCACGAACTGTTGATTCAAGTCAAGGAGAACTGTGAACGCAAATCAAATGCGGTAGAAACACGACAAGAACGGCTTTCAGCGAGATGTGTATACCCGTACTCAATACTATAGAAGCAAGGTATTACCAATCTGAAAGCAAGGAATGAATAACTTGGAAACACATCTGGGAACTGTGTGAGGCTATATGAAAGCAATAAAGACCTGCAGAAGCAGGTCACGCAATGTACATGCAAGTCAACAGCTGTATAAGCAAGTCAAGAACTGCGAAAACAATGATTTCAAGTCAAGTAGGCTTACTGTATAATGTAAGTAGAAGCAAGTCAATGACTCATCAAGGACTGCAGAAGGACTTCAAGAGCTGTAGAAGCACGTCGGGAACTGTAGAAACAAGTCAAGTACTGCAGACTATAAAAACAAGCCGAGAACTGCAGAAGCAATTTAATGACTGTAGAAGCAATTTGTAAAAAACAGTGTATAAGCAAGTCAATAACAGTAGACGCAAGCTAATAACAGTGGCAGTTTTTGAAAGATGTGCATCAATATGTCTTGATGACGACATTACCTTTCCATTCAATTCAATTCAATTCACGAAATTCACTTTTCAGAAGTTCCATACTTCTTTTAAAAAAACATTTATGATAAATCATGCTAGTAATAAATAATAAAGCCAGCACATTTACGTTTACTTGGCTGATAGTTCCAGCATCTTAATAGATGTATTACAATGACTACTCCCCTGACACAATCTGCTAAGTTGTAGCCAGTAGATTGTGAACTAGGACAATTATCATCCAATTCTGCTGACTCATCATGCAGTCTTCATGGAAAACGATAACCGTCCCAGAACACTGGGTCAGTGCTGGGCCAATAGCAAAGATGATGGCTCAACATTTCACAAACATTGAGGCAATAATACAGCTTGTTTTTTAATATTTTAACCAGACACAAGACATCTACATTTACAAACACAGTCGTTCTTGAATTCTACTCGATTGGAAATGGGAATCGAATGTTGAGTGTATTAGCGAAATAATGGTCGAGTACTGCATGTGAGCACATTTAAAACAACCTGTATATAATAGACGTATTGTTGTCTGCACATGCAATTTCATTGACCATTCCGAAATATAAAAAACAATGTAAAGCGTGTGAGGTAATTATTCATCACCAGCTGGGCCATTGTCGTTGTGTTAGCAAATTGTAGTCAGTTGAGGTCCTGCTCTAAACAACTGATAATCAGCTATATTGGCCTATATCGTCATTGTTGTGCCGATCCTATATAGGTACTCATTTGCCGACTCACTGGGTCAAAGGTCGTTATTAATTTACAGACTCTATGCTGCCGTAACTAATTTATCTAATACAACATAATCGTCGGATGTTTGTTGGTCTGCTGTAGAAACTGTAACGAATATAATTATATGTAAATGTTATTTTCAGGCCTTTTGTGACGAATTATTCTGTCAACGTAGTGGTAACACTTCACCTGCTGCGAAATGTAATTAGTCCGTGTTTATAAATAAAAAACACAATTTAGAAATGTTTTGTATCAAATTAAATTTTAACCTACTTAAATTTTTGGTTCGTGGTAGCAAGCACAGCTTTAGGTGGGTGGAAAATTGAATTACTCGATTTAGCGCTGGGTTAAGGATTACCATTATAATTATATCAGTGTCATTATAACAGAAAATGTAGCCCCCTCCCCCTACAGTCCATCTCAAACTTTTAACACCGAAGAATAATACCAAGAGCTTATTAAGCATTATTTATTGTATTGTGCTGGTTAACTAATCAGCTCATTTTTTAATTATGAAATAAATCATCCCTGAATAAACTTGAGGTGACTACTAATTCTACAAGTTTCCAATTACCCAATTATAAGGACAGCACGATCTGGAAAGGTATGTACGTGAGCTCATTTTGATTTTTACAGTTTGAGTGGGTTGTTCTTACCATGTTACATGTTTAATGCGGTAAAACTGAATTAAGGACAGTTATTACAGTTATGGTTTAATTTATGCACGAAAACATACACAAATATTTTGAATTAAATGTAAATAATTTGTAAAAGAAGTTAAATAACTATATGTAGGATATATCCCCGTACACGCAGACCACGCACGCAGACCTAAATGTGGTCAAATAATTCAAGCGAGACAACTTGCCAAGAAAGTGTCAAGCAACTAAACAACTGTGTATGTTGTTGTCTTTAGGGTAGACGAAAAGCCTCGTAAATCTGAAAATCAACATCTTCGCGATCAACGAACTTTGAAATATGGAGCCAGGCGCGCTTGCCCTGTCAAAATGGCACGGTTATTCTGACGTGTAAAGGCAGATAAAAGTAACTGCTTACTTTTCAAGTGAGCAGTTACTGTTGTTTGCCTCTGTACTGCAGCCTACAACTTTGACGCGGTCCCCGGATTTAGGTGAACTTGTTTTCCCAAGTACTTAATGCACTCCTGCATTCCTCACTGATTGAATGTATTGGCTCACTAAACAACCTGAGTCAAAAGTGGACTGCCCACATCAATTCACAGGCGAAAACTGGGCAGTTGGTAACACATTTCAATAGTTTGTCTGTTGTTTACCTAATAGTCCAGTAATTGACATGAACCCAGACATTTTTCTATAAAAAGCCAGTTTGGGGTTCAGTGACTTTCGCGATGTGCCAGGAAACATCCAAAAAATCAACTAAGATCAACCGTGGGAAAAGCCATTTTATAGATGAGATCTATACTAGGGTTTACATGGTCAATGAATACAAAGAAACCATTTCTAGAACAAAAACATGTTTTATTCTTAATAAACTTAATACACCTCCATTTGAGACCAACATGACGACACATAATCACAAAATGTGACATAACTCATAAAATATACATGATACAACAACATTGATGAGTTCAATACCAGGGTTTCCATGGTCAAAGAATACAGCAAAACTATTTCTGGAACTAAAAAAAGTTCTATTCATAATAAAATTAGTCAAAATCACCAAAATGGGAAATAAATATATATGATACAATCATGCAGATAGCTTCTGATATTTTATCATCTAAGCATAGTTATCGTACAGTGTATGTCTAAAAAAAGTGTATAAGGTACAGTGGGGCTAGATGTCACAAGGAATAAAGCAGCTGGGTAAAAAGTCACATTATTGACATCGACAAAAAAGTGGACGTAGTAGGCCTATTTTGTCATATTACAGGTCAGCGTCCTTCTAATGGGTGTCTGTACAGATATTTCGTCTCAATGAAAATGTAGACAAAGATGTCTACCCTTGGGGTTAAAAGTTACAGCCTGTGGCTTCTAGCCCTGTGGCTGTGACTTTTAACCCCATGGTGTGCAGCGTAGTGCATGCTTAAATCTCAGAATACCATTGGGTTTGCATATAAATCATTATGCGTGCCAATAAATACAGTATAATTATATGCAAGGGTATAAGCTCCAACACGAACTTGAGATACTAACCTAAAATGTTGAGAAAGTCTTTTTACCAACCCTGAAATCCCGTTTCAACAGATGGCAAAATCACACTTCATTACATTTCTGTCTTTATGCTCTTGGGGAACACCGGGAGTGCTATGTATTGATTGGGAAATGATTTGTAAACAGAAACAGTCAAGTGAACATAAACCCCTGTGACTTTTAGCCCCACCTTCCCCTACCATCTTATATATCTTCCACGTATTTTGTGTTTGGGTTTTCTAGGATAAACAAACTTTAAATAATATTGAGTTTGCTTGACTGGGAGTTGTGAGTTTTCACAACACGCGATTATGTTAATTGTCTGTGAATTCCAAATGCAAAAATCATGCCACAACTAGGGTAAAACTACGTGTGCTTTGCATGGTTGGTATATATCTACGTGCATTTACATGTCAACGCACAATATAATGCCCTCGCTGTTGTCGCACTTGGCAGACGAGTTCTGTGGACGGTTGTTTTGTTTTGTGTAGTGAGAGTGAATCGCTGCATTTGAAACAAGTCATTTTACTACAGGCACCGATGAATTTAAAAATACCAAACTCCTGCAGATTAATTATAATGGCCGAGAAAATAATTGTGCTGACTGACTGACTGACTGACTGACTGACGCACGGACCGACCGTATTCATTTATTCATTCATTCATTTGTTCGACCATGGAAAAGTGGTTAATTTGCATCACTTTAAAATATCGACCGTGAGAAGTAGTCTTTGAATTTTTACCTTTTTGGAAGGTCATGTAGAGGCCAAAAACAAGATGGCTGCCAATAATTAACCCCATAAAAAAGATATATTTTAGCAGTGAGCCCCATTACCTTTCAAGATCTGCAACAATAAGCCTAGATGTGAATGCATCACCTCATTTTGGACTGATTTGAATATTATTTTCTTCATGTTGCAATATAAAGGTCACAACCAAGGAAACGGCCTAGGAAATTATCAATTTTCACCAACGACACAAATCTTAACAATTACGTTGCTGTATCAATAAAAACATTTATCTGAATGCTGATAAATGAACGCTGAATTTAGTATGCTATTATTTTAAATATTGAAAACTTTTCTGAGCCCAAATTATAATCAATATTTTCTGGAACGATATACCGCTATATGCCATATTTTCACAAACTTCTGCCTTTTCCGAACATTATTGCACATCCTGATCATATAAAGGCATGTATCCTGATATATTAATGTCGTATCAACACATTAAATTGCCATATGATGACGGTAAACTGTTATTGACTTAATGGTACATATTCTGTCATTATGGTGCCATATCCAGACATTAAAATGTCATTTTATGACATAGACATAAAACGGGCATACCCTGACATTATATTGCCAGATCATGACATTATAATGTATTGACAATAAAATGACTAATCAGGATATTAAAATGCCACCCCTGACCATATACTGTGCAACATGACCTTGCCATTTTATTACTCTAAACAATAAACAAATCAATGAACAACTATTTAGCAATATTATAAATTATATATCGTATTATAATTTTTTATGAATAATTAAACAAATACGTACATGTGAGTAATATTTCAGCTGATTTGAAGTGATAATTGGCCATGACCTTGAGCATTGTAACATGACCTTGCTATTTTGTCATTTCGAAATAACTAGAATCGATTTGAGATCTTTTAAGACCAATTTTTAGACAGAAAAACATTTAGAAAATCGGACAGACAGTTGGGTCCTTAGATACAGTCAATTGCAATTTAATGACTACCATTCAGTCATTGCCCATTAAAAATGAAATGAAATGAATCGGGATTTAGGCCACCTTTGTGCACATATAGGCTAAACTGGGCCAGGAGAACCTCCTGAGGATGGTGAGATGATTGAGATGACACTGTCCTCCAGACACAGAATTCAAAATTCGAGCCCTGGCGGTCTGAGGCCGAGCACGCTACCTCTCGGTCACGGAGGCTCCCCTCAATACTGACTTTCACACATGGATGGGGAAGAAACATTTTTGTTTCTTTGAAACCGCCGAGACCGGGAACCGAACCCCGAACTCTGGCGTGAAAGGCAGCGGTGCTAACCACTACCCTAGGGCCCCCGCCCTGCCCATGTAAAAGGCGGCTATTTGGAAAATGACCTCCAGATGACCTTAGGAAGATGGGAAAAACGGAATCCTACGAGTTTGTGAATAAAAACACATTTAGACTCGAAATTCACCCCGACTCACACGCACTAGTAGTTAAGTAAAGTTAAGTAAGTTACATGTACCCGTTTTTATACAAAAAAAGTTACCAAACTTGTTTTTAGATTTACTTATTAAAAATCATATTTTCAGTCACTTCACCCAAAAATTGATGTTTTGACCTTGAAGATGACCTTTAATCACCAAACAAATTTCAGAAATTGATTATCCAGTCAAAATCACATCAAAAAAGTATTAAACTAGTTGCTATTTATATTTGTTAAAAACATATTTTTGCCCTTTGAATTGAACTTTTGATCTTGAAAATGACCTTGAATCACAAGAATAGTACCTTTAATGGATTGGCCAGTTAAAATCACATCTATATAAGATATTACACGTGTTCCTACATATATTTGGTAAAAAATGATATTTGTCCTCGAAACTTATATCTGATATATCTTGGAGGCCATCTTGGATTTTGCACTTCTCCGCACTTCTAATTTCTTAAGATTTCTGATATGACTATTAGTTGCCTTTCCCCAATTCAAAACAGTTTAAATAAATTATGTTACAATTAGTTCTAAGTTAACAGGTTAAGGCCATTTTTTTCAGCCGATTGACTGGACTAATAGTGTACATTTCTATTGTCATGGCGGCCTTTTTGAAATAATACAAATTAGTTACTTTCACGGGATCCTATTTTGGGAGATTTTTTCCTGGGGATGTCAATGACTCAGCTAGGGAGCAAGTTAAAATCATTTTTTTTGGTTTGTTTGATCTGTCTAATAGTTTTGCATGTATTAGAGTCATATAGACGTCAGCGAGATTTTCTGAATGGTCTAATGGATATTAAAATATCAACTGGGTCAGAATGGATCGATTGTCTGGCATGTATGTATCGGTCAGTATGAGATAATGGCCCAAAAATGATCCAATGCCGGGCCAACGTCTGTGAGGTCTGCCCAGCATTGAGCCGTTAACGGGGACACATTTGCAAAGTGTATCAATCTTGAAATGCTCATGTTGTAACTGATTTGATAAAACTCTCCACCCGAGAAGCTGTGCGTCATACACACTGCACCATTTCATCCCCAATCAGCGGACTGTCATATTCAAAATGCGAGTAAGAAAATATTGTCGTTGTCACTGTATATTGACTACGAAAAGCTATGAGAGAAGACTGGGAGGGGTGGGGGTGCTCGAATTGAGTGAATACATTATCTACTCAATTCGTAGGCTACGTTTTCTCCACACTAGTTTTACGGTGAAGAAATGCCAAACATTTGAGACAACTTCATGCTGATATTTGATAATATATTGAAATAATCATAATTTTATTTCCTTATTGCGCAATATTTTATCAAAATATAGTTATTTTGGTTCATATCATTTTCAATTTATGTTTTCGAAAGATAACTTTTGCAATATCTTCAGCTGGATACAAGATTTTAAATGAACTTTCCTGGACAGAAGAATATGACTTGCTATAGGTCTCGAATCGGTTCGTTCATTTATTTATTTTGTCAGTTATTCTTTCGTTTGTTCGTTCGTTCGCTAGTTCGTTTGCTCGTTCGTTCGTTCGTTTGCTCGTTCGTTCGTTCGTTCGTTCGTTCGTTCGTTCGTTCGTTCGTTCGTTCGTTCGTTCGTTCGTTCGTTCGTTCGTTCGTTCGTTCGTTCGTTCGTTCGTTCGTTCGTTCGTTCGTTCGTTCGTTCGTTCGTTCGTTCGTTCGTTCGTTCGTTACTTTGAACTCTGTTCAACGTTTCTCCAGTTATCTGTTCCATCCTATAATCCTTCATTCAAGTTCGGTCATTCATTCAGCTCGTTCGTTCTTCACCTCATACGCTTGTTCGTTCATTCGCTTGGTTATGATATTCAACGCTATTGACAAATACAGATGTTCAAAAGTCATAATTTGGTCTTATAGTATACACAAGTTATACACGAATCAATGTGATTACCATGATTGAATCCATTAAATTGATCAAGATTAATCCTGTTGAGTGGTATAATTAAAACTGTGTACAAGACCTTTACTATATGATTAGACGATTATATTAATACATCAAATGTATTTTAACTCCATGAAATCAGTTATGACAGCTTAGCCAAAACAGCACTTGAAGAATAAGGCAGACCACCTACAAATACCACAATATAACGTGCGTGTACACGTTCAAACTAAACTCTGCCTTTCCGTTTTTTCGGAACTGGTACATAAATTCTCCACTCGAGTCCAATAAAAATATACCACCAAACTTTTAACAAAAATGTTCACATGCCTGGAGCGGTGCACCGGGTGGTTAGTTTTCCACTACAGCCCACCACGAGAATCCAGTAACACATTCGCTGTAATAATGTTGGTCCATCGTCTGCGACGCTGGCCCAGAATTGGCCCAGGATTGAGTTGACGTCTCGTGTTCGCCTTGGATCACCCGATCATAATGATGATATGGGCACCTCATTTTTTACAGTCCGTCAGTTCACCTCGTTCCAGATGCACTCTACGGTGTAACTTTGTAACGTCACGTAAACCATTAATCTATGCGCGGGTAGACATGAGACATTAAACCAGTGTTGTTTCAATGTTGTGTCAGCGTCTGCAGACGCTGGCCAACATTAAAACAACACTGGAGCATTGATGGAATCCGCAGGTAAAGCGCCACAAACCCTGGATCAGAAACTCTATGGGAACTGGCTGTTTCAGACAAGAGATTGATTGGATTTGGCCTAATTTTCACCCTTTAAGCTCTAGTGCCACATAACGTATCATTGCTTCACGAAAAATTGTTGAATTGAAATTGGTGTACCGCATCACAACATGGAGGTTACGGGCTTTAAAATGGTACACCGCATTATATTAAGGAGGTTCCGAGCTTTAAAATGGTGTACTGCATCACATTAAGGAGGTTCCGGGCTTTTCAATGGTGTACCGCATCACATCGAGGAGGCTCGGGCTTTATAATGGTGTACCGCATAACATTAAGGAGGTTCCGGGCTTTATAATGGTGTACCGCATCACATTAAGGAGGTTCCGGGCTTTATAATGGTGTACCGCATCACATTAAGGAGGCTCAGGCTTTATAATGGTGTACCGCATCACATTAAGGAGGTTCCGGGCTTTATAATGGTGTACCGCATCACATTAAGGAGTTTCCGGGCTTTAAATGGTGTACCGCATCACATTAAGGAGTTCCGGGCTTTAAAATGGTGCACCACATCACATTAAGGAGGTTCCGGGCTTTAAATGGTGTACCGTATCACATTAAGGAGGTTACGGGCTTTAAATGGTGTACCGTATCACATTAACGAGGTTCCGGGATTTAAAATGGTGTACCGCATCACATTAACGAGGTTCCGGGATTTAAAATGGTGTACCGCATCACATTAACGAGGTTCCGGGCTTTGAAATGGTGTACCGCATCACAACATGGAGGTTACGGGCTTTATAATGGTGTACCGTATCACATTAAGGAGGTTACGGGGGCTTTAAATGGTGTACCGCATCACATTAAGGAGGTTACGGGCTTTATAATGGTGTACCGTATCACATTAAGGAGGTTACGGGCTTTATAATGGTGTACCGTGTCACATTAAGGATGTTCCGGGATTTAAAATGGTGTACCGCATCACATTAAGGAGGTTACGGGCTTTAAATGGTGTACCGCATCACATTAAGGAGGTTACGGGCTTTATAATGGTGTACCGTATCACATTAAGGAGGTTATGGGCTTTAAATGGTGTACCGTATCACATTAAGGAGGTTACGGGCTTTAAATGGTGTACCGTATCACATTAAGGAGGTTACGGGCTTTATAATGGTGTACCGCATCACATTAAGGAGGTTATGGGCTTTATAATGGTGTACCGTATCACATTAAGGAGGTTACGGGCTTTAAATGGTGTACCGTATCACATTAACGAGGTTCCGGGCTTTAACATGGTGTACCGCATCACATTAACGAGGTTCCGGGATTTAAAATGGTGTACCGCATCACAACATGGAGGTTCCAGGCTTTAAAAATTGCACCGCATCACATTAAGGAAGTGCCGGGCTTTCTGGTCAGATATTATACTTGGGTATTTCTTAACCCATTAAGCGCTGAAATAATTTGTAAAAAGCATCGCAACCAAAGGGTTTTTTTCATTTTGAAATCTTCATGAATGTCTTACACGTTAGCTCTTTACGATTCATTTGAATACCTATGTTGTGGGTATACGACCATTAGAAATATTTCTACTCTTACAGTGCGGGGATCGAATTTAGACGTCAGAATCTGACGTCTACAGACGTCAGATTCTAAAGCCTAAAGTTGATCCTCGCACTGTAAGGGTTAAATTCGGGCCATTTTTAGTCACCTTGAGGTTAGAGCTGCGACAGAAATTCCCACGTCGAGATGAATCAAACTGAGAGAAATTAACTGCGTGGTAGGAAGGTTTCAAACTTTATGTTATTTAGAAAACAGCACATAGTAGTGACAGAAGATTCAGTTGAAGAGGAGTTTAAATCTGCACACTGTACCCCTTCTATTTTGTCCTAAGAGGACAATTTTGTGTGTTCACGAGCTGTTCGTTTTAATGTTTTGCCATAAAATGGGGCCGCCGTTCCGCTGGGTTCGAATCCAACCACATAGAGATTTACATGATGGTGTTTAATAAGAGAGATGCCTCGGAAATTTTGTATTTATATTGTAACGGATTCAAATTAGGCATAAACAAAACGAAATAGATGAAATTAGTTTGATTCAAAATCATTTTTATTTAAAATGCAGGGCTAAAGGTAACTTATGGACTAGTCAAGAAACACAGATTTGTTCGACGCCCAAGTCAAGGAATGAATGCATTAAGTCAAACACGAAGCACGCACTAAATGTTGTTTCAATGTGTGGTGAATGTGGGAGATCTTGATCCACTTTTGAAGCGATATTGGACTGATGTCCTGCATTTACGTTTAGAAAAAGGTGCAGCGATGCATGTTTTAGTGTGCACGGGTAATTCTAACAACGTCACTTTTTATGCCCTGGAGTCTCTGAGCCTGGAGGATTTGGGTGAAAAAAATCTCGTCGGTGAACGGTTCATGCACTCAACTGGCAATACTCCCTTCCAAGTGAATATATATCATTCCTTATCTTGTGTTCATGTTTTGAGTTGTGAATTTAATATCACTGATCGAGATATAGACGTAACAGACGTAGCTATCATTATCTACATGCTGGCTTATGTTTGTTTTAAATAAAGTTATTATAAATCGGGTAACACTGCAACTGTTGGGCGTCAGATGAATAAGATAGGAGTTTGCAAACACGCTGGCTCGATGTCATTTTAATGTTGTACGCTGGCCCACCAGTAAAACAGCATTGGGTCAATGCCTCTTGTCTTTGGGGCAAGCAGATCACACAGTGACCCAATTTTGTAAACCAGCTAAACAAACAACATCGTTTTAATGTTGATCCGCCGTCTACTACGTTTGCCCACCATTAAAACTACATTGAGCCAATGCCTTTTGACTACTGTCGTAAACAAAACACAGTAACCACACTTTTTATTTCAGCTGAATATTAAATGTAATTTTATTGTTGATCCACTGTCCACGACGCTGGCGAAATATTAAAACAACAACAAATCCTTGGTTTAAAGCCGCTTTTTACTGGCATAAACGGACCCACACAGTGATTAGGTTTCGTGAACCAGTTAAACAAACCTAAAACTTTCTCTTCGAACCCCTAGATGTTGCCCTAGCATCGTGTTAATGTTGGACTGCCGTCTGCAACCTTCAAACAACATTGGGTCAACGTCTGGTGCTTACAGAGATGTGTACATGCCACTCCCACCTCACCAGGTGAAAAACTGCCACCTCAGATACAACTAAGAACAAGACTACATAAGTCCAGGAGCTCCCGCTTCGAATTAGAATTTGATTTAAGCAATTTTGTGTAGGGTTAATAATGTAGTCCTAGGCTAGGTCAAAAATCAAGACGCAAGACAACTAGGTCTAAGAAGCTCAGTCTAAGAGTAAGAAAATAACTAGACAGTCTGTCAGCAAACCTCCATTGAAATTAATGATCCTAATCAGTATCCCAGTTTTATAGTAAATTACTATAAAACAAAATTTGAGGTTTCGGGGGAGGATGCACCCTTAATTTTTAGATGCTAGTCCATTACTATTAGTAATGGACTAGCATCTAACACAGTTTGCAAAATATTGGGCATGTGAAAGTAAATAATGGCCGATAGGGGGCCATTTTGAATTTGATCGGGTCAGAATTTTTCAAGATGCATCCTCAGCTGAAATCTCACATTTCATTCTATAGTAATCGTCTAGCCATCTAGCACGGTTTACCAAATATCGGCCATGTGAAAGTGAATAATGGCCAATAGGAGGCCATTTTGAATTTGATCAAGTCAAAATTTGTCAAGATGCATCCTCTCCTGAAATCTCACATTTTGTTTTATAGTAATGGTCTAGCCATCTAGTACGGTTTACCAAATATCGGCCATGTGAAAGTGAATAATGGCCGATAAGCGGCCATATTGAATTTTATCGAGTCGAATGTTTTCAAGATGCATCCTCTCCTGAAATCACACATTTTGTTTTATAGTAATGGTCTAGCCATCTAGTACGGCTTACCAAATATCAGCCATGTGAAAGTGAATAATGGCCGATAGAAGGCCATTTTGAATTTGATCAAGTCGAAATTTTTCAAGATACATCCTCTCCTGAAATCTCACATTTTGTTTTATAGTAATGGTCTAGCCATCTAGTACGGTTACAAAATAACGGCTATGTGAAAGTGAATAATGGCCGATAGGCGGCCATTTTGAATTTGATCCAGTCAATTTTTTGCAAGATGCATCCTCTCCTGAAATCTCACATTTTGTTTTATAGTAATGGTCCAGCTATCTAACACGGTTTACCAAATATCACTATGTGAAAGTAAATACTGGCCAATAGGCGGCCATTTTGAATTTGATTGAGTCGAAAGTTTTTAAAATGCATCCTCTCCCGAAACGTCACTTTTTATTTTATAGTAATTGTCTAGCTATCTAGCACGGTTTACCTGATATCAGGCCTATCGAGGTAAATAATGCTGATTGTCGGCCATTTTGAATTCGTAAGTTAAAAATTTTGTTTTATAGTAATGGTCTAGCCAAATAGCACGGTTTACCAAATATCGGCCATGTGAAAATAAATAATGGCCGAAAAGGCGGCCATTTTGAATTTCATCAAGTCAATTTTTTTCAAGATGCATCCTCATCTGAAATCTCACATTTCGTTTTATAGTAATGGTCTAGCCATCTAGCACGGTTTATCAAATATCGGCCATGTGAAAGTCAATAAAGGCCGATAAGCGGCCATTTTGAATTTTATCGAGTCAATTTTTTTCAAGATGCATCCTCATCTGAAATCTCACATTTCGTTTTATAGTAATGGTCTAGCCATCTAGCACGGTTTACCAAATAACGGCCATGTGAAAGTGTATAATGGCCGATTGGTGGCCATTTTGAACTTGGTCGAATTGATTTTTTTCACAATGCATCCTCTCCTGAAACCTTACAATTTGTTTTATAGTAATGGTGTAGATATCTTGAGCGGTTTTCATGATATTCCACAATATCAGGCCTGTTCGAGGTGAATAATATCCGATAGGCGGCCATTTTGAATTTTATCAGCTTGAAATTTTTCTAGTTGTATCCTCTCCTGACATCTTACAATTTGTTTGATAGTAATGTTTTAGATATCTTGAGCGGTTTTCATGATATTCCGCAATATCAGGCCTGTCGAGGTGAATAATGGCCGATAGGCGGCCATTTTGAATTTTATCGACTTGAAATTTTTCAAGATGCATCCTCTCCTGAAACCTCACAATTTGTTTTATAGTAGTGGTGTATCTATCTTCAGCGGTTTTCATGATATTCCGCAAAATCTTTCAGTCGGATTTACCGATGTTATAAATTAGGTCGAAGTGCTGGGTCAACTTCAAGGTCAAGGTCCAAAAACCTAAAAAGGCACAACTAGGGACCTTAGAGAACATGTATGTGCAATATGACTGTCATCGGCCTAGTACTTTTCGAGATCTGCGAAGTGTGCGTCAAAACGTCTAAATAGGCCATAGTTCTGAGCCAAAAGTAGGTCAAAGTTCATATACCCCAAAAGGCACAACTAGACCCCTAGGGGTGTTGTGTGTAAAATTTGAAGACAATCGGACAAGTACATTCAGAGATATGCTCCGGAAACGAATTGTTCACGGACGGCCCAACGGCTCAACGGCCCAACGACGTAGCATCATCATTTTCTCCTCTGCGACCTTGCGTATTGAATTCAGATTAAAAATATTTTAACCTGTCCATTATCCACCTGGAAGTAACCCACATACCAAAAATTGTTATCCTAGCTTATTTTCTTACAAAGTTATAGGCAAAAGAAGAGGTAAAAAAAAACGGGGGCGGAATCAATAGGAGCTATGGATTCCGCCTCCGTTTTTTTCCTACGGTGACAGCCGGAGCTAAAAAGATGAACAGCCTTGAACTAGAACGATAGTCAAGTAATTTGAAACGTAGCTAAGAAATTTATTGTTTTTAAGATTGTTATGAATAAGTGATATTTTAGAAAATAAAAAACTGCAGATCGGCTTTGCAGAGCAGTATTCGAGCAACCACACGTCGTTGGCCCAATGTTGAGCTGACGACTCTACGACTCTAGCGCAACATTGGGTCAATGCCTCGTGTTTTCTAGGATACTACCGTACAAAGCCAAAAAGCAGCATCTGTTTACTTTTTAAGTATGCAGATACAGCACAGCAGTATAGGTGAGCATTGACTATTTGATCGCCATGGGGCACTTCTCACTTCGCTCGGCTCACGCATTAACCCTCTAACCGTTTAAGCACCGGTCCCGATTATACTCATTTTCCTACATATTTTATTAGCCCATTACAAATCAGCTTTAAAACATAAAAAAAACGTGACATCAATCAGCAAGATTTGAAAATAGTTCAACTTCATTTTGTCCAATCCTGATTTTTTTCACTCGCTCGAAGTTGTGGATCGCGTCAGCGAGACACAACTTCAAGTGGGTGAAAATTCCTATTACTTAATTTAACGGTTGACGGGTTAGAAGCCTAGTACGACTACAGTCGGTTTTAATCTATTTTATTAACCGACCAAGTCACTGATATTGTAAGGAAATGAGATAAACATATGTTTAGCCAAACTGCTACCAAACAATTTGCATACATTTGTATCTGGGCCATGACAGCATCTGTCTAATCTAAACTAAGTAATACAGTTTTACTTTTTTCCCGAAAGAGAGAAATCCCTCACCCAGGTTGTGGTATCTGTTGAGAACAATTGAGCCTTTCTATATATTATAAAATAAAAAACACGGTATTTTCGTGTAGCATTACTTCTTTTTCTTCAGACAGAATTCCATCATGTATTTTTGGTAGATCTGTCAATTCACATGCAATATATTTTGTATTATTATTAGGTCACACAATAAGCTATAAAGGTTATTATACTGCATATATTTGCAACGATCAGTAACATTTTTTGAGCGGTAGTTAGTGCCAGCCCGTTATATGAGACACGCACTGCCGTGTAAACCCAAAAGGCATTAACGGCTTAGCGGTTACTGCTTACTAGCTTTGCTGCAGTACATGCCTCGATATGTAAGCCAGGTCAAGTGCAAAATAATCAGTTAAATTATCATTCAGCGAGCGATTTTTCTCACCATGTCCAAACTTACAGGCATTAAACTTCTTAGATTGGCATACATGTTTTGCTGCAAATAATTGTGAAAATTGAGTAATTTTTACTCATTTGAAGTTGTGGGTCGCGACAGCGAGACACAACTTCAAGTGGGTACAAATTAAATGAAAATGTAATAATGCAGCCAGCAAAAACGACACTTCGAACCAATGCTGATGCATTGCTGGTTCAGCGTTGTACATGGTGGACCAACAGTAAATCAACATTGGGCTGATGTCTCCTGGTTTCTAAGAATATTTATGCGTGCAGCAATCTGCATACGCCGATATTCTATACAATATTGTTTTAAATAATAAATATGACATCACAGAGACGTGAAAAAGTGACACAAACTGTATCCAGTCGAATTAGGGCATACATATTTGGTACATGTATCTATTTTCTTAATCAACAGTATCGATCCCCTACGTCCCCATCACGACAGAATCGATCACCTACGTCCCCATCACGGTCCTGCCAGATAAGATTAGTGATAGAAGTCTCTCTTGTGAATTCCTTAGTTCACCTCTGGTCTGTTCATAATGTTATTCACCATAATAGTTGTTATCTGCATCTTAAACAGTGCTAAATCTGACACAAATATGATCATTACGGTGAGAGAGACCCAGGCGGCACCAAGATAACCTATGTATTGAGCAGATGCTCGCTGGTCCGCCTTTGTTATCAACGGTGTATTGATAATGTTAGCACGTTGTACAGCAGCCACTGAAAAAAACAACGAAACCAAAATTATGCACAAGTTCGTGTATTTAATGTTGACATTTTCCTAATAATAAACCATTTTACAGGCAAAGTGCCTTGCCCGAGGTCACAAACATCAAAATAATGCAAGAGCGTCGAGAGGGGAGATTACACGATATGTCTCCTGTACCAAGCGGGTATCAAACGTACACAATATGGCAGCGGCCTAATTATTGCCACGCTTAACGTGTCAATAACCACCCAAAGAACCACATACAAACCAATCATCTAATCATTAGCCCTTACAGCGCGGGGATCGACTTAAGATATCAGAATCTGACGTCGATCCCCTCACTGTAAGAGTCAAAATATTTCTAATATTTGTAGACCCATAACAAAGGTATTCAAATGAATCAGAAAAAGCTAACTAAGACAGCTATGATGATTTCAAATTAAAAAAACCCTTGGGTCTCACAAGGTTTTTATAAAATAATTATTTATAATTCTTTAAACACGGCTGTAGTCTCTTTCAATCCGTTTCATCAGTTGATTACAACATTGTTATCATGAGTGTTATGTGTCGCTTTAAACATCAAGATTTGCAAATGTTTGCTCTCACATTAAACACATATTCTGTGACGTCACTTGGTGAAAACATTAGCCAGCTGAGTGAAAACAAATGAGGTCGAGGTCATTGAGTTTCACAGAAATAGTATTTTTCACCCACTTGATGTTGTGGGTCGCTGTAGCGAGACACAACGTCAAGTGGGTAAAAATTGAAAAAAGATGACTTAGCTGAAAAAGGGTTAAAGTATCTTTATCATGTTCCCAGACACAAAATATTTGCATAACATTTGTACAATGTTGGCCCAACATTGTACAAATGCTATACAAATATTTTGTGTTTGCTGAGTTCATCCATCAGAAAAATATCCTCTTACGGTGATGTAAATCCTAAAATGTCCACTCACCCACGGCTTCACATTTCACTTGGGTTTCACAGGTGACCAATTCCCTGTCTGTGCCATTGCAAGGTAAACCACCGTGATACGGTCCGTCACAAGTTCGTGTCCTCCTGCTGGAGCCCTTGCCACAAATAGCGGTACAGTTGGTCCATTGAGACCACGCTTCCCACATCCCGTCAAAGGCACACTGTTGAAGCTCCATAACATTGGAATCCAGATTTTTACCTGTGAAAAAAACGACGGGATGAGTATATCATTTTTTTAAACAGTCCAGCAGACACTAGAAGTCGACCCAATGCTGGTTTTATGTTGGGCCAGCTCCGCAGACGATGGACCAACTGTTAATATTGATATTCGTAATTGCTTCTGATATTACCCCTCTAACCATCGGTCACGATTATAAATATGTACCAGATAAAACATGACATCAATCAACAAAATTTTCAAATCGTTGAACTCCATAATGTTAAATCTCAATAATTTTCACTCACTTCAAGTTGTGAATTGCGTCAGGTGACACAATTTCAATTGACAGAGCTACCCTTAATTGTTTTGTTATACATCACTCTAAACAATATAGATTCTTCAAAAAGAACCCTTCAGTACTATTACCATACAACCCCAAGAAAACCCTACAAGGGTTCTCAAGGGGTTGCATCATGGTAATAGTACTGAAGGTTTCCTTCTAAAGAAGCTATATTGTTTAAAGTGATGGGTCAAAGTTTATAATCGTTGCCCAAGCAAACATTCAAAAAGGTTGATTCAACGTTGACCCAGCGTCTGCGACGCTAGTCTAACATCAAATTAAACTTAGGTAAAACTATTGAGAAGAATTCCATCGTAGCGGAGCTGCAGTGTTTGCAAGACCCAATCAATTTGGTGGAACATACAATGCAAAGCGTGAAACGTAACTCCTATACCTGAACACGTTGTTGATGGGTTGATGTTTTCGTCACTTGTGAAATCAATACATTGTCGATGTCGGTACCGGTGGATCTCACCACAAGTTTCATTGAACGCAGACCAATGGCCCCAAGATGTCCAATATGCTTCTGTTGTATACAAGCCTGAAATGAAACATGCAAATTTCAAATGCTAAAAAAGGTCAACAATCCATTTTAAACTATGAATTATATAACATATAGGCCCTATATATGTATATAAAAGTGAATGTAAATTCATATTGCTCCTTTTTGCTGAAGTTATGTCAAATATTATGTTATTTTTTTAAATGTTAACCTACTTTGAAATGATCATTGACACTACTTCAAATAATAGTCTCATGTGTGGGTTGCTAATGCTACACTTCCACAATAATTATTTACTTTACAAAGCATTAGTGAAGCCATACTTATGTATACAATTATACACGGTATACATAAAGCAGAAACAGACTAAATAAATACACGTACTCTGATATATGTACTACACTCACTGAAAATAATTCAGGATTAATTCTAAAGGGGATAAAGTATGTATATTCTCAACGTGTAGAAGAAGACAGAAATCTGTATCAAGGGGCACCGTACATCATTGAAAAAATAGACCGAATGGAGATGAATAATAAATAGTCCTACCTAAAATCTGTTAATCCCTAACTCAATCCAAAAAAATAAGTAAGCCACTTATTATCCTTGTTCACGCAGGGCTCTCACATACAAAGAAGAGTAAATAAAGTACACGAAAGAAAGATAAAAAAACAATTATTTAAAGGCTGTAAGGTTAATTTAATAGTATATCCCAGCAAACTGGATATGCAGAACCAATGTTGGTTTAATATTGGATCACGTCTTCGACGCTGGCCCAGCATTAACACAACATTGGTTCAACGTAGCATCTTTGCTGCGCTGATGGTGATGATGCTGATGACTCACTTGAGCAATGGCCAGCCTCTCCTGGGAACCATAAGCTTTGATCTGTACATATATTGGTGACTACATTAGCCAGTATGTAATCATCGTCACAGATGACAACAACCCTAGTTCCATAAGACAGAGCAGAGGATGACCACGAGCCGTGTGGTATAGCAGGCAGAGGCTCACAGTTTCCTAAAACACACTCAGTTATATGACCTCCTCTTACAACAAAAAGTTCTTGTAGGTTAATTTTCAAATTGTCATAATATATTGAAAGGTTCAGCGTAATTCTCACCCATTTAACGTTGTGGGTCGCGGTAGCTAACTAATATTATTTATGTTCCCCAAAATAAATGGATCTATTGCAGGTTATGTTAGTTGCATGTCATATTGTACTTAAAATACAGTCTGGTTGCAAACTTTCTTCAGGAAAGTATTGAGGAAAGATTAATTTGATAAATGATGTTATTTCTGTCAAATGCAAAGGTAGAATTTTGGAAATCTACTAAGATAAGATTACAAAAAATGCTTATAAATGCACTTAAAATAGTAGAATAATTAGCAAAATAATTATACTCCATCCCCCGTACCAGTCAGAATATCGTAAATGCCACTCAAATGACAGGCAAATATGACACTACGAGTGCTAGGGGTCTATATTCATCAATGTGAGAATGACTACTTACTATAGCAGTATGGGAGTGGAGACCAGGTGGAGGCTGATCCACATGTGATGACATGATTTCCTCTCATGGAGCCGTGATCCGCAGCACACCTAACCTCCACCTGATTCCCGTATGTAGTCGTGTAATTCATAGAGTCCAGAACCAAAGTGGACGTCAACAGTAACTCCCCGCAATCGACCGCTGCAAATTATGAATGGTATGATGTCAGCGTGACATTCTAAACTAGGTCTATATAATATTAAACATTGCGTATTGAAACCCAGTATTCAACATTTGGAGAAACTATGATATGAAATCTTCAGATATGAAATCTTCAGATTATGAAGTGTGAAAGATTCTAATGTTCGTCCAGTACATCACACCATCTATGATATGAAAATGCGGGGACCGACTTTAGTCGGCAGAATCTGACGTCTACAGACGTCAGATTCTGACGACGAAAGTCGGTCTTTGTGTGTTGTTTAAGTACGACTCTATACAGGTATGTAGATTGTGAGCATAGAAATCATGTGTTTCAACAAATAAGTGCAAGATTATCTATTTGGTATAGTCCTCTTTTTGATAATTTTATATTTTTGATACGCTACCATAAATACACATTTTACACGCAATGACGAAAAATATATTTACCTAGTTCATTATTATCACTTATGTAAAGATATTCAGCTGAATGGAACACGGTATGATGTACTCACGAATGCAAGTGTGCAGATTTTGCCAGACACCCTCTTCTGTACATAGTGTTGTGAAGGTGTTAGTACCGGCGTATGTGCTGTATCCCGTGATGCACGTAAACTGATACTGATCCTGGTAGTAACCAGGTGGTAGTTTATCTTCCGTACTATGTTTGACTGTGGAGCTGGGACATATGTGAACTTGTTCTGAAAATGAAGGAGAGAAGTTTATACGCGGTGTGTTAAAGTGACCAGTACACCGACAAGATTTGTTAATGGTTGTCACAAAATTCAAAACTTACCATGTGATTAAATAATCAAATAGTTTAGTCTAATATTATTTTAACTCTTAAAGCGCTAGGTTATGAGACCTAACTTTTTACCCACTTTAAGTTGTGTCTCGCTACCGCGACCCACAACTTCAAGCGGGTAAAAATCACTTGTATTAGTATAATTTGAATCAATACATATGGTAATCTAACATACATTAGATACTTATAACGCTCATTTCTTATTCATGCAAAAAATCTAAAAACGGCTCTAGCTGTGCTTAGTATGTTAACCCTTCAAGCGCTGAATTAATACTGTATAAATCATGGAGGCCAAAGGGTTTATTTCAATTTGATATCATCACAAATGTCCTAGTTAGCTCTTTCTGATTTATTTGAATACCTATGTGATGGGCCATTTTATGTCCGTACGTGGGTGGGCCATTTTATGTCCGTACGTGGGTGGGCCATTTTATGTCCGTACGTGGGTGGGCCATTTTATGTCCGTACGTGGGTGGGCCATTTTATGTCCGTACGTGGGTGGACCATTTTATGTCCGTACGTGGGTGGACCATTTTATGTCCGTACGTGGGTGGACCATTTCATGTCCGTACGTGGGTGGGCCATTTTATGTCCGTACGTGGGTGGACCATTTTATGGCCGTACGTGGGTGGACCATTTTATGTCCGTACGTGGGTGGGCCATTTTATGTCCGTACGTGGGTGGGCCATTTTATGTCCGTACGTGGGTGGGCCATTTTATGTCCGTACGTGGGTGGGCCATTTTATGTCCGTACGTGGGTGGACCATTTTAAGTCCGTACGTGGGTGGACCATTTTATGTCCGTACGTGGGTGGGCCATTTTATGTCCGTACGTGGGTGGGCCATTTCATGTCCGTACGTGGGTGGACGATTTTATGTCCGTACGTGGGTGGGCCATTTTATGTACGTACGTGGGTGGACCATTTTAT